>CM042169.1:50043212-50048068 GCA_023376005.1 Doryteuthis pealeii
ATAATTGTATTTTTCTAGAAATTTGGAAATGTCTGGTAAGATGACAATATAACTCATCTTGGCCATTTTCTGTCTGTCCAAATCCAATATAAGTAATTAAAGTCGAGGGAGTCTATCCTCTTTTCACTAGGGATAAAATGGTGATGAAGAAAAAGAAGGAACTAAGTACTGATCAATTAAAAAAAAGTAACGTTGGTTGAGTGGTCTATTGTTGGTATCAGCTGGACAACGAGGGAGTCTATCCTCTTTTCATTAGTGCTAGACTAGAGAGAAAATGAAGAAGAATGAAGAAAAAGAAAGAACTAAGTACTGATCAATAAAAAAGTAAAGTTGGTTGAGTGACCTATTGTTGGTATCAGCCAGACAGCAAAGAGTCTATCCCCCTTTTCACTAGTGCTAGACCAAGGAGATTGTTTTTGTGTCTGAGGTGGAGCGCCACACCTACCATCAGCTCCTTTACTGCACAGGTCCCTTGTGTTACTCCTACGCTGATTTGACAAGGGCTGGTATCAAACCATCTTTTACAATATACCTATGTAATATTAGAATTTGATACTTACAGAATATTTGTATTTTAATAGATATTGTTAATAAGATGCTAATTAAGATTAAGTAATGGTTGTCTATCATTGAGAATACAATGTAAATAACTAAGGGAACTGTGATGTCAGTGGTGATATAGTTTTGGTTGCACACCCATATTCTCCCTTTATAATAAGATAAGATATAAAGAATGTCCCCCCCCCCACACTTTTTTTAAAGAGAATAATTGGTGCAATTGGAATTTGTGTCACAAGGTAAACACTCCTTTGAGTCATACCTACCTTTTTTTTTTTCTCCCCAAACTCAAATCAAAATATTCCTTACTTATAGGATTGAGTTATGTTTGGAAAAAAAAATCCATTTTAATTGGTTCTAATTAGTGGTAATTTGCAATTAAGTCAAAAACTCACCCGTCTCTTCCTTCACATTCAGCCTGTCACTTCCCCCTCTCTATGTATATCTTGATTACCTCCTTGTTATATATGTTAGTTTCTCTGTGAGTGTAAAGAGAGTGCTTTAGAGTATGTGAAATGTATTTAAGTTTCAGAAGCAGCTAACCCGGCCAACATCTTGGCTCTTAATAAATTTAAATTAGGTCAAATGTTCCCTTTCTTAGAAATCTTACAAAATGATTTTAATTTTCTGGCCGTATTTATTTATTTAAAAAAGATTTAATTTGCTTTGCAAACTCACATTTCCCTAATCCCAATTATCTAGCCAGAGTTCAATGGGTGATCCAACGGGTCACGTTTTGTCTAGTATTGTTTTGACTTTTGTTATATTTGTTTTAATATAAAGGATGTCTATAAAGTCCTCTAACAGATTTAAAATGTAACAACAAAGATGGCAGTCTTGTTGAAATGCAATAATCAAAACATCCATAAAGAAAGAAATAAAACTATCAGATTTGAACTTCCATGTTTTTTAATAGACGATTCTATCATTTGTACAACGTGAGTTATGTTTTAGATTTTTAAACAACTGAAAGACTTTATTGAAAACCCTGTAGAAATTATGTAATCATCTTTTTTTTTAAGAAAAGATCTGTGAAAATTAAATTGTTTTCTAGAATTTCTGGTTGTATTATGTAATTATTTTACCTTTTAAAAAAAAGGTAAAACTTACAAATCATACTCAAAATCCCATGATATAACAGGGTGACCCAGAAAAAACAGAACCCAAATTATTTATTTTCCCATTACCCTAACCCTAAACCCCCTAGTTAAAATTAAATTTTATTACAAAATTTGGGGTTCTGTTTTTTCTGGGTCATGGGATTTTGAGTATAATTTGCAGGTTTTATTAAAAAAACTAGCAAATATATGCACCCTCCGTAGGGTGCAAGTAGTTAAGTTTAATGTAATAAAATATATTAAAATTAGAAAGGCTAATGAAACTATATAAGAATGCAGATAAAAAGATTTGAAACAGAGTATAATCTAAAAATAGAACTGAAACTTATTCTCCATCACTCTCGTCTTTCATTGTTATTTTTTCTATTTAAGTATTTAGTTAAAAGGAGGAAGTAAAGAATAAATGAGTTATTTTTTCTTTGTTAATGGATTTCATTTAAGGTTTTATTGAAGCAATTTTTGCTTATATTCATTAAAATAAAACCAACAGTTAGAAATCAATAATATGAGCACATATATTAAATTCGATTTTTAATATCAATATGTTAAATTAGCATTCCCATTCACACTGTAAACTTCTATTTTGTTGTATATATAAATACAATTGCATGTTGTTAGTATGAAGGTATGGTTAACAGTATTAATAATGTAAAACAATTTATTTATAATTGAGGTTTAAATAAAAATAAAATCATTGAGATGTGATGTCAATAACTAAGGGAATTGTGACATGAAGTAGTAATATAGTTTCGGTTACAGACAGAAAACACAATCTCCATTATAATAAGATATGTAGGAGTTGACAAGACTTTCGGACCACCCTGTAAAATAAAAGATCTTGAACCTAAAAAAAAATTCAGCACTGAAATTTTTTATATTTGTTTAAATTCTCAGCTTTCTTTTTCTGCCATTAAGGGGGGAAAAATAAAATAAAATTTGAATGTTGATTGTATAATCGTAAAACTTGGTACCATTTGAAAGTCGAATACATTTTTGCCTGCCAATCAGAGAGATAGAAAAATGTCTGTGAATAAACTGAACATTGCATCAGTTTTGTGAGGTTAAAGCATCCACACTAGGTGGCACTAGTTTAGCTGCTAAGTATCATCCTGTAAACTAACACTGTTGTTGTTGTTGTCTCCCTCCTCCTCCTTCTGAATCCGTTCATAAATACATGTTGTGCAAATCTCTTGGAGTTTATCTTTATTAAATAATGTCACCATGTTTGTTTAAAACTAATTTTGGTTTGCTTAAATATCTATTTAAACAAAAATATCTTTTAAGATCTTTTTATTTATAAGATACTAGAAGTGGCTACTCAGCATGACTGGGTAGAAGGGGGGGGTGGACCAAAAAAAGTGGTGTGTAATGGTTAGCCAAGTTGTCTCACAGATTCATTACATATATTTTGATTTTTCGATATCTTTGTGAATATAAATCAAATCTTCATAATTTTGCACAAAAAGCAGAACTGGTGATATTTAATGTGTGATATATATTTACTTACTGTCGTTTAATTGTTTATTTTCTTAGTTTCATTTGGAGCAACATATGACCAACTGCCCTTTATAGATGTACATAGAAGTGACTATTCTGGTGTCTCCTGGGTGGGTGGGGGGCAAAAGTTAGTCTAGCAGTTTCATTTCTACTGAATCATGACTGGATGCCCATTAAAATCCCTAATGTAAAAAAAAAGACCCTGCATTGGTCTGGCTTGGTGGGGCAACAGAGAAAGTTTGTCTCCTATTTTAAAATATTAAAGGCAAAAAAAAACAAAAAAAACCCCATGCTGTTAATATATCAATTTTATTTTTAATTATCTTCATGAATATAAGTCAAATCTTTATTCATTTTTGCACAAAAAGCAAGATCTGGTGATAGTAAATGTGTATATATATTTACTTTGTTAATTATTTTTATTTTTGTAATTTCATCCAGACATGCCATACATACACACCAAATGCTCCCTCTTCTATCTATCTCTCTATCTATCTATTTGATGTAGTGTATGTCAACTGCATTCTCTGCTGAGGGGGGTGGGCAGTGCCGTTAAAAGATCTACCCGAATTATGCTGCTGCATTTGCTGCAGGGGGCGGGTAAGACCCCTCCAAGAATTATTGCCAGCTGCATTCTACTCTAAAAAAAAAAAGAGGAAAATGTGTGAATACTAACGTATTGTGTGAGGTTCCAGTATCTGGAGGGTGGAGTCACCCCTTTGTAGTTGTTAATCTCCGTCTCAGTCTGATCCAGAGTTTCCATCTTTGGGTCAAATAATCGTTTTTGGAAATTATTTGTTAAATAGCGGAATGTACTTGAAAATTTACAGAACCTGTAAATTATTTTAAGAATATTACATGAAGAAGCTTTGATTATTATGTATGATTAAGTTATTGAAACCATATTGCTTGAAATACTTGAACGAAGACCCCTCCTCCCCAATTAAAAAAGGGTTGTCTTGGGTAGTTGACACTAACTACATCTGGTGCGTGAGGCTCCGTGTTCTGGAGCTCTATAGGGAGTGTGGAGTCACTTTGTTATTAATCTAGAGTCCACTCACATTAAGTGAGTGTAAGTACAAAAAGAGCATAGAATGAACCCCCCCCCCCATAAAAAAAAAAAAAAAAAAAAAAAAAAAAAACCAACAAAGAGAATTGTATGTTGGTTGGATTTTAGACCATATACCTTTAGGCCCCCTTTTTGATCTTGAATTCGGGAGATATGTTTTCATTTAAACGTCCAAATATCGGTTGTTTGTTAGGGTAGTTTATAATTTAAAACAAAAACTTTCTAAAATCATCTGCGTATCAAACAACCGGATTATTGACGGGTATATGAAAAAGATGTCGCTTCTAAATTGAGGATCAAAATGGGGTTGCCTAAAGGTCATATGGTCCAGATTTTACAGATGTCAACTTGGATCATTAATGCTGAAACGTTTTGGTTTTATTCATTTCTTGTTGGGTATTCAATTTTTTTTTTTTTTTTTTAAAACTCAATTTCTTTAAACAATTCTTTTTTAGAACTTATTAGTAGGAATTTCACAATTATTTAGGAAATTTGCCCTAGCACCTATATGATTTTCCCAACCCTATTTGCCCTTATGCAAGCCCCAACCCCTTTTATCATATTGGGTGCCTAGGAAGGCGTGGCCTGCGGGTCTACATGTCCCATCTCTCTCT
>CM042169.1:50048168-50053168 GCA_023376005.1 Doryteuthis pealeii
ATTTGAAGAGGGGGAAAATCGGTACTACTGTCCTATATAAGGTGCTATGCCATTTAACGTGCCGGCTACTGTTCTTCTATAAAGGTGGCTATGGCCATTAAATCAGTGCCGGCTACTGTTCTTCTATAAAGGTGTCCTATGCATTAACAGTGGCCGCTACTGGTTTTTCTATAAAGGTGGGTTAGCCATTAATACAGTAGCACTACTGTTTTACTATAAAGGTGGCTATGCCATTAACAGTACCGCTATGTTCTTCTATAAGGCGGCTAGCATTAAACAAAGAAACAACAAACATCCTTACATGGAAAGACGTGTACCATGTTTTTCATGTTTTAACTTCTTACCTACCAATCCACAAATAAATCTTTGTGATTGGATGACAAAAAACTTGACAAAGACATTGCTGTACTTGTCTTGATGGAAAACTACCATTATATTATTTATAACTTGTACCATATTGTTGTTTCTGGTATATTGGTTACATCATAGGAAATGGACACCGTGACTAAGTTCAATTTTGGAAGAGGTTGTTTGCATTTCACATAGCGTTGATACCCTTGGGATGTATCCATCCCATCTATTCTCCTTCACCTATGGGAATATATGAGACGTGTTTTAAAATGTGATATGGTTAGTCAAAGTGTCTAAAATTTATTTTTTTTTTATTTTTTAAAAGCTTTTCTCAAAGAAAGACTTGTTTAATGCAAAGAACCACAGATTTTTTTATAAATGTTACATAATGATTGGCAGAATCTTATATAGTGTATTTAAAATGGTAGTAAGAAAACCTTGTTAGGTCATTTAGTTTGATTGATGGGTGATGACCTCAGGGTCATTTGAGAATATAGCTTTGATTGGATAAAACTCATGATGAAATGACACCAAGAAGTTAGCTAGTAGTTAGTCCAGTGGTAAATCTCAATGTTGAACAGTTGAGCCTTCCACCTCTGTTTTGGTCACAGATTCCTGTGGGGTACCATGGGTAAAGTAATTGTTGAGAAATAGAAATGTTATTGATTTCACTGTATGACACTGAAACCAACAATGAACGGACAAAAGCAGGCAACTGGACACCCACGCATATTACTTATTAGTTTATCCAGTTGATAACTATTGAAATCTTTTTATATGTTCTTATGTAATTTCATTAGTCTTTCTAATTTAAAAATTATATTACATAAAAACATGATACTTGTGCCCAAGGGTGCATATTTTTGCTAATATATATATATATCTATATCTAATATTATAGTATTTCTTTTTGGATTTGTTTTTTGGCCATCAGCATTTGAAGCAAAAAGCATCAGTTGAAGTGAAAGTAATCTCAGTTGTTAGCAGCACATATGACCAAACTTACTAGCAGTTCTGTCTTTACAATATTTTAAACTTAAAAAATGATGTGCCGAGTAAATTAAAACTACAGGATGTCATCCCATCGTAGTATGATGGTTAGCAAGCTAGCAGATCCATTACTATAATAGCGAGTTCGATCCTCACTGGATTGCTCATACTTGTGACAAATCCTACGGTGTTGTGTGTGTATATATATATATATATATATTAGTATAATATATAATATATATATATATACACACACAATGATGTAGCTAAGCTTTTTGATTTAGTTCGTCCTGGAGAAGATATGTACTTGAAATGAATCTCTGGGTAGAAATTTATGTCAACTAAACCATTTAACTCCTACCTGTAACCTATCCTGTGTAATTCATTTTAAGAAACTATTGAATGTATTTACAGTCAGTTGAAATGGTGAGGGAAGAAAAAAAAACACTGGGACTCATGCATTCTTTTTAGATTTTTGTGCGTCAGGGACACAGGATGTGTACATATCAGCATATATAATATATATATATATATATATATATATATATATATATATATTTCCAAAGTGCTTTGTTTGATAACAGCTAATATGCTACTTTAAAACAATGGTAACAAGCGTCTTTTTAATTGTATAGTATATCATAACATGTATTTATGTGTGTGTTTGTCCTCTTGTCTACTTTAAGGAAAATAAAAACAGTAGGATGTAATCTTTATGAAGTCAACCAACAATGAAAGCTATCTTCTCATGAAGAGAATAAAATTAGAATTGTGTCAGGGTCGTTTGTGTGTAGATGTTTTTTTTTTTTGGTAGGGGGTGGGAAAGATGTATGTAAAACAGGATGTAACTGCAGTTGAATAAAAAAAATATAATTTAATTATGAAATGAGCAACTGCAACTCTAAAAAGGTGGGTGTCATTTAATATCTTGCTGCTGCTTATCTTCCAAGATAAGCAAGATGAATGAAAAGAATTCTTCTCCAACAAAAAACAATTTTTAGCTACTTCACATATCAAAAAGAATGAGATGATTTGTAAATTTGTATTCATTTGTAGAATTAAGCTCTTACTTAAACTCATACACAGATTATCTGTGATAAGATCATAAGAAAAAAACTAAGGTAAATGAATCATACAAGCCATTCTGGAAAATTTACAATGATAAATTTGAAAATAGTTTAAGGAAATTTCTGTTTATCATCTATACATATATAAAGGGCAGTTGGTGTGTATGTATGTCCAGATGAAATTATGAAATACAACAATTAACAACAAAGTATATGTACACATTAAATATCACCGTTCTTGCTTTTTGTGCAAAAATTATGAATTTTTGATTTATATTCGAAGATATTTAAAAATCAAAATATTACATTGAAATGCATTGAAATTCTATTTAAAAATGCCAGCATTTGTAAAATTCAAATGTAAGCAAATAAATACACCAGGGTTTCATACCCTCTAGCCCAGGCGACACTGGGTACCACTCTTGTGTTGTATAAATCAACCTTCATTCATGGTTGGTGAAATCATTAGAAAGTAAGAAAATAATTTTTTGAATTGGGGGGGGGATTTTTCCCTTCAAGATCAGGTTCTTTAAAATTCAACCTACCTATACATGACTTAACTCTTTTGCGGAGGCAGATAATTTTTTTAATCTTATAGATTGGGCAATTATTTCCAGAAAATTTGCAAATAGAGGGTATGTTCATACAAGTCAATTATGTATATAAAAAAAACTAGGCATAATTTGATCAGCAATTGTGTATCATAGTACAATAGCATGAAAACAATAAAGAACTCCCTTTTTTGTTTTCGGAAAACAGTCTTTATATAATCCAATGGGGGTCTCCTATACTTTCCTTTTACCCGCCCTCGGTCGGGAGGTCCAGTGTGCTTTCGGCTGGACCAGTTAAGTAATTAAACAACGTTGATCCCAGGGGGCTATCCACCAGGCAATACCTGCCCCTTGATTTAAAGGGACAGGGCTGGGTTTATTGCCCAGTGCTAAGGTGCCCCCTTGAGGGGGAATGCTGATGGGATCAATACATGTTTTTCACCTACCATCCCATGAGCTTCGGCTCGTGGGTGATCCCACATTAAAAAGACCTTGTGTCACACCCACATATGTGGGAGGTGAGGTAAATAACTAGTGAGGTTTCGATATATTAACATTGGTCAACGAGCAGCCAATAGGAAAATGTCTTACATTGAGCTATCACTGACAAAAATGTTTCTCTGCCTGTTGGTGTCAAAAATGTTGCTCTGTCTGCAAAAGGGGTTAAGGTATTTGATTTAATCTTTGTGATAGAACACTAGAAAGTTAAAGCCACAAAAGTTTCAAACTCATTACTTATTGGACTTTTCTTAAAAAATTTTTTTTTTTAATCGGCTTATGTATCCAGGCACAAATAGATTTGATTATTGAAGTCTTTAAACGTTTAGTTTAAAACATGTAAGAAAAATGTTTTATGATCCTGTCGGTGGGATTTAGAATATACTGACTGTATCCCCCCTGCAGAGGGATAATCCCCCTGCAGAAGGATAATCCCCCTTTCAAAAAAAGGGAATTTAACTGGGTATGACACTAGATTACATCCAATGGCAAGGCTCCATTTCTGGAGATCTGGGGAATGTGGAGTATTCCTTCATTGCCATTACTCCCAGATCCACTCTGCCCTAGACTGGTAGTACCTGTTGAGGTCCCATCTGTTTGAAAAATATCTATACTTGAAACCATACGAACACATGCAAATTATTTGTATTAGATAGAATATAAAGAATGTAAAAAAAAAATAATAATAATAAAAGAACAACTACACAAATATGAATGTACAATGAATTTGATTCCTAACTTCTAGGCATAAAATAACCTAGATAGGTTGACATGCCATTAAAATCAATCAATAGCTTATTTTTACATGTGCCTGTTTCAAGGGTTTCTTAATTTTTGATTTGGAAACAACCTTCCTGATTGACCATTGTGTTGACTGGTTATCTCTTCTTTGCTTGCCAACTGTCAGTTTTATTTTTAGATAATATTTATATTAAGCAAAAAGATGTCTTCAGTTTTCTTAGTGGGGGTTAACCATTCAAGTGAACATCAATATAATGAGCAGCATCAAATTAGATTTCATAGATTTTCATTTCCTTTTTACTTTAGTTACAAAGGTTGTCTTGCAAGTAATGGCTTCTTATAACTATTAATATGAGACATATGACATTATATACATGTATAAAGTAATTCTTTAACTAGCATATAGTACTATTCAAAATGTTCTTCACCATGGCAGTTGTATGTCACCTTTTTGAACCCACTTGTCAATCACTTTGGGAAAAGGTCTTGGTTGTTGCCTATTGCCTTCTACTGCACTTTCTTCAACATTTGGTTTTGTCGCCTTTCAACTTTTTCACCCATCTTTGCACATTACTCTTGTCAATTGTCACTTTACCCATAAACATTTCTGAACTTTCTGTCGATGTCAGCAACAGTGCATCCTTCTTTGGCTAAGAACTCCATAACTTTTACAAGACTGAAAATCTGTGTCAGTCATGAAAGAAAAACACATCTCCTTTGTTGGTGTAAATGCATTACATTTCAATGAAGTTTCAGAGAAAACAGGCATTACTATCATGCAACCTCATATCATCATCATATT
>CM042169.1:50058168-50080668 GCA_023376005.1 Doryteuthis pealeii
TTTTCAGACCATTACTACTATAAGGTTCAATCATCCATTTGACCACATTTACTAATCTGTTTGATATTTTTCTGTAAGTGTCACTGGTTTCTTTTGAGTCAATGATTTCTAATGATTTTTCAAAGGCTGTCCCCCCCCCCTTTACATAGAAGATTAGCACAACACAATTTGCCTACTCTCATTTTCCCTTCGAATTTGAATTAAAGTAATATTTATATTCCAAATGTACAATATGATCCTAACATATAGAGAGGAAATTAAACATAACCCTTAATTGAATCTAAGAAAAGATTAATTTTAAAGTATTTATAAGAAAGAAAAATAAATCTCTGAAAGGGCTATAAACGTTCAACAAAAATGATTTTTTTCTCTCTCTTAATCTGGGTGTACTCTCTCCACCTTTTTAATGTTATATATTGGTCAGTAATAATGTTGGAATAAATCCTAAGACAAGGTGGGCTGTGACTGTATATAATTGTTGTAATGGTCATACACTTTTCACTCCACTTGCTTTGCTTTTATGTTGGCATGCCTTAAATTCTAACATTTCTAGCCTGTTGCATAAATAATAAAGGACAAGATTGTTCTGTCCATTATACTAATAGAATTTATATCTCATACTACTTATAAACCTATATTGATGCCTACGGAGGGGATCGAATACAGACAAAATTAAATCTGTTTTGTCAGACAGAAGGCCATGGGGAGTACCTAATGTGGTTCAAACTCACTTCAAACTGATCTGTGAGTTAAGTTTATGAATTGTGATATGGTTGATGCCCTAGGCAATACTGTCTTAACTATAGGACCTAAACATCAGTTTTTTTGGCACTACATATATAGATACTGAAGTCTGAGGAAATCTTTTGGGTTTTCTGCTGTAACAGTAATCCATGATATATTGATGTTTCTATTTAGGAAGGAGTGAAAGATTCCAATAACCATTTCATTGTTTTTTTCCATTATATTAAGAATTTAGATGGTTAAAAAATGTAGGTCTAGAAAATCTATAAAAAAAAGGGGGCGGGGTGTAATTTTAAATTTTTATAAAATTTTGTTGAACAGTGTATTGTTATACTTGTGTATTTGTGTCAACAATATTAAGTTTGGTTGGAGGACAACATAGATTCACTTTTATTTTTGTGGTTGTTCTGTGTCTGCAAATCTGGATAGACTGGTCGACTGCATAAATAACAATTCCTGCACATGCAACAGATAATTTCACTGATTTTGTTTACTTTACATAAAATGCAGTATCATTTTCCTTTCTTTAAAATGACCAACTGTGTCTCTTGAAAATCACTCAGAATTGTTTTAAAAGTTTAAGAACTTAAACTTTGCTTCTTGTTTTTAAATGTGCCACTTGTATGTGTCGGTGTTGTCTCTCTGTATTTTTTGTGATGCTTTGATAAAACTTGAACTCCTCCTAACTGACACGAAAGATTAGATTTTAATGAAACTGCACTTAGTTATATGGTAACTTTATCTCTCTCTCTATCTTTTCAACACTCCCATCTCTGCATATCTAACAAGATAGCCAAAATAATCAAAGTCTCATAAGTTCTGATGTGACTCTTCTAAACTTGTGAAATAACTACCTCTTAGATTATACAAGTGATATATATTTTATAATAAAGCTGAGTGAATCCCTTTTTGGTTCCTAAAGGTTTTTTTACTGTTTAGTTTAATGAACAAATTTTAATAAAAGTTATTCTTTAGTTCTAGGATTGAATTATGTTTGGAAAAAAAATCATTTTTATCCTTTTAAATTAGCAGTAATTTGGCAATTAAGTCAAAACCAACCTGTCTCTTTACTAACCATTGTTTCTATCACTTTCACCCTGTATACATTCTTAATCACCCACCCTCTATATAAGGTTAGTATATCTACAGAGCAAATAGAAAGATAAGGAAAGTCAATAGTCAATAGACCCACCTCTCTGTTACTTCTCTGAAGCTATTTAACTCTTTCCTACACTACAAATTGTCTAAATTTAAAACCAATTTTTTCTTAAACTAAAGCTGATAATTAATTCAAACTTGTAATAAAACCATGATTTGTAATGATTTGGAATTAAAAAAAAAAAACTGTACTCATTAAAAAAAAAAAAAGCCAAAAATAATACTGTAAAAAGTGTCAGTGAACATAAAATCATAATATTTTTATTTGATAAACATTACAGGTTGTTTAGTGAGACTTTTTTACAATAACTTATGTTTTTAATATATTTTTTTTATTATTATTGATAATGTTAACATATGCTTCTTTAATACAAAACAATATAGAAAATCATCAGTTTATAAACAAAATAAGTTGATTGGATTTTTAAAATTATCATCTTCAGTTATTTGATTTCTGGAAAATAACTTCTGTCACTTATAAATTCTGACAATAATGTTTTATAATTTGATTTATTCTTTTAGTAAATAAATTGTCTTTTCTGTTAGAAAATCAGTCTGACATTAATGTTTTGTTTATTTATTTATTTTTTTTTTTTAAAGAAAATCATAGCTGACCCTATAGGGACCTCCATTTACCGTACCAAATTTACCCCCCCCTCCTTATTTTAACACAATGAAACTTGCATAAAGGTTAATATTAATTTTTTAACCATTCAAGAAGAAACATTACAAAAACTCCTGATGATTTTTTTTTTAAATTTCAGCCTACGGAAATAATGAAAATTATGAACAAAACAATGTTAAATCAATTGGTATTTAACGTAATAAAAACAAGTTATGACTACCAGATTTTAAAAAATTCTATGAAAAATCAACTAACGTCAAATTTTCACAAAACTTTGGTAATTACTTACCTTTTAAAAAGAAATTCTGTTTGAAATAGTTTTTTTTCTAAAATATTATTAGGGGAATATTTTTTACAAAAAGTCTCCCATCCCCCTATTTTATAAAATTTGAAAGAAAAAATGAAGATAAAAATGATTTTTTTCTTTTTCTATGCAGGATTTTTTTTTTAGTAAGTCATAATATTGAATTTTTTAGCAGAGTTCTGTATTTCAAACATTATTTCATCAAAAGGTAAGTAATTACCGAATTTTTTGTGAAAATTTGACTGTTAGTTGATTTTTTCAAGAATCTTTAAAAAAGCCGGTAGTCATAACTTGGTTTTGCTACGTTAATTTCAATTGATGCAAAAATGTAAACAGTGTTTTCATTCATAATTTTCATTATTTCTGTAGGAAAAATGTTTTAAAATCATCAGGAGTTTTTTTTTATTTTTTTTATTTTTTTATTTTTTTAAATGTTTCTTTGAATGGTCCCAAAATTTTGAAGACAATATTATATCTTTATTCAAGTTTCATTGTGTTAAATATGGGGTGAGGGGTAAATTTGGTACGGCAGATTTGGAGGTCCCAGAGACTCCATTCGACGTGTAAAATTTACACCCTGTTATGTTTTAATTAATTTATTTTTGAAATAAGTTTTTTGTCAGAAATTTATTAGAATTATTAATTTTTGTTGGTAGACCGCCTCCCCCCGCAATAATTTTTAAAAAATTGAAATAGGCTCTTTATTTTAAGAAATAACTATTATTACTATAAAGACAGATGTCTTAATATAATCAGTTTGAGTTATATGTCATATTGCCACATATATAGCTTTTCTAAAAATCTGCCTTGAGTCAAAAATTAAAATAAAAAAATATATATAAGAAATAAAAAATATATAAAAAAAATTTAAATTTAAAAAAAATATCAGAAAAATCATTTTAAACAGTTTAGCTATTTATCTTATTTAATTTTTTTTTTTTTTTAATTTATAAACACACCGTTGGTGAAATTCTAAATTTAGAAAAATTTTTAAAATACTTTAAATTGACGAAATAATATTGTTGTGATTTTTCCAACAATCTAATTTGAGCTCAATGGGTGACCCACGGGTCATTTTTTTCTAGTGTGTGTGTGTGTGTGTGTGTTGTGTATATATATATATACACACACACACACACACACACACACACAATCTCACAAGATGAACAAAAGTGATAAGATAAATAGGAATATTTCTTTTATATTGTTTATTTTTCTCAACTAGTTTGACCTTAGGTCATCGTCAGGAGAAAATTTCTTGTTAAAGAAATTGTTTTTTAGAAAAGTGTAAAAAATTAAAAGAATTTTGTAAGTGTTTGACGAGCCACTATAATCCGGGCAAAGAAGTGTATTAGAAGTGGCAAGTCCATCTGTTCAGTGAAAAAAACTTCTTTGACTTGAATTTGTTTTGAAATGTTCTTATTATTCTACTAAATTTACTGCTTGTTTTGTGCTGTTTTTGTCACACTTTTTCCTCTATTTCAACCACACACGTGTGTGTGTGTGTGTGTGTGTGTGTGAGGAAAGTTTTCTTGGAAGTTGTGTGTATATCCACACACACACACACATACATACATACATACATATATATATTATATATATATATATAATATTATATTATTATATATATAAAATGTCTTGACAGAAAGAAACCTAGCCATTTTGTTGACCTTAAGTACCAGACATTACGAATGTGACATTACTAAATATAATTGCATTATCTCTAGTAATATAACCAAAATACAATAAAGCATCGCTAAATAACTTTGACTAAATATTACTTTGTCGCAGGTGTATTTTCTCTTATTTTATTTATATAATTACAAATTCTTGTTGGCTGAAGTAAAAATGAATTTTGGAATCTGGAGGGGGGGGTGAGCAACAGTTTTCTCTAGGTAGAAACTACACAGCTTTCTGGCTTTATTCAGTTGGTGAGATCTAGTTAAGAATGAATTTCGTTTTTTGCTTGCATCAGTTAAAATAGCAATTCTCTGCTTAAGTTATAATTGATTCTTTCTCAAACTAGTGGATGTTTTAAGTGTTTCAATATATCTTTTTGGGTGTGTGAGGTGGATATACTGTGATTATTGGCCCAAAATAATCTTTGTATGTATTTTAACAACCTCTAAACATGAGCAGGATGTGACACAAGGTCTATTTTAAGCAGAGTTTAACAAGTTTGAATTCAGAGTTTTCTGTCTAATTGGTTGCCTAACCAAGATTAAGAACCCAGTCTGCCTCTACTATTTACCCATAGCTTGAGGGAGAATAGTTGGGAGCCTACCTTTTCTATGTGAATGCTACCGCCTCATCCAGGATTTGAAAAGTAATCCTTTGTAAGAAATAATTTTCGCATTACTTTCTGTGTATCTGTTGTCTGATCGTAGTTAATTATTATAGCTATGTGTTTATGATATATTGAACACTTTAAAACAGCCTGTTCAATCTTAGATGGGTGACCATTTAATCAACAGCAGGTACTGTAAGTAAACCGAATATCAAAATGACTGATTCAGCATTAAATGACCCGGAAAGGGTTGATATGCTGTAAAACAAACCAACCAACTGGGGATGGGGGGGATATAAGGTAGGCATTAGACAGCTTTAGTTGTTTCATCAAAGAACCTTTCCCATCCACTTTCTACAGTTCCATAGATAAAAACCCTACAATTTATGAGAAGTTTAGTTGGGACCCATCAAATTTCCTAGGGACTCATTCAAATCAAATCCGTGCGTCCTAGGTTCCACTAAATTAAAAAGCATCACTGTACATACATATATACAAACATGAGAATTTTACTAATATATTGGTATTTACTTGTGTATATGATTTCTTTAAAAAGATTTTTATTTAAATCACAAGAACAACTTGTTGATAAATACTGTTGCATAAACCTTTTCTACTAAAATTCCACCTCTTGTCTCCAGAGATGAATATTCTGTTCATCTCGAGAGATGCTGTGAATGGCTTGTTTTGCCAAATTGAAATCTTTCTATGATGAATGATTCTGATAAGTGATCCAATTGTTCAAATGTCTCTTGATTATTAGTTGAATTCCTCAACTGGTCATTTAATCAATGACAATCAGACCATTAAATGTTTTAACTGTTTGACTCATTCGAGAGGAAGGAAGCTCTCAGAAAGAAAGAAAAAAAAACTGTGTAGAGTTACATTGATTAATGTGTTTGGTGGTTATTTATGAGATTTTATATTCCTATATCCTAGGAAATTGTTGTTTGTAGATCATTGGATAATGGTCCTTTGTCAGTGTTTTAAAAAGGATAAAAAAAGTAGGACTCATGGAAATTCCAATACTATTACAATACTACTCATTATGGTCAAATCGTGCTGAAACCACCGGTTCCTACTAGATCACTAAGTTAAGCAGCAATGAGCCTGTTCAATACTTAAGTGGGTGATGACTTAAGCAACATGTATTGAGTCCTTTGTTTATCAATGACTTGATTCAGCATTAATTGACCCGAAAAGGTTTGATATGCCATAAAAAAACAACTACTTATTGTACATATTATTCATACAAAATAAATTGTAGGTGATTGGTGTAATAGTTACAGTCGTAGGAAATGGATATTGGTGAGATGAGTTCAAATCCTAGTGGGGCTGTTGCATTTCATATAACTCTAATACACCTGGAAAGGTATGAATCCAACTATTCTCCCTCCAGATATGGGTAAATAGTAGGGCAGACTGGGCCATACTTGTGACTTTGTGTCAAAACCTACCCATAGGGTAAATAATTTCTTTCTCTTTCTCTCCTTGTGGAATACCTCAAGGTTTCCTCCTGTTTTTTTTTTTTTTTTTTTTGTCATTTTTATAATTTTTGTTTGTTTTTTTGTTTATTTCATTCTTCTCAAATTTCTTCACTTAGAGTTTAATTATTTGTAAATTTTCTCTTGCCATTCTTATAAATAAATTTAAAAAGCAATTACTCAGTTTGATGGATTATTATTTCTAAACTTAAAAAAAAATTGTTTGATCTTAATGAACTACTTTATGAACTTGGGTTTTTAAACTTCATAATTAATTTTTTATTTTTGTATTTTGTTACAAATGATTTTTAATTAATTATATCTGTGTCAATCCATTTTCAAATTGTATTGCCTGTTCTAGTTGTATAATGTAGGTTTTTTATGTTGTATTTTATAGATGTTTTACACTGTTTTTTTTTTTTTTTTTTCTTTTTTTTAATTTATTTTAAATTAAAATCATCAAAAAATTGAATAGATGAAAACCATCTGTGTTCCAATGGTATGCAATTATGTTCTTCCCTTTATTTTTCTGAAATTCAGGGTTCAGTTTCCTATTCCAACACTTTCTACTTTCACTTCAATTATTTACTTATTTCCTGTCTCTTTTGTACTTGATTTTAGCTTGCCTTTGAACCACTCATCTCCACTTAAAAACAATATTTTTAGATTTATCTATTTTTATATCGTTTCCTAATACAATTTAATCCTTATCTATAATTTAAATATAAAAAAAATTATTTGGATTTTTTTCATGATGAATTAATATTTATATATTACTATCTTTATATATATATATTATATATATATTAATATATAATTTACAATCCCTCTGCATGAGTAGGATGTGACACAAGGTCACAATAATAAAATTTCTTAAGCGGTGTTTAACAGGTTTTGAATTTAGAGATTTGCTTCTAGTAGTATTCCCAGTTGATTTTTTATTTGAGGGTTATTATTATTTAATCACATAGTTATATAGAGCTTTGCATGATTCAAACAGTTCTGAACTCCATTTTACAAATATCCCCAGTGTTTCAAAGTTATGAAAAATTTAAAGCCTCGAATTGGGGTACAAAATGGACATGACTTGATAAAAAAATGTGCAAATCACAGACCAATTCAAAACGAGAAATCCAGTAATTTTTCACCATTTCTTTATTTTTGAACAATTTGATAAAACTTGGCATTCTTATGTAAGATCATATGTTCTTTCTGATGTCTGCACTTAATTGTATGTATTTCTATATGCTGTAACCATTATTTAGAGAATAAGAGTATGGATATCAGCGGTTTTTTTTTTGTTTTTTTTTCTAAGTTTACCAAATTATTCAACATTTTCATTTTTAATACTCGCATGTATACAGCATATATAGTATTAATTTAATAAAATAACACGGCACTTTGAACTTCAAAAATCCTTTTTAAATATCTATGTTGTTTAACATAATAGAATACCACTTAACATAATTTTTTTTAACAAAGTGTCCGCATGTCTGAACGGTTTTTGCTTACATATTATACTAATTTGTAAGTTTGTTCTTTCCAAATTGAAAGTTAAAAAAACAACACCAACAAAAAAAAAAACTGACATTCAAAACATTAATCAAAATTTCCCACATTATATTCAAATAATTCTGAAAGAATGTCTTTCTATTAATGATATAGTGATTTTTTTTTTTTTTTTTTTTTTTTCTTTATACTTTTTTTGAAGAATCTGTCAACTTTGGTCGCTTATATTTTTGCTTCATGGATCAGAAGGAAAAAAAAGAAATTCCTAGTTGTAGTTTAAGGTGTCTTCTAATTGGAGTGTGGCAATTTCAAGAATATTGTTTAAGATGGCCATTTTGATTTTGAAACAAAGTAATGTTTAACATTTAAGTCTCAAAAAAAAATCATATTTCAAATTTTCGTTGTTTGAAGCAAATGCGCTGTTTTAAACTTGCTGTAAAATACTTCAATGATAAAACACATACACATTAACATATTTAAAAAATTTTCTTTTCTTTCCAACCATATAATATTTTTTTAAGATTGGAGCCAAAAATATGCGAGAAATTGCAAATTACTGATGTAGGGTGTGAATTTGTCAATGTCCAGCTAAACTGCTGTGAATGCTATCCTAAGACTTATTGCTAACCAGGGTTAAAGAGCCCTTTGCCCTAATCTATTTACCCATAGCTTGAGGGAGAATAGTTGGATGGAACCTTTCCCAAAGGGTATTAGGTGCTATGTGAAATGCACAACAACACTTGTCCAAGATTTGAACTTGTCTAACCATGTATTTTCCTACAACGATAAACATTAACACGTGCCTCCACATTGACTGTTATAGGTTGAACTATTGTCTCATCAGTTTTCCCATGCTCTTTCGTCCTTGTTAACTTCCATTAAATTTTTTAAAAAACTGGTTTCAGGAATATCGCAGAAATGGTAGGGAAGTGGGGATACATATTCGAAAATGACCATGGTCATTTTACAGTACAACTCATCAACTATGGAATTACTGGCACCCTTGGCTTCCATAGAAAGTGATTGTCAGAGGAATCTTTTTTTTACAAATCAGACACCTCCCCTAGAGCAGTTATAAGTATCTTGTGAGTACAGTCCTGACTAACCACACTTTTTAACCTGGACGTACTGGTACTGGCTACTACTGTATTGGTATTCAGACAAGACTAAATTTCAAACATAAACAGAATTCAGGTTATAATGATTAGAATAAAAAAAGTTATTTTTCTTGATAAATATGTAATCCATCTTGTGACTCGAGAAGCTCTTCATTATTCAGCATGTCCACTTTTTTTAATTTCTTTTGATAATTAAAAATCTGATTGTTTTATTATTTGTCCTTTGTAGTTTAATATATTTTTGTATTTTTTCTTCAACAATTATTATGATATGTAAGTATTTTTTATTGGCTAAATTAACTAAAGATCTGAATTAGTTAATAATTTTAATGGATTTTTCCTATTCCTGTACATTTTTCTGGTTCATGCATTTTAGAGAACCTGGTCCACATCTGAAACCCGGGGTCGTCGTAGTACCTGTTGGGTCCATCTATGGGTTGAATAGAAAAATGTGTTTATAAAAAAAAAAATTGAGTATCCATTAAGAATGAATTTGTCACAACTTATTCAGTAATTAATGACCCCCCTGAGGTTGATGTGCTGTACAAAGCAATTAGAGAACCCTGTTATTAATCGAGTTTTGATGTGAATTTATAGTAGCAATCTATCTGACTTTATCGAACATTAGTTGGGGGGAGGGGGGGCAAAGTTGTGTTTTTAGATTATATGCTATAAAACAATTAATAAAACGATTTATTTTACACTCCAGAAAAATGGGTGCCTATGTTGTATATTATCTCTTGTCATCTCTAAGGATTGAGAACTTAGTTTGACAAGTTATAAGGTACTTGGTGTAATGGTTACACCTAGGGGAATGGACTTGGAGAACAAAGTTCAAAGTCTGGATGAGGCTAGTTTGCACTTCATATAGCTCTAATACCCCTTATGAAGGGTAATCGCATCCAACTATTCCCTCTCCAGCTTTGGGTAAGTAGTAGGCAGATGGGCTCTTTAATTGGGTTAGGCAACCAGTCGAGGAGAGGAAAATCTCTGAATTAAAAGCCTGTTAAACTCAGCTTAAAGAAATTGCTTTGTTAGCGACTGGGCTCTTTAAACCTTAGTTAGCAACAAGTCATAGAGAAGGAAACTCTAAAATTCAAACTGTTAAACTCTCTTAGAATTGGCCTTCTCTAGACTTGTTGCCTAACTAAGGTTAAAGAGCCGCAGTCTGCTAACAAGCATTTTCCTAAGCTGAGTTTAACAGGTTTTTAACTTCAGAGTTTTCCTTCTCCTCGACTGGTTGCCTAACCAAAGTTAAAGAGCGTCTGCCTACTACTTCCCAAAGCTGGAGAGGGAATAGTTGGATGCTACCCTTTCATAAGGGTATTAGAGCTATTATGAAGTGCAAAGCCTCATCCAGGATTTGAACTTGTGTCTCCAAGTCCATTTCCGCCTAGAGTGTAACCATTACACAGTACCTGTTATAACTTGTTTCAACTAATCTCCATCCTTAAGAGATTACAAGAGATATATACAACATAGCAGCGCCCATTTTTTTGGAGTGTAAATATAAATCAGTTTGCTTATTGTTTTATAGGCACATAATCTAAAAACCAACTTTTGCCCCCCAACTAAATGTTTGATTAATAGTCAATGATTGTACTATAATTTCCTTCACTTCGATTAATAACGGTTCTCTAATTGCTTTTGTTTTTTACCAGCACATCACGCTCAGTGGGTCATTTAAATCCTGATAAAGGTTTTCGACAAGATTCATTCTTAATGGAATACTCAATTTTTTTTTTTATAAACATCATTTTCTATTCAACGCATAGATGGGACCCTAACAGGTACTACGACGACCCGGGTCAGAGTGGACACAGGTAGGTCTCTATAAATGCAATGAACAGAAAAATGTAGGCAGGAATAGGAAAATTCACTTAAAATTATAAAACTAATTCGATCTTTTTAGTTATTTAGCCAATAAAAATACTTAACATTTCATTAATAATTGTTGAAGAAAAATACAAAAATATATAAACTACAAAGGACAATTAATAAACAATCAGATTTTTAATTATCAAAAGAAATAAAAAAGTTGACATGCTGAATAATGAGAGCTTCTCGAGTCAAAGGATGCGATTTACAGTAATTTATCAAGAAAACTAACTTTTTTATTCTAATTCTTTATGAACTGAATTCTGTTTATGTTTGAAATTTAGTCCTTGTCTGAAACATCAGTAGTAGAGTACGCCAGTAGTCAGGTTTAAAAGTGCTGGTAGTCAGGACTTGTCTCAGATACTTATAACTGCTCTACGGGGAGGTGTCTATTTAGTTAAAAAACAGATTCCTCTGCAATCATTTCTATGGAAAGCTAGGGTGCGCACGTAATTCATAGTTGATGATTGTTACTGTAAATGACCAGTTTCATTTTCGAATATGTATCCGCACTTTCCCTACCATCTTTCTGGTATATTTTCCTGAAACCCAGTTTAAAAATTATTTGGAAGTTTACAAGACAAGAGCTATGGAGAATGAATGAGACCAATAGTTCGTACCCTATAACAGTCAATGTGGAGGCAGCGTGGTTACATGGTTATCGTTGTAGGAAATGGACATGGTTAGACAAGGTCAATCTTGGACCAAGGTTGGTGTTTTGCATTTCACATAGGCACTAATACGCCTTGGCGAAGGTATCCATCAAACTATCTCCTTCAGCTATGGGTTAGTAGGGCAAATGGCTCTTTACAACCCTGGTTAGTTCATAGTCTAGAGAGTAGCATTCACAGCAGTTTAGCTGGACATTGCAAAATTCGCACACCTAATCAGGACTTAATTTGCATTTCTCGATATTTTTTGGTCCAATCTTAAAAATATTTATAATGGTTGGGAAAGAAAGAAAATCTTTTAAATATGTAATGGTGTATGGTGTTTTTATCCAGGTTGAATTATTTTTTTACAGAAGTTAAAACACATTTTGGCTTCAAACAACCGAAAAATTTGAAATTGAAGTTTTTTTTTTGGGAGCTAAATGTTAACAGTACTTGTTTTTCAAATCAATGGCCAATTCTTAACAATATTCTTGAAATTCGCACCTCAATTAGAAGACCCTACCTTAAACTACAACTAGGATTTTCTGTTTTTTTTCCTTCTGACCATGGAAGCAAAAATATAAGCGACCAAGTTGACAGATTTCTTCAAAAGTTTAAAGAAACAAACAAAGAAAAAAAAAAAATCACTATATCATTAATAGAAACCTTTCTCAGAATTATTTTTTGATATATAATGTGGGAAATTTTGATAATGTTTTATGTCAGTTTTTTTTTTTTTGTTGTTGTTGCTTTTTTTAAACTTTCTTATTTGGAAAGAACAAACTTACAATTAGCTATTAATATGTAAGCAAAACGTTCAGACATGCTGGACAGGCTTTGTTAAAAAAAATTATGTTAAGTGGTATCTAATTTTATGTAATACACATAGAATATTTAAAAAGGTATTTTTAAGTTCCAAAGTGGTGTTATTTATTTAATTAATACGTATATATTGTATACATGGCAGTATTAAAATGAAAATGTTGAATAATTTTGTGTAAACTTAGAAAAAAAACAAAAAAAAAAACGCTGATATCCATCCTCTTATTTCTCTAAATAATGGGTTAAGCATAGAAATACATACAATTTTAAGTGCAGAATCAGAAAGAAACTATAATCTTACATAAGAATGCGCCAGTTTTATCAAATTTGTTCTAAAATAAAGAAATGGTGAAAGAAATTACTGGATTTCTCGTTTTGAATTGGTCTGTGAATCTTGACATTTATCAAAGTCCATGTCCATTTTTGTAGCCCCCATTTCCGAGGCTTATTAAATTCTCATAACTTCTGAACCACTGGGGATATTTTGTAAATGGAGTTCAGAAACTGGTTTGAATCATGCAAAGCTCTATATAACTAATGGATTAATAATAATACCTCAAATAAAAAAATCAACTGGGGAATACTACTTAGCAAGCAATCTCTACATTCAACCTGTTAAACACCGCTATCAAGAAATTTTTATATTGTGACCTGTGTCACATCCTATCATGCAGAGGGATTGGTAAATTTAAATATATATATATATATATATATATATATATATAGTAGTCAATATATAAATTATTATTCATCATGAAAACAATCAATAATTTTTTTATTATTTAAATTATAGATAAGGATTAAATTGTATTCAGGCAACGATAAAAATAGATAAATCTAAAATATTGTTTTTTAAAGTTGGAGATCGAGTGGGTTCAAGGCAGCTAAAATCAAAGTAAAAAAGGACAGGAAATAAGTATAATTGCAGTGAAGTAAAGATGTTGAATAGGAAACTGAACCCTGAATTTCAGAAAATAAAGGGAAGAACAAATTGCATACCATTGGAACACAGATGGTTTTCATCTATTCATTTTTGACGATTTTAATTTTTTTTTAAATTAATTAAAAAAGAAAAAAAAAAAAAACAGTGTAAAACATCTATAAAATACAGACATAAAAAACCTACATTTTTATACAACTAGAACAGGCAAGTACATTTGAAAATGATTGACAACAGATATTTAATTAATTAAAACATCATTTCTGTAAGCAAATACAAAAATAAAATTGAAATATGAAGTTTAAAACCAATTCATAAAGTAGTTCATTAAGTCAAACAATTTTTTTTTAATTTAGAATAATAATCCATCAAACTGAGTAATTGCTTTTTAAATTTATTTTAAGAATGGCAAGAGAAAATTTACAATAATTAAACTCTAAGTGAAGAAATTTGAGAAGTAATGAAAATAAACAAAAAAACAACAAAAATTAATAAAATGAAAAAAACAACAAAAAAAACAGGAGGAACCTTGAGTATTCCACAAGGATGAAGAAAGAGAAAGAAATTATTTACCCTATGGGTAGGTTGAACAAGTAAAGTATGGCCCAGTCTGCCCTACTATTTTACCCATCATCCTGGAGGGAAGAATAGTTGGATTCACTACCTTTCCCCAGGTGTATTAGAGTTATATGCCACTGCAACAGCCCCAATCTAGGATCTTGAACATCATCTCAGCCATATCCATTTCCTACGACTGTAACTATTACACCATACACCTACAATTTATTTTGTATATGAATAAATGTTGTACAATAGTAGTTTGTTTGTTTTATGGATATCAAACCTTTTCGGGTCATTTAATGCTGAATCAAGTCATTGATAAACAAGGACCAATACATGTTGCTTAAGTCACACCCATTAGTATTGACAGGCTCATTGCTGCTTAACTTCAGTGATCTAGTAGGACACACGGTGGTTGCAGCACGATTTGAACGCATAATGAGTAGTATTGTAATAGTCTTGGAATTTCCATGGAGTCCTACTTTTTTTTTTCCTTTTAAAAGCACTGACAAAGGCACATTTATTCCATTGAATCTACAACACAATTTCCTAGGATATAGAATATAATTATAAATAACCACCCACACTTATCAATGTAAACTCTAACACAGTTTTTTTCTTTCTTTCTGAGAGCTTCTGCCTCTCGAATGAGTCAACAGTTAAAACATTTAAATGGTTGATTGTTCATTGATTAATGACAGTTGAGGAATTCAGACTAAATAATCAAGAGACATTTGAACAATAGGATTCACTTATGCAGAATCATTCATCATAGAAACGATTTCAATTGGCAAAAGCCATTCACAGCATCTCTCGAGATGAACAGAATCTTCATCTCTGGAGACAAGAGGTGGAATTTTTGTAGAAAGGTTTTATGCAACAGTATTTATGCAAACAAGTTTGTCTTGTGGATTTAATAAAAAAATCTTTTAAGAATCATATAAAAAGCTTAAATACAATATATTAGTAACTTCTCATGTTTGTATATATGTATGTAGCAGTGATGCTTATTTTAAATTTTAGTGGAACCTAGGACGCACGGATTTGATTTGAATGATCCCTAGGAAAATTTGCATGGGTCCCAACTAAACTTTCTCATAAATTGGTAGGGTTTTTAATCCTATGACTGTAGAAGTGGATGGGAAAAAGTTTTTCTTTGATGAACAACTAAAGCTGTCTAATGCCTACCTTATCATTCCCCCCCCCATCCCATGCTTGGTTGGTTGGTTGTTTTACAGCATAATCAACCTTTTCGGTCATTTAATTGCTGAATCAAGTCATTTTGATATTCCGGTTACTTACGTACCTGCTGTTGCTTTAAATGGGTCCCATCTAAGTATTGAACAGGCCTGTTTAAGTGTTCATATATTCATAAACACAATGCTATAATATTAACTACGATCAGACAGACAGATTACAAGAAAAAGTAATGGAAAATTTATCTCTTAAAAAGATTATTTTCAATCCTGGATGGGCTGGTAGCATTTCACATAGAAAAGGTAGGCTCCCAACTATTCTCCCTCAAGCTATGGGTAAATAGTAGAGCAGACTGGGTTCTTTAATCTTGGTTAGGCAACCAATCTAGACAGAAAACTCTGAATTCAAACTTGTTAAACTCTGCTTAAAAATAGACCTTGTGTCACATCCTGCTCATGTTTAGAGGTTGTTAAATAATAACAAAATTATTTGGGCCAATAATCACAGTATATCCACCTCACACCACCAAAAGATATATTGAAACACTTAAAACATCCACTTAGTTGAGAAAGAATCAATTTATTAACTTAAGCAGAGAATTCTTTTTGACCTTGCATGCAAGCAAAAAACGAAAATTCATTCTTAACTAGATCTCACCAACCTGAAATTAAAGCAGAAGATTGTTTAGTTTTTTCTACCTAGAGAAACTGTGCTCACCTCCCCCCCTCCAGATTCCAAAATTCATTTTACTTTCAGCCACAAGAATTTGTAATATATATAAGATAAAATAAAGAGAAAAATACACCTGCGACAAGTAATATTTAGTCAAAAGTTATTTAGTGATGCTTTATTGTATTTTTGGTAGTTATTTCACATCACTATAACTAAATCTTTCATTTTGTCCCTCACATAACCATTACTGAACAGTTCCTGAAGATGGTACAATATACCGAAATGCTTAAGTATTGACACACAAAATTGTTTCCCCTAATCATAACATCCTGTGTTTGTTATATTTTTAAAATATCTTTATATATATATATATATATATATATAATATATAATATTAAATTTTTACGTGAAGCGCACTTACAACACATGTATCGCATAAAATTTGATACTTTTTCTTATAGAAATGAACTTGACAAGTGTAATCCAGCAAAGGATCACTCGTGTGTGTAGAATACCGTACAGACTGTTTCGACTTTATTAAGTCTCATCAGCGGTATATACTAACGATTTCCTTCCGACAGAAATCGAAACCGGGGACTTCAGCAGACACAGTGAACACTATATCGCCTCGGCCACAGTACACAGCTGACCATCCCAGCGAAATTAAGCTTGTCAAATGATACTACATGCCTCTACCATAATAGGTAAGGGGGCGTTTTTGAGAGAATAATAACAACAAACAGACCGTACATATATATTCACTATCACCAGAGCTGCTTTTGGTGCTAAAATAATGATTTTATTTGTATCTGGAAAGATATTTAAAAATTAGAATTTGAATTGTAAGAAAAGAGAAAGTCATTATTAAAACAAATTAATTATGTTAAGAGCAAAACAATTGAGGTGCATGAGTAACATTTCTGATCAAAGGAAATCTTTTTCTGTTTCTCAAGATTTTTAAGAAACCAAGTCATCGTATTTCTACAGGGTCAGGCAAAATGATCTGACACATTTGTGTTATAGACAACTACAAATGTGTCAGATCATTTTGCCTGACCCTGTAGTATGCTGCAAGTAATAATGGTTGGCTTTCTTTGTTTAATGGCATATCAGTCTTCATGGGTTATTTAATACCAAAGCCACCCTTGTAATAGTAGTGGTACTATTTAACTCATTACTGAGGAAAATGAGGGGGATCCATACCTTTTTCAAGGTTTTAGTTCAAAGGTGAACATAATTGCGCAACTGCAGTTTGAACTCATTTAATGATGATGTCACAGCTGAACATGTTACCTACTATGTCACGGTGACCCCCCCCCCCCTTATGACTAATATGAAGAGTATATTTTGATGGATTGATTTTAACGGCATACCAATATGCCTCAAGATTTGGCCTTTTTTTACCAATTGTTTTTCACACTAAAAAACCCAAAATATGAATTAAAAGAAGATTTTTTTATAGCAATTACGAACTATTAGAGACAAATTTTATAAAGTCAGCAAAGTGGACTATTGTCAGTATCAGCTGGACAGCAAGGGAGTCTATCCCTTTTCACTAGCGCTAGACTAAGGAGATTGATTTTGCGCCTGAGGTAGAACACCACACCTACCATCAGCTCCCCCCACTTTACCATAATGATCCAAGCTGTGCTACACATGCACTGAGTTGGCAAAGTGGTTCCTAGGCGGATGCTCTACGAAGTGAGCTAAACAGACCCTGTAATAAAAACTTATATTTTTATTGAATAAACCAATTCTATGAGATTATAAAAGTCGTCGGGGGTGGCCTAAAGTCGGTATCAGCCAATCATCGAGGGAGTCTATCCCCTTTTCACTAGCGCTAGACCAAGGAGATTGATTTTGCGTCTGAGGTGAAGCGCCACACCTACCATCAGTTCCTTACTTTACCACACAGATCTCTGTGCTACTCATATGCTGAGTTGGCGAGGGTCAGTATCGAACTAGGAACCTTGTGGTTTCTAGCTGAACGCTTTACCGACTGAAAACTTAATGAAAAATTAAAAGTGTTTCACCAATTTGTGACCGAGAGGAATTTCTTCAATGAAAAGTTACTCTATGCCAGAAAAAGCTAAACTTTATGCCAAAAATAACTGACCAATCAAAACTGCTAAAAAAGATTCCATTAAATTCTTTTATTTTATTGTTCTGTTAAATTTGGTCAGATTCACATCACTAAGTTTTTGTAAATAAGCAAAATATACTCGTGCAAATAAATTATATGCAAATAAAAAAACAGATGTACAAATGTACCATCTTTTTCTGCTTTTGTCTCATCATTGAAATATAAACAATAGATATAAATGACTATGATAAATTTGTATATATCAACTTCCTTTTATTTGATGAATGGGTTGACAATATTTTATAGGTTTATAGCAGTTTTATAAGCATTTTTCAGATAAAACCCACAGAAAATTCAAATGCCTACAGCGTTTTAAGGTGGCAAAATCATTGCTATTATAAAGAGCTCAAGTGATGGTTTATGTCTTTTTTTAATGATTCCATGATATTCATGGATACATTTTTACATAGATATGCCAAATTTCATTGCTTTATCTTGAATAGTTTTTGCGCGGTAATTTATGAGGAAGTGCGTCCCTGTCTCTTGCCTCAGAAATTGCTACCCGGTGACTATCAAAATAACGTCCCCAGCTATGCTGTCTCAGATTTTCTTTTATTCATGTTTGTTTAATGTCTTGTTTTTAGTTTAAATAAACAAGAATTACGACAAAAAAGAAGCGACACCCCACAAATACATTTACTTGTCGAAAATATCTATCTTCATTTGTTCATATCTATCTATATTATTTTGTTTATCTATCTCAGTCTATTCCAAACTATATATCCATCTTCATATCTAAACAAGAATTACGACAAATTTCTATAAATGAACAAGAATTACGACAAATTACGATAAATAAATAAGAATTACACCAAAAAAGAGAAGCCTCCCCTCGAAAATACATTTAACGCCCTAAGTTTTCTTTCAAGTAACACCGACATAGCTGGGGATGTTATTTTAATAGTCACCGGGTAGCAATATATTACTGCTTTTGCTGTAAATGGGATTTGTCAATGAAAACTTTGTTGGCCAAACATTTTCAAGAAATAAGGAATCTTTTTTTGTCCAGTTTTTCCAACTTCAAGTGTTTATATTTCAAAAAGATTATGAATGGATTTTGATAATTCAAAAACCAAAAATCTTAAATCAACCTGCATTTTATGAATATCCTATGTGGATGGTATATGAAGCGGATGCCCACAGACTACATGCTTATATGATGCATCACTTGTACAGTATAAATGATAGCAGCAGGTTTCAAACAGGACCATCCTGGAGAGAACTGAACTCCTTGGTATGTACGACATATTTGTCCAGTGCATCCTGAGATGGACTGGCCAAAGCTCAGGTACAAAGACAACATCAAGAGAAACCGGGAGGACTTGAACATCCCAAGAGGCAGTTGGCAAGACGCATCCAGAGATCGAATCAAATAGAGAAAACAGATTTGCAGGGTTGTCATTATCAGATACGATGGACAGCTAGTACTAGTATAACAAAATTCCAGTTTAGTTTGTTTTACGGCATATCAACCTTGGTGGGTCATTTAATGCCAACAGTTTTGAAATAAATACATTTTTAATGGATAATCAATTTTGTTTATAAACTCATGTTTTTCTATTTAATCCATAGATGGAACCCTAACAGGTGCCACCACTCCCGGTCAGAGTGGACCAGGGAGCAATAAAATTCCTAATTTTTTTTTTTTTTTTAATACAAGCATTGCTACTGGTACCATGTACCCAGTACAACTTATTGAACAGAGAAGATATGGGACCCCTGACAAGTAACCTCGATTCTCCTTAGAAGTCATGAAGGGGATTGGCACTAAGACAACTTAATGGGTCATAGGACAAAAAATTTTGATAATTAGTTTAAATTGATTTTCAAAATTAAAAAATAATTCAACTTTTAAAAATAAAACTTTTATGAAGTTGCTTTTAATTTTTTTTTTGTGAAAATTTCAAATTTAATTTTATAATTAATCATAAAAATTAAAAGACATTTTTATGAGGGGGGGGGGTGTCTTAAAATTATTAAATCTGATTAACAGAAATGACAAAAGAATTTAAAAATAGATTTTATTTCTAATTTGCTATAAAGAAATTTTTAAAATATTCCAAAGCTTTTAAAAAATACTTAAAAAAAAATATTCCAAGCTGTAAATGAGCAACAAAAGTGAATGAATAAAAACAAACTTTTGATTTGTAAAGAAGATCTCGACTTCTATTGAAATAAAAGAAAAAGTTTTTAAAATGTGAAAATTCCTGTGAAAAAACTTAAAACATTACTGTTTTGCTCACACACACACAAAAGCCAATCTATTTAAAAGGGGGGAAAAAAAAAAAAAAAAACATGCTGATATAATGACCCCTCCAATGTGACCAAACTTAGATTTTACATTATAAGGGGTAGCTGAAAAGTTCTTGGCTGAACCATGAAGACAGATCCCCCCCCCCACCTAACATGAAGGGAAGGAGTTAAACTTTAGAAACAATGTAAAAAGGGTGATGAATATGTGGAATAGTATCATATATTTCATGATTCTATGTCATAACCTCCTTGGTCAGGTCGAGAACTTCTCAGCATTTAAATTAAAACCTGATTCACAATTATACGCTTTTCTAGTAATTATATGTTCAATATGTTTTCATACATAAGACCTAAAAACCTTTCTAATGAATTAAACTATTATCAATATTATTTTCTAAATACCCTTTTTCATACATAAGACCTAAAAACCTTATTTTGTAATGAATTAAACTATTATCAATATTATTTTCTAAATACCCTTTTTTATACATAAGACCTAAAAACCTTTTCAGCAATGTGGAATAAAATTACTTATTGGGCCTCCTCTGTTTCAGTTTGGTTTGTTGGAAAGGTCAACCCTTGTTGGGTTATTTTATGCTAAAGATCTTTTGTTCTAGTCATCAGCATCATCATCAATTTGCACGGATATCCATAACGATCTCTCGCCAACCTTCCCTATCATTCATCAACTCTGGGAGCTCCTCGCGCAGCAGCCCAACATAGTTGGTCAATGTAGGTCCTAGCTGGGTGGCCCACACTGGCGTGCCCATGTGCTGGTTTCCACAGTAGTACGTCTCTTACGATCTCGTCCTTGCTTCTCCAGCAGTGCCCTGCATGTCTAGTCCGTCTCACTCATATGGTTTGTGAGATGGGGGGCAGGTGGCCATACAGTTGCTTTTTGTGGGTGCTGCTTCCATGACTTATTCGGGACCGGCTCGCAGCATTCTTGTGCAGCTCCCATCTAGCTTATTCTCAAGGCGCTCCATTAGGGTCCAGGTGGTACAGCCATACAGCAGTACCGACACAACTACAGCCTGGAAGAATCGTCTCTTTAGCTTGTCGGGGAGATCAGATTTCCATATGACTGATAATTTGTTTGTGGCCAACCATGCCTTTCCTATTCGAGTGTTAACATCACTTTCTGTAGAGGAGATATTACTACCTAGATATGTGTTTTTATTTTTGTTTTTTGTTCTCTTTCTTTAACTTATAGATGAGAGGCCTCCACGAGGATTAGGAGGACCTGCAATTTAAGTTTCATAGATCCACCCCCAGATGCCGAAACACACACACACAAGACAGAAACTTATCTCATCTAAACACATTCAACTGCTTAAAATAATTAAAAATCAAAGAAAATTGTGAACATTTCTATTTATAGACATTTTAGAAACAGCAACGGACTTAGTCTATTCAAACAAAAAATAAATAAAAAATAAAAAATAAAATAAGATTTTTTTAAATACACACACAAACAATGTTAGTACTATTAGAACTAGTATCAATAGCAACAAATTCATTAGACAAGAAAAAGAAAAAGAGAAAAACTGTTACTCACCTCTTCGAGAATGTAGGCTGAGAGTAACACCATACTGATATTGTAGGTTAACATAACACTACGGATTTCTAATGGTTTTCTATTTGCCATAAACAAAGGTCCTACTTTCGTAATCAACATGTATCCTAAACAGATTAGAAAACTTGGAAGTGGGGATGACATCATAAACCAATCAGCCACACGCGGATCTGAAAAAGAAAAAAGGAGAGGTTAGAAAATAAAAGGCTGCTATACGCCAACAGGGGAGAAGACAGTTTTTTTAAATTTTATGTTTTGTTTTACGGCATATCAACCTTGGTGGGTAATTTAATGCCAACAAAGTTGTGAAATAAATTCATTCTTAATGCATAATACAATTTTGTTTATAAACATGTTTTTCTATTTAACCCATAGATGGGACCCTAACGGGTACTACCACTCCGGGTCAGAGTGGACCAGGGAGTAATGGTGATGAAGGGGTGCTCCACATTCTCCAAACCTGGAACCTCACCATTAGATAGAGTTTAATGTCATTCCAAGCATATGAAGACCCGCAGCCACTGCCTTCTAGCACCCATATGATAAAAAGAGGTTGGGGCTTGCCATAAGGGCAAT
>CM042169.1:50085668-50090330 GCA_023376005.1 Doryteuthis pealeii
ATATAAATAATAATATATATATATATATATATATATATTTGGAGGCGCATGGTGTAATGGTTGTGTTGTATGAAATAAACTAGCTGACCAGAGTTCAAATTATAGACAAAACTGTTTGCATTTCATATAGAACTAATACCCTTGGGAAAGGTATGCATCCAACTACTCTCCCTCCAGCTATGTGTAAATAGTAGGGCAGACTGGGCTCTTTAACCTTGGATAGGTAACCAGTCTAGGAGAATGAAAACTGAATTCAAACCTGTTAAGTCCCACTTAAAAAATTGACCTTGCACCACATCCTGCTTGTGTGCAGGGGTTGGGTAAATGAATATAGTACAATAAAGAATTTCAACAAAAATAGATTTTTTTTTAAATATCTCAATCTTATTTTTGAACTTAGAAAATAACACACACACACATATATAAGAACTATTAGCAACCTGATGATAGCAAAATAGCTTGAAACCTGGGTAGTTGCCTATGGAAAACAATTATATTTTAAAAATTCAACAAATAAATAAATAAAGCTCCTACAAATTTGTGGTTGAGCACTGTGATTTCTTTGTTTCATATCAAATTTATATATATATATATATATATATATATATATATATATATATATATATATATATATATATATTAAAAAAACCACAAGAGAATAAATCTCAACTATCTGCAGAAAAATCTATAAGATTTTGTTTTCAGATAAGTAAATTTTGTAAAGTTTAAAGCAGAATTTCCTTTTTAGCTTTAAAAAGTATTTAAACTGATTTTAGATTATTTTCTGTTGTGTGCAGTGCAACGGTTTTATTTGGGAGTTTTTAATGTGATGATAATTCCATAGAAAGTTTCAAAAAGCACTTGCTACTAGATTAAAAAAAAAAAATTATTTGAATAAAAAAAAAATAAAATTTTTTAAAAAACTAAGATTTTCAAACTGATTATTTTTAGTATGTTATCAAGTTTTTGGGGTTTTTTTTTTTAATTTATCTAAAATTAAAAAAAAAAAAAAAAAAAAAAAAACAATTATAGACATGTATAACTGCAGCCCTCAACAGATAGATAGACAGACAGACAGACAGAAAAAAAATAATTTGGAGATGATATCTATAAAAGATTAGATTACAAAAACCGGGGATTTTGAAATGATATTTTAAGGTAGTGAGGCCCCTCTACTTTACAAAATCATTTTCATAGTTATTTGTAAAGATTAAAAGAGAATTTCTTTTTCAGCTTTAAAAATATTTAAACTGGTTCAAAATCTTTTACAGCCAAAAGTCATTTCACTAATTGATATCAATTGTTTGTCTTACAACGAGTCAATTACATTAAAACGATCAATTTACTTGAAAAAAAAAAAAAAAAAAAAGAAAAAAAAAAGGTAAAGTTGACAATTTTGTTTTTCTTCACAACGTCTCCATAAAAACAAATCTTTTTTTAAAGTAATCTAGATTATATCAATCACTTTAAAATGTCAATGTTTTCTTTGAAGATCTTGTTAGAAACAATGATATTCAGTTTGGGTTTTTATATATATATATATATATATATATATATATATATATTATATATAAAATGCATGTTTTGTTAAACACTGGTATTTCAGGTCTGACAAGTTTCTTATCGATCTTTTACAGTTTTCTGGACATCTTTTTTAACATCAAGGTGGAGTCGTTTGATAAGTCCAAATATTTCATCACTAGTATTTTCGGCACTTTTGTAGTGCCATCCTCAGGTGTAGATGTAATTGAGTAGGTTCCTGGTTCTTTTTTTTGTTTTGTTCTTTGGTGGACTTATCAACCGACTCCATCCCGATGTTAAAGTGTCCAGAAAACTGAAAAAGATCAAGAAATTCAAGATGTTCGTTGTGTTTAACACAATGATGGTGCGTGCTTAGTTAAACTGCATGAACAAACAAACTATTTTTTAAAACATCCGTATTTTGTTTGGTGTGACAAAAATTCAAGAATCTTAAAACTCAAGTAAACCTATGAAACAGCCCCCCCCCCCCATTTCCAAATTTAAATTCAAATCTTAGTAAGTTAGATCCTAGATTTTTAAACTCTTGGATCTGGTGGCAGTCTGGGGAAAAAAAAAATTCTCTTTTGGTAAGATCCCTGGAGTTTTGTGAGCCAATCCAAATCTAGAATTCAAAATGGATATAAAGAAATAATTCAATGAAAAATGTGTTTTAATTTCAAGACATTCCAAGAAATTCTTCAAAACTTTGTAAATTGTTTTGACGTTCATTTTGAGCAGCTCTAAGATTATTCACTCACACCAGGGCTTGACATTAACCCCATCCCATTGACGATAAAAATTACATCCGGGACGATCAATATGACATCCGGGACAGTAAAAAATTTTCCTAAAAGTTAGTACTAGATTCCAATATTGGCTGCCCAGTGATTGCCTGAATGCTGACATCACAAAACAGTCTTTAAGTTCTAGACTTTAAATTACTAACACTGAAGAAATAGACACAGTCACACAGTATATATTTTCATGATTGGAAAATGTCTGCATAAAGATGGAAGTAGAATAAATTTTAGTTTATAAAATTTTCATTTTATTATTCTTGATTATAGATAAATGTTTCTGTCAAATGCTTCAGCTTTTCTTAATGTTTTATTACATGTTATTATGCTACTGATGACTGACAAGTATAGATGATGCTAATGAATTAAACAAAAATATTTTGATTTCGGGATGGCCCAAACCCCATTCAGGACGGTTGATAATTTTTGTTCGGGATGGTCATGAAAAAGTTAGTGTCAGGGCCCCGACACACACACACACAAAAAAAGTTGGATACTTAGAATTGGTTTGTTCAAGAATTCTAAAGACATGTAAAAAAATATAATATTACAGGATTGCGTACAATATGGAAGTATTTAAAGTTTGATTTACGAACAAAGTCCTTAAAAAATATACATACATATCTCCAGGCAACTTTGTGCTACTGTATATCTGGGTAAACTTGTTGCTACACATCACAACTGACCAATTTAAAATCCAGTCCCCTGCTCCTCTTCCCCCTCATTAAAGAAACTCAAATGCTGAATCAAATTACCTATTTGGTCTGAAGATTGCATAGGTGAGATACTGTCAAATAACAGGTACCACCGACTCCATGTCACCCTTAACTTGAATATTTATTTATTATAGTGTACAATACATTAAGGGCCATTGTTACCGTTGGTTTCCAAGCATGTTAGCATCCCTTCATCAAGACAACGCGCCTGTTAAGAAATGCAGTGAATGTCAATTCATTTTAATATGTACGTATTTTTTGTTGTTAGTGACTAGGATCTTATTTCCCCGCCTTTTTTTGTAAATTAGTGCGTAAAAGATTCACCACTAACAACAAAAATACATACATATATGATTTGACATTCACTGTATTTTCTAACAGGCCCATTGTCTTGATGAAGGGTGGCTAACATACTGCTTGGAAACCAATGGTAACAATGGCACCTTAAATGTATTCTACACTATAACAAATAAATAAATACAGCTTTTACACCCACAATCTAGCATGTTATTTTCAATTCTCAATACTATAAAATATATATATATATATATATATATATATATATATATATATAATATAAAATAAAGGATATAGTTAGAATGTCTAGCCAGTTTCACTGACAACCTAAAGCCAGTTACAATTAAAAAAAATAAAAATTCAATTAAAGAAAAATAGTTAAATATTAATCCTTTTGCATTCAAAACGACTGTCAATTTAGCAGTAGCTCAATGTAAGGCATTTTCTTATTGGCTGCTCATTGACCAATTGAAATGTTAATGTATAGAAACGTTGCAAGAAGGTCTCTAAATGGATTGCTGTAGAATTGTTGTGGAATTCCCATGATTTGTGTGTCATTACATCATATAATATAATATAAAATGCATACAAACATCAAGAGGAAGAGGAGGAGGGTGTCATTACGGTGTGGGATTGTGTCAAAAATTGTTTTGTAGAAATATAATTAAAAGTGAGTGCTTTATTTTTTCATGTTATTGTATTATGATACAAATTGATGATCAAATAAGGTTTTGTTTGTTTTTTTATAATTATCATATATTGTCTTGTTTAAATTTTTTCAAATTTTTGGTTGATCATAACAAAATCCTGAGCCGGAGTCCTAAAGTACTGTAATGCTGAACTCCAGCGTTACCAGCAACTCCTGCACACTACTGCTGCCAAACTGCATTGGCTACTGCCTTTCCTTGAGATCACATTGGCAGTGTGGAGAGGAGCATTTGCTGCTTGGGCAACAGCTCATCTCCATATTAACCCACCCAGGCTATGTAGTTCCAATAAAAATAAATTTTTTAAATTGGACAACTATTCTATCATCTCCGCAGATGGAAGGATGCCAACTTGTTTTAAACCATACACTATTTTGAAAATCTGAAATAATTTGCCCACTCTACAAGGACTAAAAAGGTTAATAATGTTTATTCTCTATTAAATATCATTTGTTCTTTTAATTGCATATTTAAGTCTAAAAAAAAGAAAAAAAAGAAAAAAAAAGTTTCCATATTGTACACAACACATGTTGTGATGTCATAATTTGTTTTGTACATTTCTTTACATTTTCAACAGACCAATTAAACCACCCTCCATTTTTGTTTTTTAAGTCATTCTCTCTT
>CM042169.1:50090430-50182930 GCA_023376005.1 Doryteuthis pealeii
TGTTGGAAATTTTCCCTTTTAAAAATTTAGGGTTTTTTGGGTTAAGTTTGTTTTGTTTAGGCATATCAACCTCAGTGGGTCATTTAATGCCAATAAAGTTTTGAAATAAATTCAATTTCTTAATGGATAATACAATTTTTTATAAATCTTTCTATTTAAACCCATAGATTGGACCCTAACAGGTACTACCACTTCGGGTCAGAGTGGACCAGAGCAATGGTGATGAAGGGTGCCTCCACATTCCCAAACCTCCAGAACTGACCTCACCATCAGATAGAGTTAACGTCATTCCCAGGACATGTAGACCCGCAGCCACCGCCTTCTTAGCACCATATGATAAAAAGGGGTTGGGTATGCAATAGGGCAATAGGGTGGGAAAATCATAAGTGTGCTAGGGCAAATTCCTAAATGAAATTCCTACTAATAATTCTAAAAGAATGTTTAAAAGAATTGAGTTTAAAAAAAAAAAAAAAATTGGAATACCCAACCAAGAATGAATAAAACAAAACGTTTTCAGCATTAAAATGACCAAGAGTTGACATGCTGCTAAAAATCTGGACCATATGACCTTTAGCACCCCATTTTTGATCTCAATTTTAGAAGACATCTTTTTCATTATATACCGTCAATATCCGGTTGTTGATAAACAGATGATTTTTAAGTTTTTGTTTTAAATTATAAAATAAACCCCTAAAACAACCGGATATTGACGGTTTAAATTGAAAAAACATATTTCCCTCCCGAATCAAGATCAAAAAGGGGTGCCCTAAGGTCATTATGGTCTAAAATCCAACCAACATACAATTCTTTTTGTTGGTTTTTTTTTTTTTTTTTTGGGGGGGGGTTCATTCTATCTCTTTTTTACTTACACTCCACTTTGTGAGTGGTTCTAGATTAATAACAAAGGTGACTCCACATCCCTAGAGCTCCAGAACAGGAGCCTCACCACCAGATGTAGTTTAGTGTCATAACCAAGACAACCTTTTTTATTGGGGGAGGAGGGGTCTTCGTTTCAAGTATTTCAAGCAATATGGTTTCAATAACTTAATCATACATAAATAATCAAAGCTTCTTCATGTAATTATTCTTAAAAAAATTTACAGTGTTCTGTATTTCAAGTATTCCTATTTAAACAAATAATTTCCAAAAAGATTATTTGACCCAAAAGATGGAACTTCTGATCAGACTGGACGGGATTTACAACACTACAAAGGGGTGACTCACCTCCAGATGGAACCTCACCAACAGATACAGTTAGTTCACACCATTTTTCTTTTTTTTTTTAGAGTAGAATGCAGCTGGCATAATTCTTGGAGGGGTGTCTACCCCGCCCCTGCAGAAAATCAGTCAGCATATTCGGGTAGATCTTTTACCGGCCACTGGCCCCCCCCACCTCAGCAGAGAAGCAGTTGACATACCACTACATTCATATTAGGATAGATAGAGAGATAGATAGATAGAGGAGCATTTGTGTGTATGATGCATTCTGGATGAAATTACAAAAATAAAATAATTAACAAAGTAAATTATATACACATTTACTACACCAATCTTGCTTTTTGCTGCAAAATGAATAAAAGATTTGATATATTCATGAGATAATTAAAAAATAAAATTATATATTAACAGCATTGGGGTTTTTTTTGTTTTTTTTGCTTTAATATTTTAAATAAGAGACAAAATTTCTCTGTTGCCCCACCAAGCCAGACCAATCAGGTCTTTTTTTTACATTAGGATTTTAATGGGCATCCAGCTCTGATCAGTAGAAATGAAACTGCTAGGACAACTTTTGCCCCCACCCACCCAGGAGACACCAGATAGTCACTTCTAGTACATCTATTAAAGGGGCAGTGCGTGATATGTATGTCAAATGAAACTAGAAAATACAATTAACGACCAGTAAGTAAATATTATACACATTAATATCACAAGTTCTTGCTTTTGGCAAAAATTATTGAAGATTTGATTTACTATTCACAAGATATCGAAAAATCAAAGATATATGTAATTGAATCTGTGAGACTAACTGCTAACCATTACACCACTTTTTTTGGCCACCCCCCCCCCTTCTTACCAGGGTCATGGCTGAGTAGCCACTCTAGGTTCTTATAAATAAAAAAGATCTTAAAGATATTTTTGTTTAATAGAAATTTAAGCAAACCAAAATTAGTTTTTAAACAACAATGGTGACATTATTTAATAAAGATAACTCCAAGAGATTTGCAAACATGTATTTATAAAACGGATTCAGAGCGAGGTGGAGGAGAACAACAACAACAACAGTGTTAGGTTTACAGATTGATACTTAGCAGCTAAAACATAGTGCCACCTAGTTTGGAGCTTTAACCTCACAAAAACGTGATGCAATGTTCAGATTTAAATTCACAGACATTTTTCTATCTCTCTGATTGCAGGCAACAAGTATCGACTTTCAAATGTACCAAGTTTACGATTATACAATAACACATTCAAATTTTAATTTTATTTTTCCCCCCTTAATGGCAGAAAAAGAAGCCTGAGATTAAAAACAAATATTAAAAAATTTCAGTGCTGAATTTTTTTAGGTGTCCAAGATCTTTTATTTAAGGGTTGGTCCGAAAGTCTTGTCACTCCTACATATCTTATTATAATGGAGATTGTGTTTTTCTGTCTGTAACCGAAACTTATTACTACTCATGTCACAATTCCCTTAGTTATTGACATCACCATTCTCAATGATTTATTTTTATTTAAACCTCATAAAAATAAAATTGTTTTACATATTATACTTGTTAACCATACCTCATACTAACAACATGGCAATTGTATTTATATATACCAACAAAAGAAGTTTACAGTTGAATGGGGAATCTAATTTACATATTGATATTAAAAAAATCGAATTTAATAAATATGTGCTCCAGTATATTGATTTCTAATGTTTGGTTTATTTTAATGAAATTAAGCAAAAATTGCTTCAATAAACCTTAAATGAAAATCCATTAACAAGAAAAAAATAAACCATTTATTCTTTTACTTCCTCTTTTAACTTAAATACTTAAATTAGAAAAAATAACAATGAAAGACGAGAGTGATGGAAGAAAAGTTTCAGTTCTATTTTTAGATTATACTCTGTTTCAAATCTTTTTATCTGCATTCTTATATGTTCATTAGCCTTTCTAATTAATTATTTTATTAACATTAAAACTTAACTACTTGCACCCTACGGAGGGTGCATATATTTGCTAGTTTTTTTAATAAAACTGCAAATTATACTCAAAATCCCATGACCCAGAAAAAACAGAAACCACAAATTTGTAATAAAATTTAATTTTAACTAGGGGGGTTTAGGAGTTAGGAATGCGGAAAATAAAATAATTTGGGTCTGTTTTTTTTCGGGTCACCCTGTTATATCATGGGATTTTGAGTTCATGATTTGTAAGTTTTACCTTTTTTTTAAAAGGTAATAAACATAATACAACCAGAAATTCTTAGAAAACAATTTAATTTTCACAGATCTTTTTTTAAAAAAAAGATGATTACTAATTTCTACAGGGTTTTTCATAAAGTCTTTCAGTTGTTTAAAAATCTAAAACATAAACTCACGTTGTACAAATGATAGAATTCGTCTATAAAAAAACAGGAAGTTCAATCTTGAAGTTTTATTTTTCTTATATGGATGTTTTTGATTATTGCATTTCAACAAGACTGCCATCTTTGTTGTTACATTTTAAATCTGTTAGAGGACTTTATAGAACATCCTTTTATTAAAACAAATATAACAAAAGTCAAAACAATACTAGACAAACGTGACCCGTGGATCACCCATGAAACTTCTGGCTAGATTAATTTGGATATAGGGAAATGTGAGTTGCAATAGCAATTAAATCTTTTTTAAATAAATAAATACGGCCAGAAATTAAAATCATTTTTGAAGAATTTCTAAGAAAGGGAACATTTTGACCTAAATTTAAATTTATTAAGAGCCAAAGAGGTTGGCCGGGTTAGCTGCTCTGAAACTAAATACATTTCACATACTCAAAGCACTCTCTTTACTCACAGAGAAACTAACATATATAACAAGGAGGTAATCAAGATATACATAGAGAGGGGGAAAGTGACAGGCTGAATGTGAAGGAAGAGACGGTGAGTTTTTTTGACAATTGCAAAATTACCACTAATTGAACCAATTAAAATGGGATTTTTTTTTCCAAACATAACTCAATCCTATAAGTAAGAATATTTGATTGAGTTTGGAAAAAAAAAATCCATTTTAATTGGTTCTAATTAGTGGTAATTTGCAATTAAGTCAAAAACTCACCCATCTCTTCCTTCACATTCAGCCTGTCACTTCCCCCTCTCTATGTATATCTTGATTACCTCCTTGTTATATATGTTAGTTTCTCTGTGAGTGTAAAGAGAGTGCTTTAGAGTATGTGAAATGTATTTAAGTTTCAGAAGCAGCTAACCCGGCCAACATCTTGGCTCTTAATAAATTTAAATTAGGTCAAATGTTCCCTTTCTTAGAAATCTTACAAAATGATTTTAATTTTCTGGCCGTATTTATTTATTTAAAAAAGATTTAATTTGCTTTGCAAACTCACATTTCCCTAATCCCAATTATCTAGCCAGAGTTCAATGGGTGATCCAACGGGTCATGTTTTGTCTAGTATTGTTTTGACTTTTGTTATATTTGTTTTAATATAAAGGATGTCTATAAAGTCCTCTAACAGATTTAAAATGTAACAACAAAGATGGCAGTCTTGTTGAAATGCAATAATCAAAACATCCATAAAGAAAGAAATAAAACTATCAGATTTGAACTTCCATGTTTTTTAATAGACGATTCTATCATTTGTACAACGTGAGTTATGTTTTAGATTTTTAAACAACTGAAAGACTTTATTGAAAACCCTGTAGAAATTATGTAATCATCTTTTTTTTTAAGAAAAGATCTGTGAAAATTAAATTGTTTTCTAGAATTTCTGGTTGTATTATGTAATTATTTTACCTTTTAAAAAAAAGGTAAAACTTACAAATCATACTCAAAATCCCATGATATAACAGGGTGACCCAGAAAAAACAGAACCCAAATTATTTATTTTCCCATTACCCTAACCCTAAACCCCCCTAGTTAAAATTAAATTTTATTACAAAATTTGTGGGTTCTGTTTTTTCTGGGTCATGGGATTTTGAGTATAATTTGCAGGTTTTATTAAAAAAAACTAGCAAATATATGCACCCTCCGTAGGGTGCAAGTAGTTAAGTTTTAATGTAATAAAATATATTAAATTAGAAAGGCTAATGAAACTATATAAGAATGCAGATAAAAAGATTTGAAACAGAGTATAATCTAAAAATAGAACTGAAACTTATTCTTCCATCACTCTCGTCTTTCATTGTTATTTTTTCTAATTTAAGTATTTAGTTAAAAGAGGAAGTAAAGAATAAATGAGTTATTTTTTTCTTGTTAATGGATTTCATTTAAGGTTTATTGAAGCAATTTTTGCTTATATTCATTAAAATAAAACCAAACAGTTAGAAATCAATAATACTGAGCACATATTTATTAAATTCGATTTTTTAATATCAATATGTAAATTAGCATTCCCATTCACACTGTAAACTTCTATTTTGTTGTATATATAAATACAATTGCATGTTGTTAGTATGAAGGTATGGTTAACAGTATTAATAATGTAAAACAATTTTATTTATAATTGAGGTTTAAATAAAAATAAAATCATTGAGAATGTGATGTCAATAACTAAGGGAATTGTGACATGAGTAGTAATATAGTTTCGGTTACAGACAGAAAAACACAATCTCCATTATAATAAGATATGTAGGGGTGACAAGACTTTCGGACCACCCTGTAAAATAAAAGATCTTGAAACCTAAAAAAAATTCAGCACTGAATTTTTTATATTTGTTTTAATTCTCAGCTTCTTTTTCTGCCATTAAGGGGGGAAAAATAAAATAAAATTTGAATGTGATTGTATAATCGTAAACTTGGTACCATTTGAAAGTCGAATACATTTTGCCTGCCAATCAGAGAGATAAAAAAATGTCTGTGAATTAAACTGAACATTGCATCAGTTTTGTGAGGTTAAAGCATCCCACACTATGTGGCACTAGTTTAGCTGCTAAGTATCAATCCTGTAAACCTAACACTGTTGTTGTTGTTGTCTCTCCTCCTCCTCCTTCTGAATCCGTTTTCATAAATACACGTTGTGCAAATCTCTTGGAGTTTATCTTTATTAAATAATGTCACCATTGTTTGTTTAAAACTAATTTTGGTTTGCTTAAATATCTATTTAAACAAAAATATCTTTTAAGATCTTTTTATTTATAAGATACTAGAAGTGGCTACTCAGCATCACCTGGGTAGAAGGGGGGGGGTGGACCAAAAAAAGTGGTGTAATGGTTAGCAAGTTAGTCTCACAGATTCATTACATATATTTTAATTTTTCGATATCTTTGTGAATATAAATCAAATCTTCATAATTTTTGCACAAAAAGCAAGAACTGGTGATATTTAATGTGTATATATATTTACTTACTGTCGTTAATTGTTGTATTTTCTTAGTTTCATTTGGACATACATATGCACCAACTGCCCTTTATAGATGTACTAGAAGTGACTATCTGGTGTCTCCTGGGTGGGTGGGGGCAAAAGTTAGTCTAGCAGTTTCATTTCTACTGAATCATGAGCTGGATGCCCCATTAAAATCCCTAATGTAAAAAAAAGACCCTGCATTGGTCTGGTGGGGCAACAGAAATTTGTCTCCTATTTAAAATATTAAAGGCAAAAAAAAAAAAAACCCATGCTGTTAATATATCAATTTTATTTTTTAATTATCTTCATGAATATAAATCAAATCTTTATTCATTTTTGCACAAAAAAAAACATCTGGTGATAGTAAATGTGTATATATGTTTACTTTGTTAATTGTTTTATTTTTGTAATTTCATCCAGACATGTATACATACACACCAAATGCTCCCTCTATCTATCTATCTATCTATCTATTATGATGTAGTGTATGTCAACTGCATTCTCTGCTGAGGGGGGGGGGCGGTGCGGTAAAAGATCTACCCGAATATGCTGACTGCATTTTCTGCAGGGGGCGGGGTAAGACCCCTCCCCAAGAATTATGCCAGCTGCATTCTACTCTAAAAAAAAAAAAGAGAAAATGGTGTGATACTAAACTGTATCTGTTGGTGAGGTTCCAGTTCTGGAGGGTGGAGTCACCCCTTTGTAGTTGTTAATCTCCGTCTCAGTCTGATCCAGAGTTTCATCTTTGGGTCAAATAATCTTTTTGGAAATTATTTGTTTTAAATAGAAATACTTGAAATTACACAACACTGTAAATTATTTTAAGAATAATTACATGAAGAAGCTTTGATTATTTATGTACGATTAAGTTATTTGAAAACATATTGCTTGAAATACTTGAAACCAAGACCCCCCCCCCAAATAAAAAAGGGTTGTCTTGGGTATGACACTAAACTACATCTGGTGGTGAGGCTCCTGTTCTGGAGCTCTAGGGAGTGTGGAGTCAACCTTTGTTATTAATCTCGAGTCCACTTCCACATAAGTGAGTGTAAGTACAAAAAGAGCATAGAATGAACCCCCCCCCCCAAAAAAAAAAAAAACCAACAAAGAAGAATTGTATGTTGGTTGGATTTTAGGACCATATGACCTTTAGGCACCCCTTTTTGATCTCGATTCAGAAGACATGTTTTTCATTTACACCGTCAATATCCGGTTGTTTGTTAGGGGTTAGTTTTATAATTTAAAACAAAAACTCTAAAAATCATCTGTTATCAAACAACCGGATATTGACGGTATAAATGAAAAAGATGTCCTTATAAATTGAGATCAAAATGGGGTGCCTAAAGGTCATATGGTCCAGATTTTACAGCATGTCAACTCTTGGATCATTTAATGCTGAAAACGTTTTGTTTTATTCATTCTTGTTGGGTATTCAATTTTTTTTTTTTTTTTTTTTTTTTAAACTCAATTTCTTTTAAACAATTCTTTTAGAACTTATTAGTAGGAATTTCACAATTATTAGGAATTTGCCCTAACACCTATATGATTTTCCCAACCCTATTGCCCTTATTGCAAGCCCCAACCCCTTTTTATCATATGGGTGCTAGAAGGCGGTGGCTGCGGGTCTACATGTCCTGGGAATGACGTTAAACTCTATCTGATGGTGAAGTTCCAGTTCTGGAGGTTTGGGGAATGTGGAGCACCCCTTCATCACCATTGCTCCCTGGTCCACTCTGACCCGGAGTGGTAGTACCTGTTAGGGTCCCATCTATGGGTTAAATAGAAAAATGTATTTATAAAAAAATTGTATTATCCATTAAGAATTGATTTATTTCAAAACTTTATTGGCATTAAGTGACCCACTGAGGTTGATATGCTGTAAAACAAACCAAACCAACCTATTAGGAATTTCACAAATCGAAAGGAGAGAAACAGAGTGCGACAATTCTTCTTGCAGCCAATGTCATCAGTTAGGCAAATGGCTCAACTGATAAAAACGTAATTTCACATTCTTAGTTTAATTTTTAAACCAGCTGATGATAGAGATTCTTAGGCAAATGTCTCATGTAATCTAATTTGAATCTTAAGTGTGTATGTGGATTAGGGGTATTTAAATCAAACCAGAATCAGTTGAATTTCTGGGAATCTATTTAGCCCTATTAAATAGGAATAGTAACTTGAAATCAATTGTTTGATTAAAAAAAAAAAATGACTGGTATTAATTAACCCAACAAAAGTTGACCTGCCGTAAATGTAAGCGTTGCCTAATTGGTAAATGGTAGTAATGTAAATTCTACAGACGGATAAAACTTCGAAAGGAATGGTAGATTATAGAAGAAATAAATAAACCAATTTGTTTTATGGTGGAGAAGACGCCACTGCCACTGAAGAAATGTATAAATATATTGTTTGAATATTCTTTCAGCAGGTGAAGCAGTCGGTAATAAAAAAAGAATAATTTCAATCTTTTTGTTATTTCCAAATCTCAAATATTGTTCTCATCTTGATTGTTATATTCAAGTATTGGAGTTTATTTGAGGCACCATAGTGTAATGGTTTGAGTTGTCGGCCTGAGTTCAAATCTTAGATGAGGCTGTTTGCATTTCACATAGCGCTAATACCCTTGGGAAAGGTATGCCTCCAACCACTCTCCCTCCAGCTATGGGTAAATAGTAGGGCAGAGTGGACTCTTTAACTGTGCCTAGGTAACTAGTCTCAGAAGGAAAACTCTGAATTCAAACCTATACAAATCTGGTATTTGGTTTGAAATACCCGAAAGATGACCAACTATAAGGAAAGGTTCCTGAAGAAGGCTGAAGAATACAATGGCTGAAAAGTTGTAAATTTATAACAACTAAGATGAAGACAAAAAACATGGAATTTTATCCCATTCATAAATGGGTTACTTTCTGTAAATAATCTTTATCCTGCTTCATTTACCATTGTACAAATAAAACTTGAATATGATTTACCCAAGTTAATATATAAATATTTACTCAATTCACTGTTGATATCTGGCAATTCCCTAATCTCTGCCAAAAATAAAAATCAAAAGTAAAATTGACTAACCGCCCTGTCAGCTGGGGCGTTAGAATGCACCTCTGCAGAGAGGTAAGACTCCCCCCAATGGGGTCACCTGTTTGCTGTGGGTGGCGACCCGTGATGCTTAAGGATAGAACCCAGGTGACTGAGCAGTCCATGACATGCAATACTCCACTTTGGCCCTTACTTAAGCTAGATGGGCAGTTGGAGGCCCCTCCGATCAATCGGCTGGTCACGTCAAGTCCTAGCACCTAAATGATTTTCCCAACCCTATTGCCCTTATGGCAACCCCAACCCCTTTTTATCATATGGGTGCTAGAAGGTGGTGACTGAGGGTCTACATGTCCTGGGAATGACGTTAAACTCTATCTGATGGTGAGGTTCCAGTTCTGGAGATTTGGGGAATGTGGAGCACCCCTTCATCACCATTGCTCCCTGGTCCACTCTGACCCGGAGTGGTAGTACCTGTTAGGGTCCCATCTATGGGTTAAATAGAAAAATGTATTTATAAAAAAATTGTATTATCCATTAAGAATTGATTTATTTCAAAACTTTATCAGCATTAAATGACCCACTGAGGTTGATATGCCGTAAAACAAACCAAACCAAACCTTTATCACCATTGCTCCCAGGTCCACTCTGACCCGGAGTGGTAGTACTTGTTAGGGTCCCATCTATGAGTTAAGTAGAAAAATGTGCTTAGAAAAAACATTGAGTATCCATTAAGAATGAATTTATTTCACAACTTTGTCAGCATTAAATGACCCACCAAGGTTGATATACCGTAAACCAAACCAATCGACAAATGATTGAAATGTTGTGAGTGTAAGTACAAAAAATAGCATCGAACGACCCCCACTAAAAAAACAACAAAAAAAATAAAATAAAAATGCTAAATAACAAAGAATTAAAATAATTAAAATCCTCATTCATTTATTTTTCTTATCTGCACATTCATTTTTCTAATCTACCCCAACAGATACACAAACTTATTTCTCATTTCTGTCCACATCAAAACGAACTTTTCCAAACTTAACATACAAACTTTTTACATTTTACATTACACATATCACCTACACTATTCCTTTTGAACATTTCTCATATTATCACAAATTTATTCTTTGAATAAATTTATTTGTTATTTTATAACCATATGCATTTGTTTTATTATTTCTCCATATTTTCTGCCTAACTGTGTCATATTTATATTCGTCATTTAATATTCTTTGCGAACCTCTACACATAGGCCTCTACAAATGTAATAGTAAATATATTTAAAAGTCTTTAATTTAAGGGAAATAACAGGTTACTTTAAATGAAAAGGCAATTTTAAGCCATTTATTGTTAAATCTTTAGAGGAATGGGGCTCTGGTCTTAGAACATTCTCAACAGGATGTTAAGAGTTAAATGGTTCAATTTATAGAAGTTTAAAAAAATATTTTACACAAAACAAACCATAAAATAATTCAAATAATGAAGAATAGTTGAAAAAAATTTTAAAAATCATAAAATAAAATTGCTAAATAACGAAGAATTAAAGTAATTTATTAATTCATATCCTGGTTCATTTTTTTCTTCTGCATAACTAAATAAAATTTATAAATTTAAAAAATATTTTACACAAAAAAAATCATAAAATAAAATTCAAAATAATGAAGAATAGTTGAAAGAATTAAAGTAATTTATTAGTTCATATCCTGGTTTATTTATTTTATTTATAGCATTTTGATATTTGATAGTTTCAACTCTGTGAATTGATGGGCGTTACCTAGGACAAAAGAATTAACTGGGCACTTATAAACAAATTGGGACACCTTGTGTGGTGTAATTGTTAGCAATCTAGACTAGCAAACTATTAATAGTGAGTTTCATTGTGGGTTCTATACATCTGCAGAGTGGTAGTACCTTTTAGGGTACCATCTATGGGTTAAATAGAAAAAAATGAATTTAAAGTGTTAAAAAATTGAGTTTAACAGAAAATTTTGAATACCCATCAATCATAAATAGAACAAAATGTCTTCAGCAAAAATTAACCCAACAAGGGTTGACGTGCCATAAAATCCTACAAACCAAACCATCCAGCCTTGTACCATAACAAAGGTTAGTAAACCTGTGAATAAATTGACCTGATTTTTCATCCCCCTTTAACCTCTGACCTTTTATTATAAAAATAAGTTTCTGACCCACACTCCCCTAATAGCACCCCCTGCCCTGTTGGCTGGGATGTTAGAATCCACTGACTGCACCTCTGCAGAGGGGTAAGACTCCCCCAATGGGGCCACGTGGTTGTCGTGGGTGGTGACCCTTGATGCTTGAGGTCGGAATCTTGGTGAATGAGCAGTCCATGACATGCAAGACTCTACTTTGGCTATTACTTGGGCTAGACAGGTTGTCGGAGAGGCCCCCTCTAATCAATCGGTTAGTCATGTCAAGCCCTAGTACCTATATGATTGCTCCAACCCTATTGCCCTTATGGCAAGCCCCAACCCTTTTTTATCATATGAGTGCTAGAAGGCGGTGGCTGAGGGTCTTCATGTACTGGGAATGACGTTAAACTCTATCTGATGGTGAGGTTCTAGTTGTGGAGGTTTGGAGAATGTGGAGCACCCCTTGATCTCCATTGCTCCCTGGTCCACTCTGACCCGGAGTGGTAGTACCTGTTAGGGTCCCATCTATGGGTTAAATAGAAAAACATGAGTTTCTAAACAAAATTGTATTATGCATTAAGAATGAATTTATTTCAAAACTTTGTTGGCATTAAATGACCCACTGAGGTTGATATGCCACAAAACAAAGCAAACCAAACCTAATAGGAATATATGTTTATTAAAAAAAATTGAGAATCCATTTCAGAATGAATTCATTTCAAAACTTTGTTGGCATTAAATGACCCACTGAGGTTGATATGCCGTAACACAAACCAAACCTAATAGCACCCTTTTTCATTGTGAAGCCCTAGATGTTAGTTCCCTTAGCCCCTCTATCAAATTGGAAAATAAACGATGTGCATTCCTATAAATAAATCTTTGGTGTTTATTTACAAGAATGTACAATGTTAAATGTTTTTCTGGACCAATTTGAGATATGACCGTCAAGTGATGCTGAAAGCACCTGTTCCAGCTAGATCACTAAAGTTAAGTGTTGAGAATTCCTGGTATATAAGGTGTGCTAGATGCCGCTCTTACTTATAGACTAGGTCGGAATAATGTGATTTAACTCTTGGCCAATCACTGGCAGTACTCTGAGGTTGATACAATACTTAAACTGACTCTACTGGTCATAATGACGCAGACATTCTTTGACGACGGACATAGGATTAAATCACTGGACCTTTACCAATACCAGGATAGGACTTATACGCTTACCAAAGGATTCCATAACACAGGACTTTCTTTAAGCCCTTTTCAACTGGCCAAGGATGGCATTTAAAAACTTTACATTAAGCAATGATGAGTCTGTTCAATGCTTAATTGGGTGACCACTTAAGCAACAGCAATTACTGTAAGCAGATTGTAGTATATGTGCCATATTAAAAATACAGATCAAGTTAAACAAAACTATCAAAAATGCTTTGATTGGTCATTAAATGACTGACAAAGGTTGATATACTTCAAACCACAACCAACCAAGATGTGATAGTTTTAACAGTAAGCATTGTGCACTAGTTCAAGCTGTGACTGTGTCTGATAAAAAAAATTAGTAAGAAATTGTTACATAATTATTAGATACCTAATATTTATGTGCAATAGTGTAGAAAACAAGATGGCGTTTTAAGTGCAGCTGACGGCCTTGAAGATTGAGTGACAAGCTTGACCTCAGTCCCAACCCTATCTTCCGCGGATTGCCGTGAGAACCGGTAGAGAGGACCCTCTCTTCCGGTTTAGATAGTAAGTTTCAGTCAGTTAAGACCAGCAGCCGAGCTCGATGGAAGGGTAAGTCGTGTTACGCACACTCCCGTCTTAATCTGTGCAGATGTCTGGTTGGGGATTTAAAAATAAAGTAAGATCAAAGCAAATCGGATTCTTGTGTTATTACCTCTAAAAACTAACAATGACACAGGGCTTCTGATAAAGAGAAATCCCCAATAGAAGACCAGACCCGAAGTCCCCAAAAAAGTCCAGACCTTAGATTCCAGACCAAGACAAGATGTTAGAAGATTCCAAAGACGGACAGAAGAATAGAGTAAGTAAAGAAGTAAAGAAGAGGGTATGCAACAAAATTAGCTAGATGGAGTTACTATTGCCACTTGCCTGAGTTCCCTTGCACCACTCAGCTGTTTGCATTTCATATAGAGCTAATACAATTGGGAAAGATATAAATCCAATTATTCTATCTCCAACTATTGGTAAATAGTAGGGCAGAGTGGGCTCTTTAACCTTGGTTAGGCAACAAATCTAAGAAGGAAAACTTGAATTCAAACTCTGTTAAATTGACCTTGTGCCACATCCTGGTGGAGAGTTTTGGGTAAATTCACCCTGTATTATATTTTCTGGCAATATCTGTATATTTTGGTGATTTCATATCTTGGCAATATCTGGCATCTGGCCGGATCTCAAAATCTGGTAGATCACTCTCTGTAAATAATTAAATGGCATCTGTTAATTCATATGTGGCAATGAATTGGATGTTTTGGGGGGAAGGGAAATAAGCAATGAGAGCTGAAGGGTTAAATTTGAGCTTTTATAGCTATGGGGGCCGGTTTAGCTTAGTTGGCAGTTCAAGGTTTGATACGGGTCCCTGCCAACTTGGAGCATAAATAGCACATATTGGGTATTCTGATCTGTGTGGTAAATTAGGGAGCTGATGGTAGGTGGCAGGATTTGATCTCTGTACGCCATGTTCGTTTTCTATGAGAACTATTACACTATATATAATGAGGTGCAGCAGAAATCCCTCCCACATTTGAAACTGCCACCTGTGTGACAGCAAAAATAATCTCCCTGGTCTAGTGCTACCAAAAAGGGGATAGACTTTCGATGTCTGGCTGATACCTAGAATAAACCACTCTGCAAACCTTTTTTTTTTTTTTTTAACTTTTTAAAAACTTTATATCTTGGTATTCTGTTGGAGGTGTTCATAGTGTAATGGTTATCTTTGCGGGAAGTGAACTTGGCTACCAGAGTTCAAATCCTGAATGAGGCTGTTTGCATTTCACATAGCACCTAATATCATTGGGAAAAGGTACTTATTTACGCAACCCATTCGCCACAGGGTGTGGGTCAAGGCCACATGTATGGGTCATCCTGTGAGGATCAACCTTAGTATTGAGTAGTAATGCATCTACATGACTAGCTTGCTAACCATTACACTACAATGGGACAGCCTAAAATACCCAACCCATTCACCATGGGTAGGAATGTGATGCAAGGGGACAAATGTGGGGCATCCAGTGAGGATTGGACTCACTATTCAGTTGTAATGGATCTGCAAAACTAGCTTGTTAACCATTACACCATGATGGGACTCTCCTTACCATTTGGAGAAGTATGAATCTAACTATTCTCCCTCCAGCTATGGGTAAATAGTAAGGTAGACTGTGCTCTTTAACTGTAGTATAGAAACCAGTGGGGAAACTCCATTTCTGACTAGTAAGGGTCAAAGTGGTGTGTGTTGCATGTTATGGATTGCTCAGCCACCAGGATTCCGTCCTTAAGCATCATGGATTACCACTCACAGCCAACATGGTTGCAGTTGGTGTATTCTACTGCCTCAGATGACAGGACGATATTTACTTGGTATTTTTTGTTAAGATTATATCTTAAAATTTTTATTTAAATCTTTTATTTTGACCCCTTTTGCAGGAAGATAATTTTTTAAAAATCTCTGTGAAGTAGGCAAATTATTTGCTGACAATCTCCAAAATAGAAAGTATGTTCAAATGAGTCAATTAATCATACTAGCAAATATATGCACCCTCCGGGTGCAAGTATTTAAGTTTTAATGTAATAAAATATTATGTTAAATTAGAAAGGCTAATGAAACTAAATAAGAATACAGATAAAAAGATTTGAAACAGGGGGGGTATAATAAAAGATTTGAAACAGAGGGAGTATAATAAAAAAATGGAACAACTGAAACTTACTCTTCCATCACTCTCGTCTTTCATTTTATATTTTTCTAATTTAAGTATTTAGTTATAAGAGGAAGTAAAGAATAAAATTACAGTTATTTTATCTTGTTAATGGATTTCATTTAAGATTCATTGAAGAGATTTTTGCTTATATTCATTAAAATAAAACCAAACAGTTAGAAATCAATAATACTAAGCACATATTTATTAAATTTGATTTTTTTAATATTAATATGCAAATTAGCCTTCCCGTTCACACTGTAAACCGCTATTTTGTTGTATATATAAATATAATTGCATGTTGTCAGTATGTAGACATAGTTAACAGTATTAATAATGTAAGACAATTTTATTAATAATTGAGGTTTAGATAAAAATAAAATTATGGAGAACGTTATGTCAATAACTAAGAGAATTGTGACTTGAGTAGGAATATAGTTTCGGTTACAGACAGAAAAACACACAATCTCCATTATAATAAGATATATATATATATATATATATAAAAAGGGGGTGGGATAAAACAATTTTATCAGCAATTGTGTCATAGCTCAGTTGGTAGAGCGTTCGGCTAGAAACCACAAGGTTCCTAGTTCGATACTGGGCCTCGCCAACTCAGCTTATGAGTAGCACAGGGATCTGTGCGGTAAAGTTTTAGAATATAGATGCTCTTGACCTTGGCTTAAATTCAAAGACTAGGGGTCATTCAGTGCATTTTCATTTTTAAATTCATATTGGAATCTGTTTTTAAAGTTAAAAATCTTGTCCCCCCCCCCCCAAAAAAAAAAGATTTCATTGCAAACCTTTTATAAAAACAATTTATTTAAAAAATCTCTCAGAATAAAGCAATTTCCTGTCCAATTTGAAACTGATTTTTTTAATCATCCAAATTCTCAACTCCACTTTGGTCCTTATTTAGGCTAGATGGGTGTTTGTAGAGGTCCTTTCCAATCAGTCGGCTGGTCATGTCAAGCCCTGGCACCTATATGATTGTCCCAACCCTTTTTTATCATATGTGCTAGAACGTGGTGGCCGAGTGCCTTAGTGTCCTGGGTATGATGTTAAACTGCATCTAATGGTGAAGTTTTAATCCTGAGGGCTGAACCACCATTACTACCAGGTTTACTCTGATCCAGAATAATCCCTGTTCGGGTCCCATCTATGGGTTAAATCGAAAAAATGAGTTAAAAAAGGTTTTAAAAAAAAAATTGAACACTAACAAGAATGAATAAAACAATGTCTTTGGCATAAAATAACCCAACAAGGGTTGACATGCCGTAAGATTCAACCAACCAAATTCTTGTTATTATAGAGATAACTATGAAATGCTAATTTGAATCTTTCTCTCTTCCGCCCGACTGCACCTCTGCAGAGGGGTAAGACTCCCCCAATAGGGCCACTTGTTGGCCGTGGGTGGCGACCTGTGGTGCTTAAGGATGAAACCCAGGTGGTTGAGCAGTCCATGACATGCAATATTCCACTTTGGCCCTTTCTTGGGCTAGACAGGCGGTCGGAGAGGCCCCCTCTGATCAATCGGCTGTTCACGTCAAGCCCTAGCACCTATATGATTGCCCCAACCCTATTGCCCTTATGGCAATCCCCAACCCTTTTTATCATATGGGTGCTAGAAGGCGGTGACTGAGGGTCTACATGTTCTGGGAATGACGTTAAACTCTATCTGATGGTGAGGTTCCAGTTCTGGAGGTTTGGGGAATGTGGAGCACCCCTTCATCACCATTGCTCCCTGGTCCACTCTGACCCGGAGTGGTAGTACCTGTTAGGGTCCCATCTATGGGTTGAATAGAAAAACATGAGTTGATAAACAAAATTGTATTATGCATTAAGAATGAATTTATTTCACAACTTTGTCGGCATTAAATGACCCACCGTGGTTGATATGCCGTAAAACAAAACCAAACCAAACCTTTCTCTCTTTCCTAAATAGAATCCTCAAAAATAATCCTGAACTGCTGTTACAACACGGATCCAATGTTTTTCAGTAGAAACAAAGAATCTTTTTGATATCCAATGCCTTTTGTTCCTGACACATGTCATGCGTGACCTCTACCCCCCCCCCCCTGCATTGTCACTTGTGAAATTCCTATTCATGAATACATTAATGCTTTATATACCTTTCCTAATTTCCTCATTGTATTTTCATACCTAATGTATGTTTAAGTGTAATGGTCCATTTTTCACTTTTGGAAAAGTCAAGATGGTGGGGGTGGAGGGGTTAATCTAACAACTGATACCAAAACTTTGAGATTCTTAAATTCTGTAATAAAAAAATTGTCTTTTAATTCTTTGCTGACCAAATTTCCTCCTTGGCTGTATTAAATTTTCTTGGCATTTTTTTTTTACCTGTGTTTTACTGCACAGATCCAAGCTGTGTTATTCATACAGCTGGCAAGGGCTGGGATTGAACTTGGGACCCTGTCGCTCCTAGGTAGATGTTCTAACGACTGAGGTCAATATTATTTCATTATATTTTCCTTATGTACATTCATTTATAGTAAATGTTTTTTTTTTTTTTTTTTTTTTACTGCCAATCATAAAAATTGAAAAAATAAAAAGGATCAAAAAAAATTTACTAGTATTATTTGTATTAATTATCCACAAATTCTTTGTTATCTGTATAACGTTTTGGTTGATGTGCTCTCCTGCCTTCTTCATGTATTTCTTGTTGGACTCTGGAACCTTCTTGTCGTAATTGGGAGCCATCATGGAACTTTGACCCCAACCCTTTATTCAGTCCATGGGGGTATCCTGTTCTTATTCTGCTAACCATAGCTACGGTAGAGGCGTTAAGCTGTGTTAATTATTATTCTATGTTACTGCTGCCCCTGACCAGGATTGAACCAGAGAAATAGTAAAAAAAATTTACCTTGGTAAGTTCAATAGACATAAACTTTATGCTACATTACAGTTTTCAATACACTCTTCTGAACACGGATTCTAGTTACCTTACTGCACATGGGACCATTAATGATTATTATTTATTTTTTACTTTGGTAATGACAGGTCTAAAGCAATCTCTTTGGCTTGTTTTTTGTCTGAGTTTTGTTCTTTCATTCCTCATATTTTACCTCATTCTGTCGGATTCATTCCAACACCCCTTTTCCTCATTCATATATATATATATATACTACTTATTTCCTAAGTTTCTTGCAAGATGTAATGAAGAAGCAACATTGCATAATTCCCAGTGAGATGCTATTAAGGGAAATTACTCTACATGTCAATTCAACTGGAATTTCCTCTTCCTGTGACAGATTATATTAGGTTACATAGCATCAGTATCTCTACCTTTTTATGAAGTGTGCATCAAACTGTCTTAGCAATAATCTAAACTCTATTGATTCTATGTTGTGTGTTGTTAAGTTACTTACACTTCCAATTGCAATGTAAATATTTTCCTAATTTAATCACGAGTGATTTGCACATTCAATATTGAAAATAGACATTTACTCTTGTTTATATTTCTCTCGGTAAATATTTACTTTATTGGCCTCTTTGCATAAGAAGATCCATTTTTATACAGATCACCTCTTAGCTCAACTGAAGCTATTTTCTCTGAGAGGGAAAAGTAATACTGGCTTGGCTGCACATTGGCCATACAAGATTGATGCACTCTTTTATGCTCAAGCAGGAGGATCAACCACAGTGCAGGGCTGTTAGAATTTTATGGGCCATCGTTTAGGCTTTAAGCAAGAGCGCTTATCCAGCAGAAATCCTTGATAAAGAATCCTTTGGTTCTTCTTAGTATTGTAAGTTCCTTCGTCAATGATTGCAAATGTACTATGGAAAAGTATCGGTGTTTAAGTAGTGAATCTGCCAAACTGCATAAGATCCATTTTTATACAGATCACCTGTTAACTCAACTATTTTCTCTAAGAAAAAGTAATACTGGCTCGGCTGCACATTGGCCATACAAGACTGATGCTCAAGTAGGAGAATCAACTACAGTGCAGGACATTATCAAACATTTCATCATAGAGTGTGAAGTTTTTGCTCCAGTCAGAAATATTTCAGCACAAATAATGGAGGTTCTGTTTGAGAATACTAAAATGGATGACATTATATTTCTTTCTTGAGAGAATTAAATATTTATCATCAATTATGGATCGGATATAAAATCCATCAATGAAATCATCTGTGAAGGAAACTTGAGTACCAATTCTTATCTCGCACTATAAAAGGTTTTGGCATTAAATAACCCACAGGGTTATACCATTAACCAAACCAAATGAAGTTAATGAAAATTATTTATACCAACTAGCAAATATATGCACCCTCCAGGTGCAAGTATTTAAGTTTTAATGTAATGAAATATTGTATTAAATTAGACGCTAATGAAACTAAATAAGAATGCAGATAAAAAGATTTGAAACAGAGGGGGATATAATCGAAAAATAGAACTGAAATTTACTCTTCCATCACTCTCGTCTTTCTTTGTTATTTTTTCTAATTTAAGTATTTAGTTAAAAGAGGAAGTGAAGAATAAAATGACAGTTATCTTTTCTTGTTAATGGATTTCATTTAAGATTCATTGAAGAGATTTTTGATTATATTCATTAAAATAAAGCCAAACAGTTAGAAACCAATAATTCTAAGCATATATTTATTAAAATTACATTTCTAATATCAATATGCAAATTAGCCTTCCCGTTCACACTGTAAACCGCTATTTTGTTGTATATATAAATACAATTGCATGTTATTAGTATGTAGATATGGTTAACAGTATAAATAATGTAAAACAATTTTATTAATAATTGAGGTTAAAATAAGGATAAATTCATGGTGAATGTGACGTCAATTACTAAGGGAATTGTGACTTGAATAGTGATTTAGTTTCGATTACAGACAGAAAAACACACAATCTCCATTATAATAAGATTTGAAGATATTAAGAACTGCAAACATAGAAATTTTTGTCAAAATGATTTGTTTTGGCATTCATTCAGTTACAAATTGACTGGAAATTAATTTATTCTTTAAGCATTTTAAGTGAATTGCTCTCCTAAAAATCTTGGCTATGATGTGTTTCTGTATTATGGCTGAATCCAAATATGATTTTAATTATATTGTTTGGTGGGGATAATATTTAAACTTTTTTTTATACAAAACGATGTCTAATTATATCAATTTGATATTACTCATTTTTCCTGCTTGAATAATACGACACCAGTTTTCATAATTGGAGTTTTATTTATAAAACCTACAAGTGTAACACCGATTATAGGACGGAATTAGTATTAACTAATAGTGTGAATTTGATATTTTGATAATGTAAGGAAACCTGTTAATGGCCCTATTTATATTTAAATAAAATTCTCATATATACATACACACACACACACACATATATATATATATATATATATATATATATATATATATATATACTAGCAAATATATGCACCCTCCGGGTGCAAGTATTTTAGTTAAATTTTATAATAAAATATGATATTAAATTAGAAAGGCTAATGAAACTGAATAAGTATGTAGATAAAAAGATTTTGAACAGAGGGGGTATGATTGAAAAATAGACCTTTGAAACTAACTCTTCCATAATTTTCCGTTACTCCTGTCTTTCATTGGTAAATTTTCCTAATTAAACTGTTTAGTTAAAATAGGAAGTAAAGAATAATATTACAGTTATTTCTTCTTGTTAAGGGATTTCTTTTAAGATTTATTGAAGAGATTTTTGCTCATATTCAATAAGATAAAACCAAACAATTAGAATCAATAATACTAAGCATATATTTATTAAAATCAATTTTTAAGATCAATATGCAAATTAGCCTTCCCATTCATACTGTAAACCTCTATTTTGTTGTATATATAAATACAATTGCATGTTATTAGTATGTAGATATGGTCAACAGTGTAAGTAATGTAAAACAATATTATTAATAATTGAGGTTTAAATAAAATCATGGAGAATATGATGTAAATAACTAAAGGAACTGTGACTTGTATAGTAATATAGTTTCGGTTACAGACAAACCCACAATCTCCATTATAATAAGATATATAAAATGGAATAGGAATTGAATCCGACAATATGAGGAAAAATGAGTAAAGAAAAGTAAAATAAAAATTCACTCTGAAGGTCATAAAAAATCTTTCTGTGTACGGAATATTTTTACATTTTTCCTATTATCATTATTTCAATTTCATCTGATTATTTTAATAATAATAATAGCGTAATCCATATACATTTTGATAAACTGACCGAAAGACGTGTAAGTGATATCGATTAAATTCATTTTTATCCATCTACATTTCTCTTCTTTACTCATTTTTCCTCATATATATATATATATATATATAATATATATATATATATATATATATATATACTCCCACAAAGCAAGAACCATACATTATAGGGAAAACATTTATTAGAGAAATATACTTAAAATTTTCATGCCCTTTTTAGAGGGGTGGAGGTCTCCTGGGTATAACACCAAACAGTATCTAGTGGTGAGGCTCCTGTTCTAGATTTCTGGTGAGTGTGTCGTACCCTTTCATTTCTATTATCCTCATGTCCACTTCCAACCCAGAATGGTAGTACCTGTTAGGGTTCCATTTAGGAGTCTCTTTGCAAATTTGTTTTTAGATAGGAATACTTGATGTGCAAAAAACAAAGTACACAAAAATGTGAAAATACAATATACACAATTCCCTAACCCCTAGGCATAAAATAACTCAAGACTGACATCCCTTTTCAATTAATTGATCATTAAAATTCTCTTAGAGAAATTCCAGTTTTGGAGGTTTGGGGAATGTGGAGCACCCCTTCATCACCATTGCTCTCTGATCCACTCTGACTTGGAGTGGTAGTACCTGTTAGGGTCCCATCTATGGGTTAAATAGAAAAACATGAGTTTATAAACAAAATTGTATTATCCATTAAGAATTGATTTATATCAAAACTTTATCGGCATTAAATGACCCACTGAGGTTGATATGCCGTAAACCAAACCAATCTCTTAGAGAAAATGGCAATTTTTACTCCAATTTCCAATTGAATATTTTTTATAGGGCCTCTTTATAGGGCCTTTGATAAAACTCCATGTAAATTTTTAATCCTCCAAATTTCTAATAATAAATGCAAATATCAGTGTGTCACATTTTTGTTCAACTTTACTCCTTTGATGCTGCACCCATTTTGGAATCGGGCCAAATCTATGAACAAATTAAAAACATTCCAGACATGCAATCCTGAAATTTTGGATTCCCAAGTTTTCACTTAAAAGCCGCCCAACATACTGCTGTTTATTTCCAACTTATAAAAAGTGTTATCATACAAGAAAAGAAAAAATGCAGTAATTAAAGCATTTTTTTTGTTGTTGTTTTTTTGTGTGATAACACTTTTTATAAGTTGGAAATAAACAGCAGTATGTTGGGCGGCTTTTAAGCTAGTTTTCAATATATCAAATAACTTTGAAATGTGAATCCTTCACTCTTTCCCCTAAATAGAAGCATCAGTATCATCATGGACTGCTATTTATATCAAACTTAATGAAGGTGGGGGAGCGATGCTTGCTGCTTGCCAGTCAGCCTTTTTAATAAATAAATTTGAGTATGGACTTCTATTTTGATCTTTGTTGATTTTTTAAAATTTTTTAAAAGCATTTTTGAATGGAATGTTCATCATTCCTCAAGTGTGACCCCCTCCCCCTCCCCTTCCCCCCGTTAAACATCTGTTGTTTCTAATCTCTTGTTTTTCCACAGCTGGTGTCATTTTCTAAGACCCTAATTTTATCTACTACTCTTTGTTGCCTATCAGTAAAAAAAAAAAAGATAATTTTAGGGACTGTGTTTCTCTCTCTCTCTCTCTCTCTCTCTCTCTCTCTCTCTCTCTCTCTACTGCCCCCCCCCTCCCGCTTGATTTCCAATAGATAAAAAATGACTGATATATAATATAGATTTGCGGCGGGGTGGGGTGGGTGTCAAAATGTAGGTATTGGTCATATATGTCGAAAAGGTGGGTGTCCCCTAAAAGAAATATTGGGATCTTTTATATTAGATATTGTATTGGATCTGTGGTACCTCGAAGGGAAGTGTCTTCATTTCTGAAATGAGGTAACCAAACGAGTATCCAGTACGATTGGTATTTTTGTAATCCAACTATTGTAGCTATTTTAGATAATAAAATAAAAATAATTCTAATCAATTATTATTCTGAAAATTCCATTCTACTCAATTAGATTTCCATATTCCACAGTTGAATGAGCTGTGAATATCTTTATTAAATTATAAGATGGTTTGATCAGTTAAGTTAAAAGTTAATAAAAACAATGATATTGTGACATGCAATTAAAAAAAATTGAAATAATTTATGAATTATTTTAATTTATTATCTAGATATATAAATATTTCATTTATATCTACATATAGATAATGTTATGCTTAATAGGTACCAAGAAATTTTCATAATATCACAATTTTCCAGAATACAAGTTGTTAACCCCCCCCCAACTCTGGATATTGAAGAAGAAACTTATTTCGTTGAAAGTTTAGTGAAACTCAAAAAAAAATTTGGAAATTTTCTGAACAAATATTAAAGTAAATTTGATATTTTGGGACTGTTGTCCTCATCTTTATTGGGGTATGTATAAACACAATGTTCAGGCCACTAACCATTAAGCCTTGTTTAGGTGGGTTTTTAAAAAAAATTTGAATTACCTTAAAATAATATTTCTCTGAATGTTTGAGATGAGGCTTGAAGATTAGTATTATCTGCGTTATTCGGACTATTGTCCCCATCTTCATTGTTATTTGTACAACGTTTCGGCTGATATACCCTCCAGCCTTCTTCAGGTATTTGTCGGACTTCTGAATGAGAACAGGATACCCCCATGGAATAAATAAAGGGTTATGTTTAAAGTTCCGTGATGGCTCCCGAATACAACAAAGTTCCAGAGTTCGAAAAGAAGGTTCCAGAGTCCGACAAGAAATACCTGAAGAAGGCCAGAGGGTATATCGGTCGAAACGTTATACAAATAACAATGAAGATGGGGACAATAGTCCAAATAATACTGATAATACTAATCTTAAATAAGTCATCTTCAGATGATCATGATTGAATTCAAATGTGGTTTTGGATCTAAAATAGGGTTACCACTTATTCAAAGGACTCCAAGCAGCATAAATACCATTAGACTTATTGACAATTGAATTATGTCGTTATGAAAGCTATTACTTACCTGAACGTTTTTATTTGGAATTTGAAACCTAATGTTCAGACCACTGTAACTTCAAGCCTTCTTTAGATGTTTTTTAAAATTACCTTAAAATAAAGTCATCATGCGGTTTTGGAGATAAAATATTGCTATTACTAGTTAAAAGGGCTCCAAGCAGTATAAAATACCATTAGACTTATTGATAGAAATGTGATTAGATATAGAAAAAATGAATATATAAAGATGAGGACAACAGTCTGAAATATCAAAATTATTCATATCAAGCCTCATCTCATAAAATACATACAAATATTAAAGTGTCGATTTAAAAAAAAAAAAAAAAAAAAAAAAAAAAAAAATTTAAAAATAAATAAATAAAAAAAATTTTTTTATTGGCTGGTTTGGTTTGTTTTTTTTTTTTTTTTTTTTTTTTCTGACTAAGAACAGCTGTGACAAAGAGACATTAAAAGGAGCAACAGGTTTTCCTGATTGAAATGATGTATTCAAAATATCCTTTTTAACGTTAATGGGTGTCAAAACAAAAATTGTTGTTCTGTAAATACTTTGTTTGTTCACCATTCACTTAAAGGACACCATTCACTTAAAGGACACCTTTTGTGAGCAATAAGCACATTGTCACATTAGGATTTACAATAAAAAGATATTTTATTACGAATTTACCTCCCATAAGGAGTTCCCACTAGATAACTGAAGTTAATCAGTAATGAGCTGGTTTAATACTTAGTTAGGAGACCACTTAAGCAATAGCAGGTACTGTAATCTAAGCAAGTATAACTCAAGTTTAACAAATCATTTTTTAACAAAATGATTTGATTCAGCATTAAATGATCTAAAATTTATTTTCAGGTTAATACCCTTGGGAAAGGTATTAATCCCCTTATCTTCCCCAACCTCTAAGGTTTCAAGGATTTCTTTGGCATTACATAATCCACAAAGGTTGATATGCCATTAAATAAAGAAACCAAATACAGCTGTTTATAACATATTTTGAGTAAACAAATGATAAAATCATAGAATTTTTGGTTAAATCGAACTTAATGGACCTAAATTCCACCATCGCATGTCACCCTGCCAAAAGAAGAAAAAAACTAAAAAATCAGGGAATTAACCGAATTTAATGAAATTTTCAGTGTTGATATATTAATGAATAAAATATATAATGCACCAATTATTTTATTTAAAAACTTTTACATTTTTTCAGCTCAGTTAACTTCGAACCATGTATCTTTGAGGCGTAACACAGATTCTCAAGATACATGGTTCAAAGTTATCTGACCTGAAAAAATGTAAAAGTTTTTAAATAAAATAATTGGTGCATTATATATTTTATTCATTAATATATCAACACTGAAAATTTCATTAAATTCGCTTAATTCCCTGATTTTTGGTATTTTTTCTTCTTCTTCTTCTTCTGTGGAGTGACATATGATGGTGGAATTTGTCTGTTTAGTTCGGTTTAAGCAAAAATTTTTTTTTTTTATTTATTTATTTAAAAAAAAAATTTATTTGAATAGAATAGATTGGTTCTTTCATTATCTCTTTATATATGGTCACATGTGTTTTTTTGTGTATGTGAGATATATATATATATATATATATATATATATATATATATATATACATGTGACAAAAACCCATCTCTCAGATGAGCTGTGATGAATTGTAGATGATGTTTTAGGGTTTCAGCCTTATGGAACACAATATCTATTTGACCCCTTTTTTTTTTTTTAGCATTGAATGACCTACTGATTTTGATAGGTTGTTAAACAAAACTCAAACTCAGGTTTTCAGCAGTAGAACACCCCCCTCAAGTGAGCCATCTGGGGTTGTTTACGTCCCAGCAGTGACAATTCATGGCTAGTATCTTTTTCTTTGGACTCCATGATTGTTCTAATGGTTTCTCTTTTTAACAGCTCCTGTTATGTCAAATTGAGTCAAGGCTCTGCGGAATAAATGCACCCCCCCTGTAAAACCGCAGCAACTTAATTCTGTTGGTTTACATAAAACCCACCATCCATCTGGCTTCTATACTGCACTCTTGGTATTTGCCAACTTTCTTTCAGATTCTCCTCCCAGGAATCTGTTAATTCCCATATAATCATCGCCCTGTCGGCTGGGGCGTTAGAATGCACCGACTGCACCTCTGCAGAGGGGTAAGACTTCCCCAATGGGGCCACCTGTTGGCAGTGGGTGGGCGACCCGTGATGCTCAAGGATAGAACCCAGGGGGATGAGCAGTTCATGGCTTGCAATACTCCACTTTGGCCCTATCTTGGGCTAGACGGGCGGTCGGAGAGGCCCCTCCGATCAATCATGATTTTCCCAACCCTATTGCCCTTATGGCAAGCCCCAACCCCTTTTTATGCTATGGCTGCTAGAAGGCGGTGGCTGCGGGTCTACATGTCCTGGGAATGACGTTAAACTCTATCTGATGGTGAGGTTCCAGGTTTGGAGAATGTGGAGCACCCCTTCATCACCATTGCTCCCTGGTCCACTCTGACCCGGAGTGGTAGTACCTGTTAGGGTCCCATCTATGGGTTAAATAGAAAAATGTATTTATAAACAAAATTGTATTATCCATTAAGAATTGATTTATATCAAAACTTTATCGGCATTAAATGACCCACTGAGGTTGTATTCCACAAAACAAACCAAGCCAAACCATATGATCATCTGTTTGGTTGTGTGTGTGTGTGTGTGTGTATGAAAAGGGGATGACTTAACAGAAGACAAAAAAATCAAGCGAGTTGCAATTTTGACTATCGATAAAAAATGATTAACCAGTTCTTGCACATAATTGTTGTAAGTCTTTGCTGCTTGGTCCAAACTTGTGTGTCCATGTGAGAATGTCATTTATGAGTTTGTCCTTACTTCTCCAGTAGTGTCCACCATGTCTTGCTCATCTTAATTGGATGGATTGTGAGATGGGATGTAAGTGGCCGTAAAGCTGTTGTTTTGTGGATTGCTGCTTCCAGGATTTGTTCGAAACAGCATCCTTGTGTAGTTACCAGGTAGATTTTTCTTGAAGAATTTTGTTAAAGTCCAAGTGGTGCAGCCATATAGTAGTAGTAGTATTGATATGGCTACAGCTTGGAAGAATTCTTGCTTTATTTTATCAGAGACACTTCCATATGATCGATAACCTATCACTAGCACTCCATGCCTTTCATATATATATATATATATATATATATATTTATATATATATATATATATACATATGTATATGAGAGAGAGAGATATTGCTTTCTGTTGATGAGATATTAAGTTTCTTTTGAAAGATCATCTGCTAGAATATATATTTGTTTTATCTTTCTTCTGTAGATTTCTCCAAGGCATTTCACTCTCTCTACACAAAACAAAAGTTTTGCCTCAAGACTTTTTGTTTGTAATCAGAATCTGAGCAGTTGTGGATCAATTTCTCCGAAATCTGTATTGATTTTTCTTGAGAATTTTCTCAACTTCTGATCGGATGTGTTTGAGAAGAAGGGCATTAAACTTTAGTAGCTATGGCAATGAGTCTGAGTAAAGAATCGACTGAATCTATACAGAAATAGGAAACGGGTAAATCTGTATGATATGACTGTTTCTTACTTGCCAACATCAGTTTTAGATCAAAACTAAAAGTTTCTTACCAAGAAGAAAGGCTTCAGAAGTAGAAAGAACTTTTGAAGAAACTTGGAAACCTCCCTGTAATCATGTATAAACCTAAGAAATTACAAAGGACTAACTAGATATCAAATTAGAACACTTTACATAAGATGAACTCTACAAGGTTCTAAAAACAATTAAAATCAGAAAAACTGCTGACCTCAACAAAACCCAATAGAGAAATGGATGAAAGTTTGCATCCTTCCATTCCCAAAGAAAGGTGACTTTAGAATCGCTAAGATTTAATATAAAATGTGACTGTTAATTTTTGTTTTTGTTCATTTCTATACACATCCAACTTGTAAGAATGTTGTTCTTGAAAAATTTGAACCGATAAATTTTATCTATCTTATTATAATGGAGATAGTGTGTCTGTAACTGAAAATGTTATCACCAATATCACAACTCTTAGTTATTTGTTATATTCTCAATGATTATTATATCTTAATTAGTATCTTGTTTATTAACGATGTCTTTATTGAAATCTAGTTGAGTAAGATTTGCTTCAAAACCACCCATGTTATTAATGCATTTAAAATCCTGCAATGTCTTGTATATCACTAAGAAATAAAAGGATTACATAATGGTGTAGATAATTTCCATTTTGGTTTTAACAAATAATTACTTATTATTGTTATTGATTTCTAATATTGTTTTATTGTCAAATGTATTAAAATCAATCCTGTGTCTAATTTTATAGGTGAAATCAATTAAAATGAAATAAAAATAAGAGTAAAATTTTTATATGCATTCTTTAGTTTCGTTAGTCATTCTCATTAATATATTTTCTTATATTAAAACTTAACCCGGCATTTGGGGCGGGGGTCTGGTGTGCTTCGGCCACTGGACCTGTGTTATTGACATCGTTGATCCCAGGGGGCTATCCCTCTAGGCAACACCTGCCCCCTTGATTTAAAGGGGCAGGGCTGGATTTATTGCCCAGTGCTTGAAGCACCCCCTTTAAGGGAGAATGCTGATGATCAATGCAATTTTTTGTGCCTACCAACCATGAGCTTCGGCTTGTGGGTGGGCCCACATAAAAATGTCCTTGTGTCACGCCCTCATAAGTGGATGAGAGGCAAATACACATTAAAACTTAATTGTTGTTCCTTAGGTTGTGAAATTGAATGACCCAACTCTAGCCTGGGTGGAGGAGTTCCTGTGGTGGAGTGGATAATGTGCTGGAATTCAAGATCGTAGTAAGCGAGTTCGAACTCTGTCGAACTTTCAGATTAATATTTTGGGAAAGGTATGAAGCTTATTCTCCCCCTAACTATGGGTTAAAAAGTGCTACTACTGTTATTCTACAAGAATGACTTTGGCATTAAATAACCCATGTTATTAAACAACCATATGCATATCTTTGAGAATCTGTGTTATGCCTCAAAGATAAGTGATTCAAAGTTAACTGACCTGAAAAAATGTAAACGTTTTAAAATAAAACTGGTGCATTATATCTTTTATTCATTAATATATCAACACTGAAAATTTCATTAAATTCGGTTAATTCCCTGATTTTTGGTATTTTTTTCTTTCAGCAGGGTGACATACGATGGTGGAATTTAGGTCCGTTAAGTTCAATTTAACCCAAATTAAATAGTCATATGCTGTTAAACAAAAAAACCATCAACTCTGGCTTGTTTGACTAACTGCATATTTTTGCTAGTTAATTTAATACTGATTATATTCCGAAATTCTTATTGTGTAATTCTTTTTTTATGGATTTATTTATACTAAAAATCTTTTCCTCTTTTTTTTTTTTTTTTCCCGTTCTAGGAGCCAACATTAAAAATGTCTTGGATGACAAGAGCTGCCGTTGTTTATGATGAAGTCATGCAGAAAGGGGGTGAGTAATGGATCTCTCTTTTTTTTTTTTTTTTTTTTTTTAATCATTTGTCTTTTTGAATATTGGACTCCCCCTCCCCCTTTTGTTTTTGCAGCAGACTTAAAAAAACAAAATGGAGGTGGTATAATTGGTCTGTTGAAAAATGTAAAGAAATGTACACAACAAATTATGACATCACACATTGTTGTGTACAATATGGAAACTTTTTTCTTTTTTTTTTTTTTTAGACTTAAATATGCAATTAAAAGAACAAATGATATTATAAGAGAATAAAAACATTATTAACCCTTTTTAGTCCTTGTAGAGTGGGCAAATTATTTTCAGATTTTCAAAATAGTGTATGTTTAAACAAGTTGGCATCCTTCCATCTGCGAGAGATGATAGAATAGTGTCCAATTTAAAAAATTTAATTTTTTATTGGAACTACATAGCCTGGGTGGGTTAATATGGAGAATGAGCTGTTGCCCAAGCAGCAAATGCTCCCTCTCCACACTGCCAATGTGATCCAAAGGAAAGGCAAGTAGCCAATGCAGTTTGGCAGCAGTAGTGTTGCAGGAGTTGCTGGGTAACGCTGGAGTTCAGCATTACACTACTTTAGGGACTCCGGCTCAGGATTTGTTTATGATCAACCAAAAATTTGACAAAAATTTAAACAAGACAATATATAATAATATAAAAAAAACCAAACAAAACCTTATTTGATCATCAATTGTGTATCATAATACAATAACATGAAAACAATAAAGCACTCACTTTTAATTATATTTCTACAAAACAATTTTTGACACAATCCCACACCGTAATGACACCCTCCTCCTCTTCCTCTTGATGTTTGTATAGCAATTGTCTATATTATATTATATGATGTAATGACACACAAATCATGGGAATTCCACAACAATTCTACAGCAATCCATTTAGTGAGACCTCCTTGCAACGTTTCTATACATTAACATTCAATTGGTCAATGAGCAGCCAATAAGAAAATGCCTTACATTGAGCTACTGCTAAATTGACAGTCGTTTTGAATGCAAAAGGGATTAATATTTAACTATTTTTCTTTAATTGAATTTTGATTTCTTTTTAATTGTAACTGGCTTTAGGTTGTCAGTGAAAACTGGCTAGACATTCTAACTATATCCTTTATTTTATATATATATATATATATTTTATAGTATTGGAGAATTGAAAATAACATGCTAGATTGTGGGTGTAAAAGCTGTATTATTTATTTATTTATTTATTTGTTATAGTGTACAATACATTTAAGGTGCCATTGTTACCATTGGTTTCCAAGCAGTATGTTAGCCACCCTTCATCAAGACAATGGGCCTGTTAAGAAATACAGTGAATGTCAAATCATATATGTATGTATTTTTTGTTGTTAGTGGGTGGAATCTTTTACGCACTAATTTACAAAAAAAAGGCGGGGAAATAAGATCCTAGTCACTAACAACAAAAAATACGTACATATATAAATGAATTGACATTCACTGCATTTCTTAACAGGCGCGTTGTCTTGATGAAGGGTTGCTAACATGCTGCTTGGAAACCAACGGTAACAATGGCACCTTAAATGTATTGTACACTATAATAAATAAATATTCAAGTTAAGGTGACATGGAGTCGGTGGTACCTGGTTATTTGACAGTATCTCACCTATGCAATCTTCAGACCAAATAGGTAATTTGATTCAGCATTTGAGTTTCTTTAATGAGGGGGGAAGAGGAGCAGGGGGACTGGATTTTAATTGGTCAGTTGTGATGTGTAGCAACAAAGTTTACCCAGATATACAGTAGCACAAAGTTTGCCTGGAGATATGTATGTATATTTTTTTAAGGACTTTGTTCGTAAATCAAACTTAAATACTTCCATATTGTACGCAATCCTGTAATATTATATTTTGTTTACATGTCTTTAGAATTCTTGAACAAACCAATTCTAAGTATCCAACTTTTTTTTGTGTGTGTTGTGTGTGTTGTGTGTGTGTGTGTGTGTGTCGGGCCCTGACACTAACTTTTTTCATGACCATCCCGAACAAAAATTATCAACCGTCCTGAATGGGGTTTGGGCCATCCCGAAATCAAAATATTTTTGTTTCATTCATTAGCATCATCTATACTTGTCAGTCATCAGTAGCATAATAACATGTAATAAAACATTAAGAAAAGCTGAAGCAGTTGACAGAAACATTTATCTATAATCAAGAATAATAAAATGAAAATTTTATTAACTAAAATTTATTCTACTTCCATCTTTATGCAGACATTTTCCAATCATAAAAATATATACTGTGTGACTGTTTCTTCAGTGTTAGTAATTTTAAGTCTAGAACTTAAAGACTGTTTTGTGATGTCAGCATTCAGGCAATCACTGGGCAGCCAATATTGGAATCTAGTACTAACTTTTAGGAAAATCTTTTACCGTCCCTGGCAAACTGTCCCGGATGTCATATTGATCGTCCCGGATGTAATTTTTATCGTCAATGGGATGGGGTTAATGTCAAGCCCTGGTGTGAGTGAATAATTTTAGAGCTGCTCAAAATGAACGTCAAAACAATTTACAAAGTTTTGAAGAATTTCTTGGAATGTCTTGAAATTAAAACACATTTTTCATTGAATTATTTCTTTATATCCATTTTGAATTCTAGATTTGGATTGGCTCACAAAACTCCAGGGATCTTACCAAAAGAAATTTTTTTTCCCCAGACTGCCACCAGATCCAAGAGTTTAAAAATCTAGGATCTAACTTACTAAGATTTGAATTTAAATTTGGAAATGGGGGGGGGGCTGTTTCATAGGTTTACTTGAGTTTTAAGATTCTTGAATTTTTGTCACACCAAACAAAATACGGATGTTTAAAAAATAGTTTGTTCATGCAGTTTAACTTAAGCATGCACCATCATTGTGTTAAACACAACGAACATCTTGAATTTCTTGATCTTTTTCAGTTTTCTGGACACTTTAACATCGGGATGGAGTCGGTTGATAAGTCCATCAAAGAACAAAACAAAAAAAAAGAACCAGGAACCTACTCAATTACATCTACACCTGAGGATGGCACTACAAAGTGCCGAAAATACTAGTGATGAAATATTTGGACTTATCAAACGACTCCACCTTGATGTTAAAAAAGATGTCCAGAAAACTGTAAAAGATCGATAAGAAACTTGTCAGACCTGAAATACCAGTGTTTAACAAAACATGCATTTTATATATAATATATATATATATATATATATATAAACCCAAACTGAATATCATTGTTTCTAACAAGATCTTCAAAGAAAACATTGACATTTTAAAGTGATTGATATAATCTAGATTACTTTAAAATAGATTTGTTTTTATGGAGACGTGAAGAAAGGCAAAATTTGTCAACTTTACCTTTTTTTTCTTTTTTTTTCTTTTTTTTCTTTTTTTTTTTTTTTTTTTTCAAGTAAATTGATCGTTTTAATGTAATTGACTCGTTGTAAGACAAACAATTGATATCAATTAGTGAAATGACTTTTGGCTGTAAAAGATTTTGAACCAGTTTAAATATTTTTAAAGCTGAAAAAGAAATTCTCTTTTAATCTTTACAAATAACTTTGAAAATGATTTTGTAAAGTAGAGGGGCCTCACTACCTTAAAATATCATTTCAAAATCCCCGGTTTTTGTAATCGAATCTTTTATAGATATCATCTCCAAATTATTTTTTTTCTGTCTGTCTGTCTATCTATCTGTTGAGGGCTGCAGTTATACATGTCTATAATTGTTTTTTTTTTTTTTTTTTTTTTTTTTTGAATGCTTTAAACTTTACAAAATTTACTTATCTGAAAACAAAATCTTATAGATTTTTCTGCAGATAGTTGAGATTTATTCTCTTGTGGTTTTTATATATATATATATATATATATATATATATATATATATATATATATATATATATATATATATATATATATATATATAAAATTTGATATGAAACAAAGAAATCACAGTGCTCAACCACATTTGTAGGAGCTTTATTTATTTATTTGTTGAATTTTTAAAATATAATTGTTTTCCATAGGCAACTACCCAGGTTTCAAGCTATTTTGCTATCATCAGGTTGCTAATAGTATATATATATATATATATATATATATATATGTGTGTGTGTTATTTTCTAAGTTCAAAAATAAGATTGAGATATTTAAAAAAAAATCTATTTTTGTTGAAATTCTTTATTGTACTATATACATTTACCCAACCCCTCCACACAAGCAGGATGTGGTGCAAGGTCAATTTTTTAAGTGGGACTTAACAGGTTTGAATTCAGTTTTCATTCTCCTAGACTGGTTACCTATCCAAGGTTAAAGAGCCCAGTCTGCCCTACTATTTACACATAGCTGGAGGGAGAGTAGTTGGATGCATACCTTTCCCAAGGGTATTAGTTCTATATGAAATGCAAACAGTTTTGTCTATAATTTGAACTCTGGTCAGCTAGTTTATTTCATACAACACAACCATTACACCATGCGCCTCCAAATATATATATATATATATATATATATATTATTATTTATATTTTGCTTGAAGGTAATTACAATGCATATGTCGTATAAAATTCGATAATTATAGAAAATAATCATGACAAGCGAACTGGGCAAACAAATGTGCGGCACGTAGAACATAGTACAGTCAGTTTCGACTTTATTAAGTCTCATCAGCGATGTATACTGTACAATGTTCTACGTGCTGCACATTTGTTTGCTGAGTTCGCTTGTCATGATTATTTTCTATAATTATCGAATTTTATACGATATACACATTCTAATTGCCTTCAAACAAAATATAAATAATAATATATACTTTATTCAACAATGCTTCTAAAAAACAAACATCCAAAATCTTATATATTGTACAATGCCTGAGCTCCATCCTTTTATAAAGGAAAATTGGTGGAGACCAGCAAAGACCTAAGTTCAGTAAGATCCACACCTTATTCTTGTCTGAGAGGGGGTTAAAAATTCTTTTTACCCCCTCACTTTCCATAAGGAAAGATATGTAGCAAAAACAAATTTCCCCAGTAAATGCACAGTGTCCCCCCCCCCAGTCCTAAGCCCTGATTGTAACTGAAATGAAAAAAATAAGACATGTGGGGTACCATTGTCACTTGAGACTAAGTTCACTTGCACCATACGGGGGGGGGGGGCAGTTTAAAATGTGGGTGGTGTTTCTGCCACAACCTGTATAATTGACTGACTTGTAAAAAATAATGTTCTTGAATTTCATAAATTTGTTTCTTGTGATATGTGTAATACATGCCAAAAAAGATAAAGAATTCTTGAATCTTTATACATAAAAATTAGACTACCCACTATAAATAGAATTACAAAGTCGTCCTCACTACCCTACAATATCATTTCAAAATCCTTGGTTTTTGTAATCTAATTTTCTATAGATAGCATCCCCTAATTATTTTTATCTATCAGTCTGTCTGTTTGTCGAGGGCTGCAGCTGTACATGTCTATAATTATGCCTGGTAACATACTAAAAATAATCATTGAAAATCTTAAAATATTTTTATTTTTTATTTTTCAAATAGAAATTATGCTCAAATTTGAATTTATTTTTATTCAAATAAAAATTTTAAAAATGTAGTGGCAACTACCTTTTGAAACTTTGAAATTTCTATGGAATTATCATCACATTTAAAACTCCCAAATAAACCGTTGCACTGCACACAACAGAAAAGAATCTAAAAGTTTGAAAAATTTGACAGTTTTATCAAATTCTTTATATCATTATTTAGAGAAAAGATTTTTTTTTGGGGGAAAAAAGCTGCTTTTCAAAATCTTTAAAATTGTTAAAAAAAAAAAATCCAACAAAATTAAAAAAAAAAAAAGAAACAAACCATAACATTATAAGAGTCTTATGAGAATTTCAAAGAATTTTCAGACAGATTTATTTTATTCTGTTTAAGTTCTTCAGTTTTGAATATTTATCTATGAAACTAACACAAGAAATGAAGTCTTGAAAGAAATCAAAACCCCTCATGGGTGGCAATTTTAGTTTTAGATAAATTATGGTGGTGGTGGGGAGGGAGTAATATGATAAATATTTGCAGCAGCAGCAGCAGTGATTTAAAAAAAAAAAAAAACAATATATCTGATTGGTTAAGGTTTTGTCCTTCAAAATTTTTGGGGTAATAGGTATCTTTTTGTTTTTTCTTTTTCTTTTTAACCTAAAATATGACCGGCACTCAATTGCATGTGAACACAGGAATTTCACTTTTTAGAAGTGATATAGATTGTGTGTGTGTGTGTGTGTATATGTATGTATATATATATATATGTGTGTGTGTGTATGTATGTATATATATATATATATATATGAGAGTAATTAAACAAACAATGTGTTTATTTGATATGGCTTTTAGCCGACAATTTTTGGAGGATATGTGCTTAATTGAAGTCATACCTAATTTTTGAAAATTTAATAATTAATGAATTTAGGCGGGCATATATGTTCAAATGTATGGCTAAACAAATCGAGAAAATGTCAATCCCTGAATGTACATTTCGACCTATTAGGTCTCATCAGCAAGGTTATAGACATGGGAGACTGCTCCATGTGTGACTTGAAACCTCGACTGCCAAGCTGTGTGTGTGTTATATATTATATATATATATATATATATAATATATATATATATATATATATATATATAAGTGCTCAGTACTCTTGAGGTAGAGCAATATACAATTAATACATCTTAAAGCTTACAAAAAATTTCTCTTAAAAGTTTTAACATCTAATATAAATTGTGTGTGTGTGCGTATATATATATACACACACACACACACACCTTTAATACAAGGCTCTCCTATAAGATGGATGGAACTCTTTCTGATGCCCTTTACATATATTTATCAGATAAATTTTATCGCTACATTTATAGATGTGCAGAGATGGCCCAGTGGTTAGGAAATCTGACTAATGATACATTGAAAACCTGCTGTCTGGATGATTAATATTCGAACATGTGGAAGAATGTTTTTCTAAAAGTGACAAGCCATGTTATTACATGACCGAACGATATATAAGAAATTAAAATTTTCCTTCAACCAATAATTTTGAATGTTTATCAATTGATAAAACTGAATTTAATTAAAAAAACAAAACAAACATTTTTTTAGTATTATCTGCGTTATTCGGACTGTTGTCCCCATCTTCATTGTTATTTATACAATGTTTCGGCCGATATGCCCTCCGGCCTTCTTCAGGTATTTCTTGTCGGACTCGGGAACCTTCTCGGACTCGAGAACCTTCTTTTCGAACTCTGGAACTTTCTTGTCTTGAATAACGCAGATAATACTAATCTTCAAGCCTCATCTCAAACATTCAGAGAAACATTTTTTTGTATCAGATAAATTGTTGCTACATTTATAAGTGTGCTGATGGCCCAGTGGTTAGGAACTCTGACTGATGATAAATCAGTTGGGTTTTGATCACAGCTTGAGGTAGCCTGCTATGTCTAGCCAAACCAAAAATTTTTCATATGGTTTGAATGGGGAGGAGCAAAATGTGATTATAATTGCCAAATTTAATTAAGATTTTAGTTTTTTTTTTTTTTAATTTTTTTATTTTAATTCATATTAGAATTGTTTATGTCTAAGAAAATCTTTTGAGTCAGTTTTATCTAATTTGGTCTTAGATAATTTGATACGTAAATGTTGATAAATTTCTATTTTATCTTTTTGTTGTCCTAAATTTATGTAATGACTTGGACTGAATATCTTGTTGACAAAAACTAATTAATTCTCAAAGAAAAATTTCATCAGTTATCCAGAGATTGGTACGTGTTCTGTGTCCCTGATGCAGTATAATCATATCCATGTGTCCCAGTGTTTTTCTTTTTTTCTTCCTTCACCAATTTCAAGCTAACTGTAAATACATTTCAATAGTGTCTTAGAAATGAATTACACAGGATAGGTTACAAAGTAGGGGTTAGATGGCTTTAGTTGTTTCCCCAGAACATAAATAAAAACCCTACAATTTATTAAGAAACTTTAGTTGGGACTCATAAATTTTCCCGGGGACTAATTCAAATGTGCTTCCCAGGATGCACTGAATTAAAAAGCTATCAGCATCATTGGTTATAATATTTATTTTATTAAAAAGATGAACGTCAAGCCCTAGCACCTATATGATTTTCCCAACCCTATTGCCCTTATGGCAAGCCCCAACCCCTTTTTATCATATGGGTGCTAGAAGGCGGTGACTGAGGGTCTACATGTCCTGGGAATGACGTTAAACTCTATCTGATGGTGAGGTTCCAGTTTTGGAGGTTTGGGGAATGTGGAGCACCCCTTCATCACCATTGCTCCCTGGTCCACTCTGACCCGGAGTGGTAGTACCTGTTAAGGTCCCATCTATGGGTTAAATAGAAAAATGTATTTATAAACAAAACTGTATTATCCATTTAAGAATTGATTTATTTCAAAACTTTATCGGCATTAAATGACCCACTGAGGTTGATATGCCGTAAAACAAAACAAATCATTTTCAAAAAACCCCAAAAAGATGGAAAAAAATACACAAATTTGATTTAGCTCAGTTGGTAGGGCATCCACCTTGGAACCACAAGATACTGGCCCTTGACAATTTGGCGTGTGAGGAGCTGGTGGTAGGTGTAGTACTCCACCTCCAGATTGCAAAACAATCTCCCTAATCTAGTGCTAGTGAAAAGGTGATAAACTCTCCCTCCTTGTCTGGTTAAAACCGACAATAGGCCACTCCACCTACTTTATTTTGATTTTTAAAATGAGTTTTTTTTATTTTTTATTTATATTTATAGACATATAGGCATCTTATAGTAATTAGATTTACTAGTACAAAATAAAAAAACACCCTCCGGGCGATGTAAAAATAGATTTTTGAATCATATTGCCTGAGGGGTGGGAGTTAAAAATTCAATGTCAGCGAGTTTGTACCCTAAGTAAGTAAAATCATTAAATTCATTAAATGATTAAAAAATAAAACAATTTGAAATGTAAACTTTAAATATGTATTAAAATAAAACAAACTATATATAGATATATAATACCAGTCATGTATTTATTAAAACTTGTTTTAAAAAACAATGAGGACTGTCTAATGTTGCATGTTCAAATTTTGAGTGTATTTATTCTGTTATGATGATTTTGGGTAATGTGACATAAGCAGTGACGTAATTTTTGTTACAGACAAAAACCGGAAGTGAATCTCCATTATTAATAGATATTTCCCAGAATGCAAATTCAAATTGCTATATATTTCAAGAAATTGTCTATGGCTTATACCAAGAATAATCCAACAATAATTTTAATGAAAAATCAATTAAATAAAATTTGATTTAAACATTTTTTTCCTTTGTCAATGATTCTCAATTTTTTGATAAATATGGTTATACCAGTTTTAAAATTTGTATAATTGTTTTTAGAATGCGGATGTATATTAAAAAAATAGGGCCGGGTTAGCTCAGTCGGTAGAGCGTTCAACTAGAAACCACAAGGTTCCTAGTTTGATACTGGCCCTCGCCAACAGCGTATGAGTAGCACAGGAATCTGTGCGGTAAAGTAAGGAGCTGATGGTAGGCACAAAAACAATCTCCTTGGTCTAGCACTAGTGAAAAGGGGATAGACTCCCTCACTGTTTGGCTGATACTGACCTTAGACCACTCCGATGACTTTACTTACTTTTACTTTATTGGCTTAATAATCCATCCTTTGTTATTGAAATTATTTTTGACACTTTAGCTCTTTTTATTAAATTCTTAAAAGCAATAATTAAATTCTGAATTTAGCCACAATTTACCTGTGATAAATTTACCACACATTGAATTCATTGAAGATGGATTTATGACACTGAATTTAACAATTCATTATATTAAATGAATTAATCTTATAATATAATATAGTTTCCCTAACCCTAACCTTTTTAGTTCTTTTTATTAAATTCTTAAAAGCAATCCATTATATTTTGAATTTAGCCATAAATAATATATCCATGATAAATTTACCATACAATGAATTTACCAGAGATGATAAAAATGATTAAAATTTTAAAACCGCCCTGTCAGCTGAAGCATTAGAATGCACCGACTGCACCTCTGCAGAGGGGTAAGACTCCCCCAATGGGGCCACCTGTTGGCCGGGGGGGTGACCTGTGATGTTTAAGGATAGAGCCCAGGTGGATGAGCAGTTCATGACTGGCAATACTCCACTTTGGCCCTTTCTTGGGCTAGACGGGCGGTCGGAGAGGCCCCCTCCGATCAATCAGCTGGTAACCTCAAGCCCTAGCGTGTATATGATTTTCACAACCCTATTGCCCTTATGGCAAGCCCCAACCCCTTTTTATCATATGGGTGCTAGAAGGTGGTGACTGAGGGTCTACATGTCCTGGGAATGACGTTAAATTCGATCTAATGGTGAGGTTCCAGTTTTGGAGAATGTGGAGCACCCCTTCATCACCATTGCTCCCTGGTCCACTCTGACCTGGAGTGGTAGTACCCGTTAGGGTCCCATCTATGGGTTAAATAGAAAAACATGTTTATAAACAAAATTGTATTATGCATTAAGAATGAATTTATTTCACAACTTTGTTGGCATTAAATTACCCACCAAGGTTGATATGCCATAAAACAAAACATAAAATTTAAAAAAACTGTCTTCTCCCCTGTTGGCGTATAGCAGCCTTTTATTTTCTAACCTCTCCTTTTTTCTTTTTTCTTTTTCAGATCCGCGTGTGGCTGATTGGTTTATGATGTCATCCCCACTTCCAAGTTTTCTAATCTGTTTAGGATACATGTTGATTACGAAAGTAGGACCTTTGTTTATGGCAAATAGAAAACCATTAGAAATCCGTAGTGTTATGTTAACCTACAATATCAGTATGGTGTTACTCTCAGCCTACATTCTCGAAGAGGTGAGTAACAGTTTTTCTCTTTTTCTTTTTCTTGTCTAATGAATTTCTTGCTATTGATACTAGTTCTAATAGTACTAACATTGTTTGTGTGTGTATTTAAAAAAATCTTATTTTACTTTTTATTTTTTATTTATTTTTTGTTTGAATAGACTAAGTCCGTTGCTGTTTCTAAAATGTCTATAAATAGAAATGTTCACAATTTTCTTTGATTTTTAATTATTTTAAGCAGTTGAATGTGTTTAGATGAGATAAGTTTCTGTCTTGTGTGTGTGTGTTTCGGCATCTGGGGGTGGATCTATGAAACTTAAATTGCAGGTCCTCCTAATCCTCGTGGAGGCCTCTCATCTATAAGTTAAATAAAGAAAGAGAACAAAAAACCAAAAAAAAAAAATACATCTAGGTAGTAATATCTCCTCCACAGAAAGTGATGTTAACACTCGAATAGGAAAGGCATGGTTGGCCACCAACAAATTATCAGTCATATGGAAATCCGATCTCCCCGACAAGCTAAAGAGACGATTCTTCCAGGCTGTAGTTGTGTTGGTACTGCTGTATGGCTGTACCACCTGGACCCTAACGAAGCGCCTTGAGAATAAGCTAGATGGGAGCTGCACAAGAATGCTGCGAGCGGTCCCGAATAAGTCGTGGAAGCAACACCCCACAAAAAAGCAACTGTATGGCCACCTGCCCCCCATCTCACAAACCATACGAGTGAGACGGACTAGACATGCAGGGCACTGCTGGAGAAGCAAGGACGAGATCGTAAGAGACGTACTACTGTGGAAACCAGCACATGGGCACGCCAGTGTGGGCCGCCCAGCCAGGACCTACATTGACCAACTATGTTGGGATGCGGGCTGCTGCGCAGAGGAGCTCCCAGAGTTGATGAATGATAGGGAAGGTTGGCGAGAGATCGTTATGGATATCCGTGCAAATTGATGATGATGATGATGACTAGAACAAAAGATCTTTAGCATAAAATAACCCAACAAGGTTGACCTTTCCAACAAACCAAACTGAAACAGAGGAGGCCCAATAAGTAATTTATTCCCATTAGGTCTTATGTATAAAAAAGGGTATTAGAAAATGATATTGATAATAGTTTAATTCATTAGAAAGGTTTTTAGGTCTTATGTATAAAAAAGGTATTTAGAAAATGATATTGATAATAGTTTAATTCATTAGAAAGGTTTTAGGTCTTATGTATAAAAAAGGTATTTAGAAAATGATATTGATAATAGTTTAATTCATTACAAGGTTTTTAGGTCTTATGTATAAAAAAAGGGTATTTAGAAAATGATATTGATAATAGTTAATTCATTACAAAATAAGTTAAAAGTTGAAAAAAGTTATTAAGATTGTGAACCTTGCTATAACAGTTCAAGCCTCATGTCCCCCTAAATGTAAGTCCGCAATCTCTGGTCTGACTCTGTCAGTGATATTCAAGACTTCCTGAACTTAAAAATAACTTTGAAAAGAATCCTCAGCTAAAGTCAAGACAAAAATTCAGATATGTTCAAATTTTGTGGAATAGAAACCCTGAAAAGTTCATAGCCCAACCAAGATTGGAATGAGTTAGAACCCTGAAATATACATTCTTCTCTACATAGGTTGGGCTTTTAGTCTTAGTAAGGCAATCAGTCTAGGAGAAGAACACTGAATTTAAAAATGGATGCTATCAAAGAAGCCACACAAAATGCATGTTGAATTTTGAAGTTCGCACAATATTTCAAAACGCAACTTCTATAGACTTTTTAAAAAAAAGTTTGATATCATTTAGATGACCTTAGAATATACTGATTATAGAGGAGTAAGATGTCTTCCACCAAAAACAACAAAAAAATAACCCCTAGTGTCCTGGGTAGGATGCTAAACTGAATCTGATGGTAAGACTCTAATTTTGGAGATCTGGGTGGTGTGGATGACCCCCTTCAGTGCCATTACTCCCAGGTCCACTCTATGAATGAAATAAATCTTTTTAAAAATGATATTTGATAGAACCATGTGCAAAGAACATCTTAAGAAACAATTACACAAAAATGCAACTGCCCTGTCGGCTGGGGCGTTAGAATGCACCGACTGCACCTCTGCAGAGGGGTAAGACTCCCTCAATGGGGCCACCTGATCTTGGGCTAGATGGGCGGTCGGAGAGGCCCCCTCCGATCAATCGGCTGGTCACATCAAGCCCTAGCACCTATATGATTTTCCCAACCCTATTGCTCTTATAGCAAGCTCCAACCCTTTTTATCATATGGGTGCTAGAAGGTGGTGACTGAGGGTCTACATGTCCTGGGAATGACGTTAAACTCTATCTGATGGTGAGGTTCCAGTTTTAGAGGTTTGGGGAATTTCATCACCATTGCTCCCTGGTCCACTCTGAGCCGGAGTGGTAGTACCTGTTAGGGTCCCATCTATCGGTTGAATAGAAAAACATGAGTTGATAAATAAAATTGTATTATGCATTAAGAATGAATTTATTTCACAACTTTTTTCAGCATTAAATGGCCCACCGAGGTTGATATGCCGTAAAACAAAAATGCAAATATGAATAATGAATGCAATTCCCTAACCTCTAGGTATAAAATAACCAGAGACAAGTTAACATCCCATTAAAATCTATTAATCGTTTAAAGTTTGACAATTTTTCATCTTTCAACATTTTTTATGAATAGAATATTGAACATATAATTACTAGAAAAAGAAAAGCGTATAATTGTGAATCAGGTTTTAATTTAAATGCTGAAAAGTTCTCGACCTGACCAAGGAGGTTATGACATAGAATCATGAAATATATGATACTCTTCCACATATTCATCACCCTTTTTACTAAAGTTTCTAAAGTTTAACTCCTTCCCTTCATGTTAGGTGGGGGGGGGGGAATCTGTCTTCATGGTTCAGCCAAGAACTTTTCAGCTACCCCTTATAATGTAGAATCTAAGTTTGGTCACATTGGAGGGGTCATTATATCAGCATGTTTTTTTTTTTTTGTTTTTTTTTTTCCCCTTTTAAATAGATTGGCTTTTGTGTGTGTGTGAGCAAAACAGTAATGTTTTAAGTTTTTTTCACAGGAATTTTCACATTTTAAAAACTTTTTCTTTTATTTCAATAGAAGTCGAGATTTCTTTACAAATCAAAAGTTTGTTTTTATTCATTCACTTTTGTTGCTCATTTACAGCTTGGAATATTTTTTTAAAGTATTTTTAAAAGCTTTGTAATATTTTTAAAATTTCTTTATAGCAAATTAGAAATAAAATCTATTTTTAATTCTTTTGTCATTTCTGTTAATCAGATTTAATAATTTTAAGACCCCCCCCCCTCATAAAAATGTCTTTTAATTTTTATGATTAATTATAAAATTAAATTTGATATTTTCACAAAAAAAAATTAAAAGCAACTTCATAAAAGTTTTATTTTTAAAAGTTGAATTATTTTTTAATTTTGAAAATCAATTTAAACTATCAAAATTTTTTGTCCTATGACCCATTAAGTTGTCTTAGTGCCAATCCCCTTCATGTCTTCTAAGGACAATCGAGGTTACCTGTCAGGGGTCCCATATCTTCTCTGTTCAATAAGTTATACTGGGTACATGGTACCAGTAGCAATGCTTGTATTAAAAAAAAAAAAAAATTAGGAATTTTATTGCTCCCTGGTCCACTCTGACCCGGAGTAGTAGTACCTGTTAGGGTCCCATCTATGGATTAAATAGAAAAACATGAGTTTATAAACAAAATTGATTATCCATTAAAAATGTATTTATTTAAAAACTGTCGGCATTAAATGACCCACCAAGGTTGATATGCCGTAAAACAAACTAAACTGGAATTTTGTTATACTAGTACTAGCTGTTCATCGTATCTGATAATGACAACCATGCAAATCTGTTTTCTCTATTTGAATCGGTCTCTGGATGCGTCTTGCCAACTGCCTCTTGGGATGTTCAAGTCCTCCCGGTTTCTCTTGATGTTGTCTTTGTACCTGAGTTTTGGCCAGTCCATCTCAGGATGCACTGGACAAATATGTCGTACATACCAAGGAGTTCAGTTCTCTCCAGGATGATCCTGTTTGAAACATGCTGCTATCATTTATACTGTACAAGTGATGCATCATATAAGCATGTAGTCTGTGGGCATCCGCTTCATATACCATCCACATAGGATATTCATAAAATGCAGGTTGATATAAGATTTTTGGTTTTTGAATTATCAAAATCCATTCATAATCTTTTTGAAATATAAACACTTGAAGTTGGAAAAACTGGACAAAAAAAGATCCCTTATTTTCTTAAAAATGTTTGACCAACAAAGTTTTCATTGACAAATCCCATTTACAGCAAAAGCAGTAATATATGAGGAAGTGCGTCCCGGTCTCCTGCCTCAGAAATTGCTACCCGGTGACTATTAAAATAACATCCCCAGCTATGTCGGTGTTACTTGAAAGAAAACTTAGGGCGTTAAATGTATTTTCGAGGGGAGGCTTCTCTTTTTTGGTGTAATTCTTATTTATTTATCGTAATTTGTCGTAATTCTTGTTCATTTATAGAAATTTGTCGTAATTCTTGTTTAGATATGAAGATGGATATATAGTTTGGAATAGACTGAGATAGATAAACAAAATAATATAGATAGATATGAACAAATGAAGATAGATATTTTCGACAAGTAAATGTATTTGTGAGGTGTCGCTTCTTTTTTGTCGTAATTCTTGTTTATTTAAACTAAAAACAAGACATTAAACAAACATGAATAAAAGAAAATCTGAGACAGCATAGCTGGGGACGTTATTTTGATAGTCACCGGGTAACAATTTCTGAGGCAAGAGACCGGGACGCACTTCCTCATAAATTACCGCAAAAACTATTCAAGATAAAGCAATGAAATTTGGCATATCTATGTAAAAATGTATCCATGAATATCATGGAATCATTAAAAAAAGACATAACCCATCACTTGAGCTTCTTATAATAGCAATGATTTTGCCACCTTAAAACGCTGTAGGCATTTGAATTTTCTGTGGGTTTTATCTGAAAAATGCTTATAAAACTGCTATAAACCTATAAAATATTGTCAACCCATTCATCAAATAAAAGGAAGTTGATATATACAAATTTATCATAGTCATTTATATCTATTGTTTATATTTCAATGATGAGACAAAAGCAGAAAAAGATGGTACATTTGTACATCTGTTTTTTTATTTGCATATAATTTATTTGCACGAGTATATTTTGCTTATTTACAAAAACTTAGTGATGTGAATCTGACCCAAATTTAACAGAACAATAAAATAAAAGAATTTAATGGAATCTTTTTTAGCAGTTTTGATTGGTCAGTTATTTTTGGCATAAAGTTTAGCTTTTTCTGGCATAGAGTAACTTTTCATTGAAGAAATTCCTCTCGGTCACAAATTGGTGAAACACTTTTAATTTTTCATTAAGTTTTCAGTCGGTAAAGCGTTCAGCTAGAAACCACAAGGTTCCTAGTTCGATACTGACCCTCGCCAACTCAGCATATGAGTAGCACAGAGATCTGTGTGGTAAAGTAAGGAACTGATGGTAGGTGTGGCGCTTCACCTCAGACGCAAAATCAATCTCCTTGGTCTAGCGCTAGTGAAAAGGGGATAGACTCCCTCGATGATTGGCTGATACCGACTTTAGGCCACCCCCGACGACTTTTATAATCTCATAGAATTGGTTTATTCAATAAAATATAAAGTTTTTATTACAGGGTCTGTTTAGCTCACTTCGTAGAGCATCCGCCTAGGAACCACTTTGCCAACTCAGTGCATGTGTAGCACAGCTTGGATCATTATGGTAAAGTTGGGGGAGCTGATGGTAGGTGTGGTGTTCTACCTCAGGCGCAAAATCAATCTCCTTAGTCTAGCGCTAGTGAAAAGGGGATAGACTCCCTTGCTGTCCAGCTGATACTGACAATAGTCCACTTTGCTGACTTTTATAAATTTGTCTCTAATAGTTCGTAATTGCTATAAAAAAATCTTCTTTTAATTCATATTTTGGGTTTTTTAGTGTGAAAAACAATTGGTAAAAAAAGGCCAAATCTTGAGGCATATTGGTATGCCGTTAAAATCAATCCATCAAAATATACTCTTCATATTAGTCATAAGGGGGGAAGGGGGGTCACCGTGACATAGTAGGTAACATGTTCAGCTGTGACATCATCATTAAATGAGTTCAAACTGCAGTTGCGCAATTATGTTCACCTTTGAACTAAAACCCTTGAAAAAGGTATGGATCCCCCTCATTTTCCTCAGTAATGAGTTAAATAGTACCACTACTACTACAAGGGTGGCTTTGGTATTAAATAACCCATGAAGACTGATATGCCATTAAACAAAGAAAGCCAACCATTATTACTTGCAGCATACTACAGGGTCAGGCAAAATGATCTGACACATTTGTAGTTGTCTATAACACAAATGTGTCAGATCATTTTGCCTGACCCTGTAGAAATACGATGACTTGGTTTCTTATAAATCTTGAGAAACAGAAAAAAGATTTCTTTGATCAGAAATGTTACTCATGCACTCAATTGTTTTGCTCTTAACATAATTAATTTGTTTTAATAATGACTTTCTCTTTTCTTACAATTCAAATTCTAATTTTTAAATATCTTTCCAGATACAAATAAAATCATTATTTTAGCACCAAAAGCAAGCTCTGGTGATAGTGAATATATATGTACGGTCTGTTTGTTGTTATTATTCTCTCAAAAACGCCCCCCTTACCTATTATGGTAGAGGCATGTAGTATCATTTGACAAGCTTAATTTCGCTGGGATGGTCAGCTGTGTACTGTGGCCGAGGCGATATAGTGTTTCACTGTGTCTGCTGAAGTCCCGGTTTCGATTTCTGTCGGAAGGAAATCGTTAGTATATACCGCTGATGAGACTTAATAAAGTCGAAACAGTCTGTACGGTATTCTACACACCGAGTGATCCTTTGCTGGGATTACACTTGTCAAGTTCATTTTCTATAAGAAAAAGTATCAAATTTTATGCGATACATGTGTTGTAAGTGCCTTCACGTAAAAATTTAATATATATATATATATATATATATAAAAGATATTTTAAAAATATAACAAACACAGGATGTTATGATTAGGGGAAACAATTTTGTGTGTCAATACTTAAGCATTTCGGTATATTGTACCATCTTCAGGACACTGTTCAGTAATGGTTATGTGAGGGACAAAAAGAAAGATGTTAAGTGTATAGTGAATGTGTGAATATGATGTTATTAACTGTTAATTTTTATATGCGCGTTTGTTAACGAAAGTCAATGACGTGATCATTGCATATACAAAAATGGAAGGTGAAGATCATAAGATGACGCATGCATGCATATAAAAATTAATGGTTAATAACATCATATTCACTATACACTTAACATCTTTCATTTTGTCCCTCACATAAACATTAATGAACAGTGTCCTGAAGATGGTACAATATACCGAACATGCTTAAGTATTGACACATAAAATTGTTTCCCCAATCATAACATCCTGTGTTTGTTATATTTTTAAAAATATTTTCTTCTCATATTGTCGGATTAATTTCCTCACCGTATTTTCATATATATATATATATATATATATACGTTAATTGTTTTATTTTTGTAGTTTCCTCCGGACATATATACATCCATACATACACACCAACTGCCCTATATATATGTATAGATAGATAAAAACGTCTGTGAATGATAACTCCAGAATAATATTTCTGATGGTATATTGCAATATAAAGCTTAACTCTAAAATCCCGTTATAAACTTTGAAGTGAGGTGGGGGGGGGATGGGCACCTTTCATTTCAGTAAATTCATTATTTTGTTTATTATTATTATTTTCCATTTTGTAAAAATTGATAATTTAAATGACCCACTTATCAATTCCCCACAGAACAACAAGTTGCGGTTAAATCCTTCAAGGGGAGACAAATAAAACTAAAAAAACTAAAAAAAAAAAACTAAAAACAGCATCGCAGTGATGATGATGATGATGAACGTCCAAGGGAGGTAGATTCCCATTTTTGCTTCTCTAATCACCAGCTCCACCCTCCCCCCAATACACCCCACTCCACTTATTTATGCACTTACACTGAATCCCCCCTCAGCCCCCCAACCCCATTTTTTGAAAGCTTTCAATTTTTCAGTAGTGCAAAAAGAATCACTTTTCTTTTAAATGTTGCTTGAATTTTTTATTTCAATTTTTAAAGAATTATTTTTGTCTGTTGTTTCAATGCATTCATTTAAAATTTTTATTTATTTTAAGGAGAGAAAAATGTACATTAGCTTGTTTAAAACTTCTGAGGGATTTAAAAGAATTTTTTTTTTTTTTTATCTATAAGTCTAACTTGAATAGTTCTGTTGTGATGATACTAAAATCAAGGAGTAAAAAAAATTAATTGGCAATGAAAAATTGAAAATATTATTAGTGGTCATAAACTAATCTGAGTTTTGATAATAAAATTTAAAAAAATTATCTAAAATAAAAAAAAAAAAAAATGTATCCTACATACATGTAGGATAAATTTTTTTTTAAATATGGGGCATCCAGTGAGGATTGAACTCGCTATTCAATAGTTTAAGATAAAAGAAAAATTATTAATGTTTCATCTAATGAAAAATAGAGAATATTATTAATTGCCGTAAAATAATGATCTGTGATAAAAAAAATAAAAAAAAAAAAAAAAAAAATTTAAATCTGAAATGTTAGTGAAAAATTATTGGTTGATAATATTTCATCTAATTCCAATGAAAATGTTTCAATTAAAAATAATTTCTAAAAAGAAAAATGTTTTATCTAAAAATTCAAAATGAGATTTTTATAATTCTCATTGAAAAAAAAACAAACAAAAAAAACTGCAAACACTTTTCAATTTCTTTCAATGTTTTTCTATTTCTTTTTTCTTCTTTGGCACAATTTTCAAATTGTCTGCATAAAAAACTTTTTTTCATTTTCACTCAAATTTCACTTTTTGTAGAAACACAAAATTTCTTTTAACCCTTTCAATTTCTTGTTCATGCTTATTAGTAGTTTTTTCTTGTAGATTTGAAATTTTTCTTTTTTGTCAATTGCTTTTTTCTTATGTAGATTAAATTTATATTTTCATATTCTTTTTTGTCAATTGCTTTTTTCTCTTTTTATTTTTTTATTTTATTTTGAGCTTTTCTTTTGCAAATCTAAAATTTCTACTGTTTTGTTTGTAACTAAAAAAAAAAATAAAACCAATAAATTTCTCTGAATGTTTGAGATGAGCTTGAAGATTAGTATTATCTGCGTTATTCAGACTATTGTCCCCATCTTCATTTATTATTTGTACAACGTTTCGGCCGATATGCCCTCCAGCCGGAGTACCTCCAGACGTTATACAAATAACAATGAAGATGGGGACAATAGTCGAAGATAAAACTAACCAATAAATTTGTCTGTATTCTTGATGAGGTTTGATGTAAATAATTTTGATGTTTCGGCTGTTGTCTTCATCTTTATTATTGTGGTATGTATAAACAAGTTTGGGTTATTACTATGCTCAGATCCACAGGGAACACCTGATAAATGCCAGAGTATACAATGGGACAAAACCTGATTATGCAAACCACAATAAAGATGAGGACAACAGTGTAAAATATAAAAATTATTAAAGTAAATTTAGTTTGAAATTTGACTTTTTAAATTTATGTCATGATTTAAGAATTTTCTAAGTTAAAATCGACAAATGTAAGTTTGATAAAAATTGATATCTATAAAATGAGGTAAATGAAGAAAATCTCTGAATTTAAAGAAAAGAAAAAAATCATTCAAATAGAAAAAAATAAAATAAAAATTTTAAAGGTAAGTGAAAACAAATTGAATATTTTTAAATTTGACCTTTAGTTTGTTGTAAACAAATTTGGGGTCACCTGGAACAAATTATAAATATAGACTTGAAAATTACCCCCCCCCCCCCCCCAAAAAAAAAACAAAACAAAAAACACTTTAACTCTTAACATCCTGTTGAGAATTTTCTAAGTCCAGAACCCCATTCCTATAAGGATTTATTTTTAAAAAATGGCTAAAAATGGCCTTTTCATTTCATGTTACCTGTTATTTCCCTTTAATCTAAGACTTCTAAATATGTTTAATATTACATTTAGACAGGCTATCGTTCGGGGTGGATTATGAAAATGAATGTGACTTCCAGCCAGGTGGAATGAGGCGGTATTGGATGTTAAGAGTTAAAAAGAAAAAGTTTAGTGAAAGTCTAGAATTATTTTATTTCCTAAGTATCTAAAATAAAAATAAGATTAATAGTCTAAGTTGATTGTTGGATGGAACTAAGTTTCCACATTGTAAACAGTTCATAATTTTATTTTAGACTTGTGATGAATCGTATAAAAACAAATTGTCAATCAAACGACCATTTTGGTTCACGTTTTGACAATCATTTAAAACAATTCTTTACATTTATAAATGAAAATGACAAAATGAAAATTATTCTGACAGTTTTGAACCCTTTTTGATGAAAAGAATAAATTGAGTTGCCCAAATATATTTAATATGTGAGGGTGAGATGTGACTTTAATACACATTGACTAAAAACATTGGATCTTGTCTGATATACCCCCCACCAAATATATATAAGTGAATGATATCAAGTGTTTCTTTGATAGGATTCAACCAAAATTGAGAACTCAAATGTATATATCAAGATTTGCATATATATTTTTTACATATACTGAGTCATGAATAAATGGATACCTTGGTACAGATATAAATTCAGTTTCTCAGAATTTTTGAGATGTATTATTTGGATTATTCGGACTATTGTCCTCATCTTTATTGTTATCTGTGAAGATGAGGACAATAGTCCAAATAATCCAAATAATACACCCTCCGATTAATCGGCTGGTCACATCAAACCCTAGCACCTATATGATTTTCCCAACCCTATTGCCCTTATGGCAAGCCCCAATCCTTATCATATGGGTGCTAGAATGCGGTGACTGAGGGTCTACATGTCCTGGGAATGACATTAAACTCTATCTGATGGTGAGTTCCAGTTTTGGAGGTTTGGGGAATGTGGAGCACCCCTTCATCGCCATTGCTCCCTGGTCCACTCTGACCCGGAGTGGTAGTACCTGTTAGGGTCCTATCTATGGGTTAAATACAAAAATGTATTTATAAAAAAATTGTATTATCCATTAAGAATTGATTTATTTCAAAACTTTATCGGCATTAAATGACCCACTGAGGTTGATATGCTGTAAAACAAAGCAAAACCGAACCAAAAAATACAAGATATTTATTTCAGCATTTCTTTGCCTCCTCAGTTTTATTTTTACTGATTCAAAGAATTCACATGTAAGCTGGTGTATTTAACAAATGTGGAAAGAGGAATTTGAAAAAGGGAGATATATATATATATATATATAAGATACTTATTACATGTTTCATTCTTTTAATTTATTTTGTACTTACCTTTAATTTTGACTCTAAAAAAACAATTAATGAGGTGTATGTCATTTATTAAATCTTTTTTTCTAATCTGTATGAAATATAAATGCATGGCATGAAATATTTTATTGTATTTTCTTTTTAACAAAAGATTTTCTATGTGAATCAAATTTTATCTTCTTTAAAAATATTTCACCAACTTGAAGAACACTAAATTTCATCCAGTGGTGAGGCCCTGGTTCTAGAGTTCTAAGGAATGTTAAATCACCTCTTTATTGCCATTACTCCCAGGTCCACTCTGACATAGCAGGAGTGGTAGTACCTGTTAGGATCCCCTCTATTGGTCCAAATAGATCTGTTTAAAATGACTTTTGAACTGCATTGACCTTTTGTAGACATAATATTTTTTATACCTTGTACAGTGAGTGATTTATATTTTAAACATTAACATTGAATTATTCTGCCTGTGTAACATTGGTGGAAAAAAATGTTGCTCTGCTTGCAAAAGTTCTTAAGAAAAAAAAAAAAACCCATTAATATTGCAATTGAGTATGAAGTTATTTATCTGAATTTTCGAGCTGAGGGTTGATGTGTATAATTTTGATTTTTCAGACTGTTGTCATCTTTATTATGGTACTAGCAAAAGTACCTAGTCCATGACCAGACGAAAACATTAAAAATAACATTTTTAAAAAATCAGTGAAAATTTATGTATTACAATGTTTATTTTAGGGAATTTAAAAATTTTATTTCCTTTTTTCATTTTTTTAAACATTGAGAATATTTAAAAAAAATGTAATCCTGAATTTTTGAGTTTTGAAATAATTTTGTCATAATATTGACATCTTTTTGGTAGAATTCAGAATTCATGTTTCTTTTTGCTAAAAAAAAAAAAAATCTCAGTCTGGAAAACATACGAAGTATGATTTTACTTCATATAATCGACTCTCCAACGCAAAAGTTGTAGCAGACATTTTGAATGACTCGCAGCTGATATTCTCTTTCTTCTTTGGGCAACTGAAAAAAGCAGCAGCCAAGCTTCTGCTGAAACACCAAGAGGCAGGAGCAGTTTACGATACTTTGTTTAAATAATTAATTATATCCCTTAATTAGTAAAAATCAATAACCAAATTTGGCGTGTTTCTTAGTTAGAAGGATATCAATGTGTATGCAAGATTTCGAATCTGAGTGACCTCCCGTTTTGGACTTATACGTCGACACGTAATTTCCTTTTATATATATAGATATAAAAACGTTTCAGCCGCTGTATCCTCCAACCTTCTTCAGCTGTTCTTTTTCTATTCGAGTATAGCTCTTATATGATTGCCCCGGCCCTATTGCCCTTATGGCAAGCCCCAACCCTTTTTATCATATGGGTGCTAGAAGACGGTGGTTGAGGGTCTTGATGTCCTGGGAATGATGTTAAACTCTATCTGATGGTGAGGTTCCAGTTCTGGAGGTTTGGGGAATGTGGAGCGCCCTTTCATCACCATTACTTTCTGGTCCACTCTGACATGGAATGGTAGTACCTGTTAGGGTCCTATCTATGGGCTAAATAGAAAAACATGAGTTTATAAACAAAATTTGATTATCCATTAAGAATGAATTTATTTCAAACCTTTGTCTGCATTAAATGACCCACTGAGGTTGATATGCCGTAAAACCAAGCATGGCAATGATTCATCTTGGGAAATCATTTTGAATAGTTTGACTGTTGATCAAACAAAGTGTTGCAGAAGGTTTGAAGATCTTATTTAAATAATGATGTCATTATGGTAGGCGTGCAAAAAACTGACATCATTATTTGAATAAAATCTTCGAAAGTTCTTTGACTTAACACCTTACACTATTCAACACATAAGGAAGGCTGGAGGATACAGCAGTCGAAACGTTGTTTTAACATACCACAATAAAGATGAGGGTAACAGTATGAAAAATCAAAATTATAAATATGAAGTGTTTACCTGTTTAAAAGGATTGTGAAGATAAATTTTTGTACTGTATTTCACTAGAAACTATCATAGTTAAATTGGCATAAGTATTAAATAACCCAACAAGGTTTGACATGCCATAAACAACTAGAAACCATTTAAATTTTAATGTTTTTTAAAAAAAAAATTTTAATAACTGAAAGTTGTTCAGTTAAAAGCCTAAAGTGCATGTTTGATGACAAAATAATGTTGCATGTGTCTTTCTATTCTAAGTTTTCATCTTCTAGAATTTTTTTTTTTTTTTTTTTTTTTTTTGCTTGATTTATTTTTTAAATTCAAAAATCTTTTTTATGGTATAATCCTAAACATGTCTAACTCCTTTGAGATGTAATGGTTATAGTCCTACCAAATGGACATGGTGACCCGTGTTCAAATCCTGGATTAGGCGGTTTTCATTTCTTATTTAGTTTCTTGTATAATGATTTTGTTTTCAGTCATTGTTATTTTTTCCCCCACTGGATGGTAAGCCTCTAAAATTAGTTGACCAGTTCACTTACCCATGTAAGTACTACTGTATGGTTGCACCTCTTTGACTCAAATGAAATAGAAAAGGCTAAATGGGAACTGCACAAGGATGCTGCATGCTGTCTTGAATAAGTTTTGGAAGCAACACTCCAGAAAAAGAGCATCTGTATGGCCACTTGCCTCCTGTCACACAAACCAAGTAAGACAAACAAGACATGCTGGACACTGCTGGAGAAGTAAGGATGAACTCACAAGTGACTTTCTCCGGTGGCCACACCAGTGGAGGCTGACCAGCAAAAAGTTCTGGGTATAAGTTAGATGACATCTAATGGTGAAGATCTAATTCAGGAACTCTTGGAGTATGGAGTACCCCTTCATCACCATTACTCTCATGTCTACGGTGACTGGGAGGGGCATTAGGGTCCCTTCTATGAGTTAGACAGAAAATGTTTTAAAAAATGTGTTTAAAAAAAGAGTTTTAAAAGAAAGATTAAAAAAAAAAAAGAATCAAAACAATGTCTTCAGGATAAAATGACCCAACAAGTGTTGACATGCCGTAAAATCTAACCAACCAGCAAAAACCTATATTAATCAGCTCTGTATGGATTCTGAATGCTGTGTTGAGGAGCTGCCAGGGATGGTGGCTGCTAGGGATGGTTGGAGAGAGAGTCATGGATATTTATTTGTGCTGTCGGCACAACCTGATAATGTTTTTATTTTTACAATTTTTCGTTTATGAAGATTATATGGATTATAAGGAGATGACATGTGAGCTAATAAATTTCATTTGATTTAGACTTTTCCTCTTTGATGGGATTTTCTTGGTTTGGACATTGAAAACCGAGACGAAAAAAGAAAAAGAAAATTAGATCGATTGAATTGGGGGAAAAAAACAAAACATCCACTGAATATTTGGTTTATTTTTATTTTTTGAAATTTTTTTTCCTTTTTCCTTTTTCTTCCTTTTTCTTCCTTTTTCTTCATTCCGGATTTGAATTATCTTTGAAGAGATTAAAAGGATTTTTGTTTTTCTTGAATATTAAGATGTCTTCAAAAAGATTTCAACAGAAATTTAAATTAGAACAAAATTGATTTTACAAGGAGTGATCAAAAAATAAAGAGACTGAATCTTTAAATGCTAAAAATGACATGAACACATGCATAGCTGAGCAACTTATAATAAAATAAAATTTAGGAACACCAGTGAGAAAGGGAGAAAACAGGAGTAAGAGAGAATAAGAGGAAAATATTTTATAAAATTTAAAAAAATCGCCAAGAATTAGTCTTGTGTGACCAATGCGTAATCAGGACACAATGACTTGTTCCTTTCTAGACTTCCTTAAAGTTGGTCTCCAGCCTCCCAAAGTGGATTTGATTAGGAAGAGTTTATTGTGGATGTTATTCCAGTGTTGTTGCCATTTTCTATGAAGGAATCTGTAAAACAGGATTCAAAGTTATATATACTTGAATACAAGACTCCGACAAAGGGTTAGACAAAACATTTAATAACGTATACAGCACATGGATATAACAAGATACATAATACATAGGTAAAACAAAGTTACATGTAGAAAGATAAATACACATTCATGAATGGTAAAGATATACATAAAAGTACAGACATGAGACTAGGGATAGTCCATGCTGTAATAACTTACAGTAATGTAAGGGGGGCCAAAAGCCCCAACGAGAAGGGGTAGACCATGTCTACCCCATGTGTCTCGTAGGTCGAGGAACCGGGAAAGAGAGAGAAGCGTTTGAACCAACCGCTTAAATATAAAACGGCCCCCTAGCGGGCACCAGCAAACTAAACAGGCAGACAACTCTCCCAGGCAAATACGAAACTAACGCTACAAATCTATTAATTTTAGGTTTTAAATCAGTATATGGTATCTTGAAATTGTCAGGGATCAAATCTAGAGCCGATTTAGCTGCTTGGTGTTATTGATTTCTAATATTGTTTTATTCTCAAACATATTAAAATCAATCCTATGTATAATTTTATATAAATTTCAATTAAGATGAATAAAAATAATCTTTTTATATGAATTCTTATTTGGTTTTGTTAGTCTTTCTAAAAAAATGTTCAGGTACTATGTTAAAACAATCTTTGACTTTCAGACATGAATGGATACCAGTTAACTTCCCTTTGGTTTTATTTACAAATGTCAACATTAAAATGGTGAAATTTGAGTCCTAATAGTTTTCTCTTCCTGTTATGAGAGGATTTTCTTTCTTTTTAGGGAAAAATACAAAATTCTAAAATGTTTATTTCCCAAATTTTCTTCAATTTGAAGAGGAAATCACATGATTGTTAAAATTTGTCCATTATTTTATTTTTGCCAACGCCCAAATAAAATTGGTTTACAATAACAATAGATGTTTAGAAATTCGGCCGAGGGGTTAAATTTAAGTTTTTTTTTTTTACTTTTCTTTCCCCTGGGGCTTGTTCACATTTTTTAAATTATTGAAGCAGAATCAGCAAAATTTGCTAAAACACTTGGGTTTTTCAAAATAGAATTGGCTGATGAGTCCCTCTGGTGTAGTGGTTAAAGTACTGGACTATGACACTGTAGTAAACGGGTTCAAACTCCAGTCATGCTATTATGTTCACTTTTGGATTAATACTCTTGGGAAAGGTATGAACTCATTCATTCCCACAATTATGTGTTAAAGAGTACCACTAATGTTCTTCTACAAAGATGGCTTTTTTATTAAATAAATGCTTTTTTGAGAAAATTATATTGAATTTAGCCCTGTTTTTTTTTTAATAAAATAACCACTGTTTTTTAAATCTCAACTTTTTGAGAGTTTCGTCTGACGATTGCAGTAAGGATGAAACTAATAGTAACGAGATATTAATATCCATAATATAATATATTGATTGTAAATCTGCTCTGCTATTTTAGCATTGAACACTTTTATATGCTAATACTTTTCTCATTCATTTTATATTCCTTCTATATATATATTATATATATATATATATATATGAGCGCTAAATGACTTGTTTTCCTTTCTTATGAAAGGATGTGTATATGTATATATATATATATATATTATATATATATATACACATACACACACGAGGTGTGTCATAAAAGTATCGAGATTGAAGCTGTATTTACCAAGATAGAAATGAACAATGAATGGAACCTTAATTTTTTTTTTTCAGAATTCAAGGTAAAAAAAACCCCCAAAATCTCAATACTTTTTTTGACACACCTTGTGTATGTGTGTGTGTGTATATATATATATATATATATATATATATTATACGCACACACCTTTTTTGATATAGCAATTAGGTTTTTTCAAACAAAAATGTTGTTTATATAAACTTAGTGAAATTTGGATGTTAAAATTGTTTCTATTTGTTCTAAATATTCTCCATATTAGAATGAGAAATTGAAAATTGTATTTAAGAATTTGGTTTAAGTTATAAAATTGATGATGGAATTTATCCTTAATTTAAAAATAATTTCCATTTCAGAATCATATTTATGTTTGATAGATTATTTTGTTTATTTTTTTAAATCTTCATTTTTATTTATTTATTTATTTATTTATTTATTTATTTATTTTTTTTTTTGTTTTATTTTTTTTTTTTTTTTTTCAGGTGATTTTTTTTTTTTATATACTTCATTGCTTTCAATAGTTTTTTTTAAAATGATTTTGTAAATTTTGCGATCTGGTTGGGATTTTTTAAAATGTTTTAAATGTGATGAATTTAGTTTAAGTAAAGCATTGAAATTTGACTTTTAAAATTTTCTTATAGATTACCCCCCCACCCCTTAAAAAAGACTTTTTTTTCCCCCAGGAAATTTTGGTTATACTTCTGTCTGGATTGTGTATATTTGAATATCATCCACCTGAATATATGGAAAACAATTTTTGAAATTAAATTTTAGAAATATCATTGATATACTGATAACTAGAATTACTTTACTTAATATATATTGTTTGAATTTTTGAGATGAGGCTTGGTAATTTGGATTTTTCAGACTGTTGTCCTCATCTTTATTATCATATACACTACGTTTCGACCGATATGCCTTCTTCAGGTGTTTCTTGTTGAACTTGAGAACCTTCTACCCTGGTGGAATTGAATAAAGGATTTGGTTCAAATTTCTGTGAAGGCTTCTTCAGAATTAAACAAGAAAGTTCCTGACTTCAACAAGAATCACCTGGAAAAGGCTGGAAGGCACATCGGCTGAAACGTTGTGTATATAACAATAAAGATGAAGACAAATTCTCTGAATTTTTGAGATGAGGCTTGATATTATTCGTATTATTTGGACTATTGTCCTCATCATTATTGTTATACATAATATTTCCAAAATTTTGTGAAGGCTCCTGATTATGACCTGAAGGCTCTCAAGTTTGACAAAAAAGCACCTGAAGAAGGTCAGAGAGCACATCGGCCAAAACGTGTATATAACAATCAAGATGAGGACAATAGTCCGAAAAATCCAAATCCAAATTATGATATATATTTTGACTTTTCAGTTTATGGTCTCTGTTCATTTTCCAGTTATTGAAATAAAATGTTAGAAATATTATTGGTATTAGTATCATCTGCGTTATTCGGACTATTGTCCCCATCTTCATTGTTACTTGTACAACGTTTTGGCTGATATGCCCTCCGGCCTTCTTCAGGTATTTCTTGTCGGACTCGGGAACCTTCTCGAACTCGGGAACCTTCTTTTCGAACTCGGGAACTTTCTTGTTATATTCGGGAGCCATCACAGAACTTTGAACCTAACCCTTTATTTAGTCCACGGGGGTATCCTGTTCTCATTCCGCTAACCATAGCTGGGGTAGGAGTTGTGTTAATTATTTTTCTAACTGCTTTCAGAAGGCTGGAGGGCATATCGGCCGAAATGTTGTACAAGTAACAATGAAGATAAGGACAATAGTCCGAATAACGCAGATAATACTAATCTTCAAGCCTCATCTCAAACATTCAAAGAAATAGTATTATTGGTATATTCTGATAACTAGAATTCCTTTACTTATCATAATATATATATTTTGATATTTCAGTTTATGGTGTCTGGTTGGTTTGCCGGTTACAGCATCCGATGTCAACCTGTTGACTATTCATCATCTCCTCAAGCCATGAGGGTAAGTTTTTTAAAAACATTTTTTTCATGTCTGAGAAAATCTTGGCCGAGAGAAATGAGATGTTTCTGGATATCTTAATTTAATTGCTACTTACTGTTAACCTTGTATTTTTGCTTTGTAAACTTTTTCCCCAATCCTTAATACTTGTGTATTCTTCCTATTAACTCGAGTTATAGCAGCATAAAATAACCCTAGACAGATTGACATGCCATTAAAATCAATTTTTAGTTTTAGCTGCCACTAGATTTTCTTCTACCTTGTTTTCAAGTCTAGAAGGAAAAAAAAATAGAGGTGGGAGAAAATAAATATCGACTCAACAGGTCCTTGTTGGGGGGGGGGGGCAAAAAGAAGAGTCAAATGCCTTCTCAACAATGTTGTCATCATCAAAAGTTTTAGCAGCTGAAAATCGCAACTCGCTTCCTGCCGTCACCCCACTTATACTTATACTACCCCGTGACAATATCTCACCCATTTCTGTTCACAAACGTCTGACAGGGCGCACTTTAGACTTGTATTCCATTATCCAAAGAGAATATCTCTTGAAGACTCAAGTCGAGACTCTCTGTTCAAGCGAATATTATCCAAGGCCGAAATAGCTTCTAGAAGGAAAAAAAATAGAGGGGGAAAAAATAAATCTTCGACTCAACAGGTCCTTGTTGAGGGGGTGGGGGGTGCAAAAAGAAGCGAGTCAAACGTCTTAACAATTTTTAGCTGCTAAAACTTTTGACGATGATGACATTGTTGTAGACGCCATTGTTGAGAAGGCGTTTGACTCGCTTCTTTTTGCACCCCCACCCCCTCAACAAGGACCTGTTGAGTCGAAGATTTATTTCTACCCCCCTCTATTTTTTTCCCTTCTAGATCAAGACTTAGAATATGTCGACTGTGACCCCCTGCAGATAATACCCCCGCCCCCCCAATCAAAAGTGGTGTCCTGGGTTTGACACTAAATTGCATCTAGTGTGGTAAGGCTGAGGAGTGTGGAGTACCCCTTCATTGGCCAGCTCTGTTGGTTGGGGCTATAGAATACACCAACTGCATCTCTACAGAGGGTAACCCCACCCCACCCTACAATGAGGCCACCTCTTGATCATGGGTGGTGACCCGTCATGTTTAAAGGCAAATCCTGATAGCTGACCAGTGCAAGACATGCAACACTACATTTTGGCCCTTACTGGGCTAGACGAGTAATTGGAGAGGCCCTCTCTGATCAATTGGCTGGTTATGTCAATCCCTAGCACCTATATGATTGTCCTAATCGTATTGTTCTTATAAGCAAACCCTCAACCTTTTTTATTATATAGTAACTAGAATGTGGTGACTGAGGGTCTTAGTGTCCTGGGTATGACATTAAACTGCATCTAGTGGTGAGGCTCAAATTTTGGAGCTCTGGGGAGTGTTGAGTACCCCTTCATTGCCATTACTCCCAGGTCCACTTTGACCCAGAGTGGTAGTACCTGTTAGGGTCCAATTTATAGGTTGAATAGATAAAAAATAAGTTTTAAAAAATTTGAATACCCAACAAGAATTTTAAGGAAAAAAAAAACTTTCATTATTGAAAATGTTTAATTTGACTATTTTTGTTTTAATTTTTAATATTTGGTAACTTTTTGTATGTTCATCTGTACAACAAAAACATTTTTCTTTTTCTTTTCAGATGGCCCGAGCTTGTTGGTGGTTCTACTTCTCTAAATTTATTGAACTTTTAGATACGGTAAGATTAACTTTATTTTTTCTCTTCTTGACAATGATGTCTATAATTTTAGTTATTCATTTTGAATGTATAAAACAAAAATCTCTTTTCAAGAAATGATAAAAAAATATGAAAATTAGTTTTATTTGGATGCAGAATTTTAGTTAAAGTGAAAGAATTAAAACTTTGGGGAAATTATTTTTTTATTAGGAATTTAATGAAATAACTTCTAAGTTTATTGAAAAGATAAGAATATATGTTGGTCTGTTTTTTCAGTAGATGTGGCCAGATCTTTTCTGCCCCCACCCACCCTTATTTTCTCTTTTTCTCTATCTTTTCTTTATCTTTTCTTTCCTTTCTTTATCTTTTCTTTATCTTTTTCCTCTTTCTCTTTCTCTTTCTCAATAAGGATTCCAAATAAATCTGCTTTTAGTAAAGTCACTATCAAATGTAGACTTATCTAACAGAAACCTTTTCTCTTGACTTTCCTCCAATTTGAATGAATTTTACACTTAATACCAAAGAAATGTCATGATGAAATCTCTGAGGAGAAAAAGAAGCCGATTTATTTAGTTTGTGATTAATTCATTAAGTTCATGTCCATCTATTTAAATATCAGAATTTTCAGAATTCTGAGTCTCAAGAAATTTTCTTCCTAATTAATAGCAAATGTTAATTGCTGAAATTAATAAACATTCAAATGACATTTTATATTAACCAATTCTCTCAAGGGGAGATAAATCTTGCCTCTTTGTAGTTAAACATTTTGACTGTAATTTATAAGATCTTTTTTATAATTGTTTAGTGTCTACAAAATGTCACTTCAAGATTTTCCAATTTGTTTCCTGCTAACAATATCTAATATACATTTTTTTTAAATTTAATAATTGGCTAATTTTTTAAATTGAATTGATTATATCTAGCATATTTATATAATTGAAATGGTTTATCTCAGTGGGTAGAGTATCCAACTAGGAACCACAAGGTTCCTGGTCCGATACCACCAGCCCTTGCCAACTCGGCGTATGAGTAGCACAGGGATCTGTGTGGTAAAGTGAGGAGCTGATGGTAGGTGTAATGCTCCACCTTACTCAAAAACAATCTCCTTGGTCTAACGCTAGTGAAAAGGGAATAGACTCCCTCACTGTCTGGCTGATACCGACTTCAGGCCACCCAGACGACTTTACTTTTTTTAATGGTATTAAACATCTTATCTATAATACTAGGTGGTCTTGAAAGTCTTAAGTCATCGGAGTAGCCGAAATTCAGTATCAGCCAGACAGCGAGGGCGTCTATCCCTTTTTCACTAGTGCTAAACAAAGGAGTTTTTTTTTTTTTCATCTGAAGTGGAGCGCCACACCTACCATCAGCTCCTCACTTTATTACACAGATCCCTGTGCTACTCATAAGCTGAGTTGGCGAGGGCTGGTATTGAACCTGGGGCCTTGTGGTTCCTAGTCAGATATTCTATCGACTGAGCTAAACTGGTCTTTTTTTAAGTCTTTTAAACAATACTTTTTAAAAAAAATTTTTTTATATAAAATTACATGATACAATTTGAAATTCTAGAAAATTATTAGTTTTTTTTATAAAGGTAAAATGATTGCATTTGTTTCGGCCAACCAAGTATAAAAGGAGACGGTTGGACAGTAGCGATGTGGAAAGCACAACGGACTTAGTTTGTCAAAATTCTTCTCAAGTGTTACGTTGTCTTTGGTAGAATCAAGTATATTATTAAAACGAAAATAAAAAGTTAAAACAATGTATAGAAGTGACAATATTTCTGGATCACACCTGAAAATATTTTGTTTTTTGTTTGTTTTTCTACCTTTTAATTGATATGCCCAAAATATTGAAATTACATTTGAACATTTTTTATTCTAATTAATATATTATGGTCTTATTAGTTTTTGGCAGAAATAAAATCTAGAAAATAATTTAATTTTGAATCTATTTTTAAAATTTTAATTAAAAAAACTTTAAAAACTTTTTTTTATTTTTTTGTGAAATATCATATAAAAAATAAAAATAATAGATTAAAATGATATGTAGGGGTGACAAGACTTTCAGACCCCTGTGGACATTAATTTCTTTATGGTCCCTGGCCACAGCCAAATTTTCTCACAACTTGTCCTGCCCACCTCAATTATAAAACTTCTAATCTTTTGAAATAGTGAAATTATGAATGATTTAAAGATTTTTATAAAAAGGTTATTTTAGATGTCAGATTTTTCGGTGCTCTTCCAATATGTGATCTACCGAATGGTTTCTAATTCAATATGTGATCTATCGAGTTGTTTCTAATTCAATATGTGATCTACCCATTAACTACCCATTATTTTCCCATTAAACTAACCCTAAACCCTAACCCTAACTTCTTTTTTCCTAGTAGATCACATGCCATGAATGGTAGATCACATATTGGAAGAGCACCGATTTTTCTTTTAGTAAATGACCTGATTAATATTGGTATAGGTGGGACCACTAAGTCTGTATCCATTGAATTTTTCTTTTCCAGGTTTTTTTTATTGTTAGAAAGAAATTTGATCAGATTTCCTTTCTTCATGTGTTTCATCATGGAATCATGCCAGTCTCTTGGTGGTTTGGTGTTAAATTTGTTCCTGGTAAGTAATTTCATTTTTCAAATAAAATAGAAAACAAAATATCTTATTTGAAATTGGGTGGTTTGGCCACTAAGAGGCGTAAATGCCAAGGCAGTTTCTTAAGTAGAGAGTATGAGTCTGACCACACGGCCCTACAATGTGGGACGATATGAAGATCTGAAGGATTTTTGTTTTCTTTTAAACTCCCTATAGTCTAGACAAGTGAGTGTCGTCAATTAAAATGAATGGTAATCTGAACATTAGCTACATAAATGAGAGTAATCTCCCCTTGTTTATTTCACATTGAGGAAGCCGTTGTTTTGGTCGGCCATTTTCATTTCACCATAAATCTACACTGAAAATATGAATTTGTTCGAATCAATACAACTGAATGTTTTAACATGAAAATATAAAATGTGTTCTTAATTGTGCTTGTGTGTTATTTGAAATGAACTTAATTGTTATTAAGAACACATTTTATGATAATTTTGTGTTAAAACATGCAGTTGTATTGATTTACGGTGAAATGAAAATGGACGACCAAAACATATGGGCTTCCTCAAAGTGAAATAAACAAAGGGAGGTTATTTTTATTTATGTAGCTAATGTTCAGATTATGAAAAGAATTATGAAGTCAATTTTAATACTTTTTCATCATAAGTTTTTGATGAAACACAGGATTGTGTAAGTGCGTCTGCCTTCTTCATACTCGCTAGACTTTTGTTTGTTTTCCTCAATTGAAAATTCACCTCAAGATGACGGACATTAAAAGAAATTTGAAAGTGCAAAATCCTACCCAAATGAAAAGGTGATTTTGTGTTGAACGTCAAGGGGGAAAATTTTGAAGAAATTAATTTTTCATTTCATTGTTTATTTGTCTTAGTAAACACAGCTTCAGTCTTTGTTACATAATTCGTGAGTTGCCTATGAATTATGACTGTGGTGTAGTAAAATTTAAATGACTATTATAAATGGAAAGTTACCATTATAGAGTGATTGAATATACAGTGCACCTTTCGCTGACCTAGCTGCTGATTTCTCATTGTCTAAAGGCAAAGTTTGTGAAGGTAACCGAGTTAGAATTTAGCGGTTAGTCGAAAGGGCCAGACGTTATATGGTTGTCTGTTCCTGGTAAGCTATCTTCTCACCGCGGTTAAACTCTTTTGGGCTTTGGTTTTAATAAAAAAATCTTTGAAAAATAAAGTCTTGCTTCATTATTAAATACAGAATGAGCAATCAAGCAGAGTACAAACAGAATCCCGTATCAACCAGACAAGGAAAGCAACCTGCCAAAATAGAACCCTCCTAAGAATACTCTCTCTCCTCTCACCATTTTATATACCCAACACAAAGGGGTATGGGTGCTAGAAGGCAGTGGCTGAGGGTCTACATGTCCTGGGAATGACGTTAAACTCTATCTGATGGTGAGGTTCCAGTTCTGGAGGTCTGGGTAATGTGGAGCACCCCTTCATCACCATTGCTTTCTGGTCCACTCTGACCCAGAGTTGTAGTACCTGTTAGGGTCCCATCTATGGGTTAAATAGAAAAACATGAGTTTATAAACAAAATTTATTATCCATTAAAAATGAAATTATTTCAAAACTTTGTTAGCATTAAACATTTTTTTTACCATAGAAGTATTCGGCATAAAATAACCCAAGGGGTTGACATGCCGTAAAAACCAACCAACAAAGGGGTATATAACATTGATACTCTTTTTTTAAACACACCTCCATATTGATGAATGATTTTAGGGTTCTTTTGCATTAATCTATACATATATAAAGGGGAGTTGTGTGTATGTATGTCCGGATGAAATCTATACATATATAAAGGGCAGTCAGTTGTGTGTGTATGTATGTCCGGATGAAACTACAAAATAAAACAATTGACAAAATAAATATATACACACATTAAATATCACTTTTTTGTGCAAAAATTATGAAGATTTAAATTCAAAGATATCTAAAACTTAAAATTTCCATAGAAATAGCCTTGAAAATCTACTCTAAAATTTCCAGCATTTGTGAATCTCAAAAGTAAACAAATCAATACACCAGGGTTTTTGCACCCAAGTTGACACTGGGTAGCCACTTCTAGTATAAATATGAATGATTTGTTTTTGTTTTTTGTTTTGTAGGTGGTTTTGGGACATTCCACGCCATGTTGAATTCCTTCATTCATTTAATGATGTATACATATTATGGTCTTTCTGCTGCTGGTCCACAATTCAAGAAATATCTTTGGTGGAAACGCTATATGACTTCAATGCAAATTGTAAGTAATTACATAAAGTTGATTCGTATCAACATTTTATTTTAACATAAATTTCTATTGAAAAGAAAATTAAACTTTCTGTATTTTGGAGAAGAAAAAAAAAAAAAAAGTTTTTTCTATAATCTTTTTAAATCCTTAAAATTTTTTTTATTTTTATTCTTTTATTTATTTAAATCTTTATTTTTTTTAACTAACTAAATAAATAACAGGATGATGTAGGTGTGTTGAGATGGTTGGGGGGGGGTAGTGTTGAGAGAGTGCAGTTAACACTTTCACAGACAGATAATCTATATATTAATACTGGTTTTCCTTAATCTTCCATCCGTTATCATCCCGCAACACCCTCTGGTTAAAAATGAGACTGTCCAAATTGTTTAAGATGCAATGTAAAAATGTAAATGCAGATTATCTGGTCTCACTTAATAAATTTTTTATTTGTCCCAATTTTAAAAATGAAACATTCCAAATGATCTTGCATCACTTAAATGTCCAACGTAAAATTAAAATGAATTGAAACGAAAGAAGTTACATGTTTGTTTCATTTGTAATATTGAAATTGTGAATTAAGGAATATATTTTGGTAATTTTGATCTCATGTCATCCGGCCTCCTGCCTTAATTGATGTTATGTTCAGTCGAATTTCCAGCCCAACTTAAATATTTTCCAAGTTATGTTTTTGTCATTTTTTTTGTCGACAAATTAATGTAGATATTTTAAATGCCTCCTACCAGATTTTTATCCACAAATCAATGTAAATATTTTACAACCCCTTTTAAGAAAGAGTGAGATTTAAATCAACATTTACTTTTTACATATTGAAGTATTTACCAATAGCTCTTAAGTAAACATATCAAATATTGTAATAATTAAATTTTCATACTGTGGTATATCCACAGGTCCCACTAACTTTAAGGATCATCCACTAAATATGGTTTACTTTTTAAAAATTTCAAATTATTGTCCTAAGAATGATGTTAAATTCTATCTGATGGTGAGGTTCCAGTTTTGGGGAATGTGGAGCACCCCTTCATCACCATTACTCCCAGGTCCACTCTGACACGGATTGGTACTACCTGTTAGGGTCCATCTATGGGTTAAATAGAAAAAATGTATTTATAAAAGAAAATTGAGTATCCATTAAGAATGAATTTATTTCAAAACTTTCTTGGTATTAAATGACCCACTGAGGTTGATATGCCATAAAACAAACCAAACCCTTTCTGTTTGGCTGATACCAACAATAGGCCACTCTGTAGACTTAAAGCATCATCCACTTGGGCACCTCATGTGGTGTAATTGTTAGCAAGACAGCTTAGCAGACCATTGTTAGTGAGTTTAATTCTCACTGGGTGCTCCATACTTCTGGCCTTGTGCCACATCTAAGTTGCTCTTAGTAAAAAAACCTAAAGGATCATCCACTATTCGGCCAAAGGCCAATATGGCTCTAGTTTTTTGATTTAATTTGTAATTTTGATGGTGGGGGGGAAAAAAAGCGGCCAAATGAATGCCTATAGACTCCTGAATATCATACTTTTTTTCCGAAGCGTAATGTTGTCTATTTTGAAGTTTTCCGTGGGTACCACCAATTTTCCCCATGAAATTTACCCCCCCCCACACACTATATTTAACATAATAAAACTTGCATAAAGGTTAGTATTATCTTGAAATTTTTTATTCACTTGAAAGAAGAAGCATTAAACAAACTCCTAATGATTTAAAAAAAAATTTTTCAGCTTACAAAAATAATGAAAATTATAAACGAAAAACAATGTTTACATTTTTGCACCGTTAAATCAATTGAAATTTTATTACAAGCTAGAAGTCATCTTTTTCGCCTTGGGAAACCTACCTATATATAAAATGGTTTATTTTTGAAAATTTCAAATTAATTTTTCAGTTTTTAAGATTTTTTTATTTGTATTTTTGTTTGTTTGAAAAATGCTTATTGTTTTTTCTTTTTCTTTTCTTTTTTGTAGACTCAATTTGTATTTGTAGTGATCCATGCATCCCAACTTCTATTTATTCCGTGCAATTATCCACAAGTTTTTGCTTATTGGATTGCCCTCTACGCCCTCATCTTCTTAATCCTTTTTTCTGACTACTTCAATAAGACATACAGATTGAAATCACAGAAAAATGGTCAACAGAAGACAAACACAATAACCGAAAGTGCAAAGATTCATTCTAAAAGCAATGGCGCCACCAATAATAATGGCTTCCAGAAGAAAATGGAATAAACTCCAAGACGCTTAACAAAAAAAAAAAAAAAAACTTAAAAAAAAAATATCTTGCTAGAGAAAAGTGCTGGATATTTTTTTTGTTGTTTTTTTTTTTTTTTTTTTTTTTTTTTTCTTCATCAAATGTGCCTTGTATTTTTTTTTTTTTTTTTCTATCTTGCAAACAAATGCATCTTCAAAATCAGTTTTTATAATTTTTTCTTGCTGAAGTAAATTTTTCCTAATCAGGAAAATCTCTGTTAATGGTCTTTTTGGAAAAAAAAACAAATTGACGAAAAATAATTTTTTTTTTTTTTTTTTTTTTTTTAAACCATTGAATTTTGTTCACATATTTTGAATTCAGTTTTTCATTTTTTTTGCTTTCCTTTCTTTAAATTTTTTTTTTTTTTTTTTTTGTTTTTTTTTTTTTTTTTTTTAACTCGTCTTGTATGTTTATAAATAAAAACAAAAATTAAAAAAAAAATGCACCCAAGATGAATTACAAAATAATCCTCAATTTAATCAAGTGACAATTTTTAATTTCTCTTGCAAAACAAAAACTTACTCCTCCGGTTATTGGAAAAAAAAAAAAAAAATTAGCCAAATATTTTGCATTTAGATTTTTTTTTTTTTTTTTTTTTTTTTTTTTTTTTTGAGGACTTTCATCCTCATCTTTATTGTTATATACACAGTTTTTGCCGATTTGCCCTGTGGCATTCTTTGGATGTTTCTTGTTGAACTTAGGGGGGAACCTTCACAGAACTTTGAATTGTACCCTTTATTTAATCCATTAGAGTAGATAATTCTCATTTTGTTAACCATGACTGGGTACAAATTTTAAACTGTCAAATATTATTTTCACCTGTAGTCAGGATTGAACTTGCAACCTTCAGATGATTGTCACGTAGAACTTTATTAACTCGACCCTTATATCCATTACGTGTCCAAAGACATGAAGGCTCTAGAATTTGACAAGAAGGTTCCTGAGTTTGACAAACGCTGGAAAAAGGACTGAGGGCGTATTGTCTGAAATGTTGTGTATATCATGATAAAGATGAGGACAATAGTCCAAAAAATCTATATAATCCAAATTATCAAGCCTCATCTCAAAAATTCAGACAAAAAAAATAGCCAAATATTGTAATGTCATTTTCTTAATATTTAGAAGACTCTATTTTTATCATAAAGCAAAAAACAAAAAACAAAAAAAAAAAAAAAAAAGTCTGAAATATTTGTAACTATGTGATATAAATTTAATGTTCAAGATAATTTTGTTTGGGGAAAATTATATTTTAAGAAAAAAAAAAAAAAACCAACAAACCTTTATGACGATTTGTAATTGGTGTCATTGTATTGATCGTATTTTTCTAACTTTTCTTGATGATTTTGTATTGCTTTAAAGTAAGTAAAATTATCTTTTTGATATTTCTTACTTAGAAGAAAAAATTGTTTATAGAAATGTCTATCTCCATTTTTGTTAAGGCCAAAGTGTTGTTATAAAGTTAAAATAGAAGTTTGCCACCATAATGTTCAATTTAAAAAGAAAAACAAATTCTAAGATCTCTTGTGATATACACAAATTCTCGTAAAGATTAGCAATTTTCTGAATTGAAAGAAAAGAAAGAAAAGTTGTCAAATTGTTCACACCATTTTAGCAGTTACTTTTTCATTATCCTTTTTCATCCTTTGCAAATTTTTGCTTAAATCCTACTTAATGGACGGACCTAAATTCCACCATCGTATGTCACTTTGCCGAAAGAAAAAAAAATACTAAAAATCAGGGAATTAACCGAATTTAATGAAATTTTCAATGTTGATACATTAATGAATAAAAGATATAATGCACCAGTTATTTTATTTAAAAAAACTTTTACATTTTTTCAGGTCAATTAATTTTGAACCACATATGTTTGTGAATCTGTGTTACACTTCAAAGATACATGGTTCAAAGTTAACTGACTTGAAAAAATGTAAGAGTTTTCAAATAAGATAAAATTATATTGTTTATTCATTAATATATCAACACTGAAAATTTCATTAAATTCGGTTAATTCCTTGATTTTTAATATTTTTTTTTCTTTCGGTGGGGTGATGGAATTTAGGTTTGTTATTAGGATTTAACCAAATTTTTTTTCTTTTACATCAAATTAAAATCTGAGGCAGAAAAAAAAGTTTCTATTTTTATCCGGTTGACATAAAAAAAAAATAGAAACCTTTCTGTTTCATAATTAGGGCCAGTTTAACTCAGTCGGTAGAGTAACCAGCCCAGAACCACAAAGTTCTGGGTTCAATACTGGCACTCGCCAACTCAGTGTATGAGTAGCACAGCTAGGATCTGTGTGGTAAAGTGGGGGAGCTGGTGGTAGCTGTGGCGCTCCACGTCAGACGCAAAAACAATCTCTGGTCTAGTGCTAGGGAAAAGGGGATAGACTCCCTTGCTGTCCGGCTGATACCGACAATAGGCCACTCTGTCTACTTTACTTTCTATCAAAACATGTTAAAGCATTTTTTCTAACATTTCTATTCAGATTATTTTATCTTTTTTTTCTAAAGAGTTACCTGCTTAAAAAATCTTCTGAAGTATCTTTTCTTTTTGTTTTTTCTCACCAACTTCAAAATACTTCATTGTTTTGTTCAATTTTGTCACTTTTTTTTTTATTTTATTAAATGAAGTTCATGAAAAAAAAAACTTATTGTTTTGAAGCTAATCTTTATTTAAAAGCAAATGAAATATAATTTTTGGCTATTGGTTTAGTTTTGTAAATTAAAATTCAATTTTTATTAAAGATGATAAAAAATTCTAAGTGCTGTTTTTTTTATTATTTTGTCAGAACCAATCAAATTGTTCTGTTCAAATTTTCTTGTTTTTCATTGGTTGAAAAAAATCAATTGGTTTTTAACTTTTCTTGTTCTGGTTTCCATTTCTCTCTTGTTGGTATTTTTTTTTTTTTTAATTTTTTTTAATTTTTTTTTAAATGTTTCTTGTCGCTAACCCATATGGAATTGTTAAGAGTTTGCCCTAATATGTGAACTTTGTTGTTTTCTTCACTCATTCTACAATTTTGTATCCATCTAAAAAAATTTTTAAAAATCATTGGTTGGGGGGAGGGGTTTAAATTACACCGGATTAGAATTGTTTTTTTAGAATTTTCATTTCAATTTTATTTAAAAAAAAAAAAAAAATCATTTTTTTTCTTCTTGTAACTCAACTAAAGATAAAAGCTTTCTCCAAAGCTCCTAAGTAATTTCATCCCTGAATCTTTTTTTTGGGGGGGTGGTAATGACATCCCTAAATAGAGTTGTGTTAGGATAATGACAAAATACTTTCAGTCAGATATTTTACAAAGTCTTTAGTTTCAGTAGTGATATTTTTTTCTCTTTTCTAATTTATTTTTAAAAAGAATTAAAAATTCTGTTATTGAAGATGAAATGTTCTGTTTGTTTTCTTAGTGTTTCCTGGAACTTTAGGGTTCCACAAAACAAGCAAGAAATTATCTATCTTTACATATATAAAAAGGGCATTTGGTGTGTATGTATGTCCGGATGAAACTATTAAAATGAAACAAATAACTACTAATATATATACACCTTAAATATCACCAGATCTTTTTTTGTGCAAAAATTATGAATATTTGATTTATAATCAAAAATATTTAGAAATTAAAATATACCTAGAAATAGCATTGAAATTATTCTTAAAAATTGACCAACAATTAAACAAATGAATACACCAGGGGTTCCCCCCCTCCTCCTACCCAGTTGATGCTGGGTAGCTGCTTCCCATAATTAATAATGGTATATAATAATTTTTATGCTGGGATTCCTGGAGACATGAAAAATATTTCACGGGTAAACAAGTTGTATCTCGATCAAATGATGAGATATTGGCTTAATTAAATAAATCCCAATAAAATCAAAATTATCAATTCCTGATAAAAACAGAAATTGACAAGACTAGATATTCTCTAATTAGAAAAAGGATAAAATTCTTCTAATGAATTTGCATTGTTTCAAGAAGTTGGCTGTTTGGTTGTTTTATGGTATATCAACCCTTTTCAAGGCATTTAATGCTGAATCAAGTCATTTTGATATTTTGATATGCAGGTTGCCAACTGCTGTTGTTTAAATGGTCACCCATTTAAGTACTGAACAGTCAGTTTAACTTTAATCTAGTGGAAACCGGTACATTCAACATGACTTGTGACCAGAATTGAAATGGGAAGATTGTGTTGCACCAGATATCCACTTGGTGGAGGGGGGGTCCATAATAATAATATATTCAAATTGTTCCAATTCGACAACTGCAAATCCTTTTTGATTGACTAACATTTAATTAGTCAATGCATATGAGATATATTATTACCCATAAATAAATACACCCTTAATTTAAAAAAAAAGTTTTTTGGTTAAATCGAATTTAACAGACCTCCCCGCCGAATATATAAAAAAAAAAAAAAAAAATTTTTTAAATCATGGAATTAACCAAATTTAATGAAATTTTCAGTGTTGATATATTAATGAATAAAAATATAATGCACCAGTTATTTTATTTAAAAACTTTTACATTTTTCAGGTCAGTTAACTTTGAATAATGTATCTCTGAGGTGTAACAGATTCTCAAAGATACATGGTTCAAAGTTAACCTAGCTGAAAAAAAGTAAAAGTTTTTAAATAAAATAACTGGTGCATTATATCTTTTATTCATCAATATATCATCACTGAAAATTTCATTAAATTCAGTTAATTCCTTGATATTTGTTCTTTTTTTTTTTTTTTTTTTTTTTTTTTTTTCTTTCTTTTGGTGGAGTGACATATGATGGTGGAATTTAGGTCCGTTAAGTTCGATTTAACTTTTTTTTTTTTTTTTTTTTCAAAACCAAAGATACCAGGGTTTTATTATTTCTAGTGGAACATTTTTTACCACATGAAATGCAATAAAAATATAAAATATATTAACATTGGTATATAATAATTTTTCTGCTGGGTTTCCCTGAGACTTGAAAACTAGTTAAAGGGTTTCCACCTAAAAGGTAAAAACATTGAGAAAAACTGTCTTAATATATAGATTTGTTTTCCAATATTTTTTGCTGTTTGTTTTCCTTATCTCATAGTGAAGATCTCCATCCATTATTTTAAAGATTATTCTAAGAGTTTTGGTCTTTGTTACTGGACTCTTCCATTCAAATGTTTAAAATTAAAGTTTATATTATTTTTAGTGTTTATTCATTCTTAAGATTTTTTCTTTATCTCCCTTGACAACTCGAAAAAAAAAAATCTTCTGGGTGGGAATAATCTGATTGCTTGCCAAAAAATTTTTATTCAGTTTATCTACATTTTTGTTTTCTTTTTTCTTAGTTGTTTTAACTTTTGTTCTTACCACTGTTTCTTATATGGAACATGATTTTCCAAAAACTGTCATTTTTTTTCCTTCACAGCTTTAATTAGTAAATACCTAATATAATTCATTTAAAAAAGAAATTTTTATTCATTTCCAAAGCCTAATATCTTAATATTGAGAATTTTGAAACTTGAAGTTTAAATTGTTAAACTATTAGGGAGTAAAAAAAATTTAGCATAGATTATTCAGGAAGAAAAAAAGATTTAAAAATTACAGAAGTTGTGGAATCTTAATTTCTGAGTTTTTGTTGGTTGAAAAAGATATAAAAGAATTCAAAAAATTCTCCAAGAGTAAATTTATCTCAATTCTAATAACACTTTCTATGTTAAAAATAATAATCACATTTCTGCTGACAAATCAGTGCCAGAATCGTCAGAAAATGTTGATCAGCAATTTTTGATGAAATACAGGAGATAGCATTTTTGTTTTTGTTTTAATTGGTTAGGAGGGGGTGATGATTTAAAGTATGTTAAGTTTGACTCGTTGAGTCTAGTTAACTGAAAATAATTTTTTTTTGTAAAGTAGAAATGTCACTGAAATTGTCTTTGTCTAAAACCACAGTTGTATTTTTTGTTCTTGTCAAATTTCTGCTCACCAGAAGATGAAGACTTAAATGTGTTTAAATTTGTAATATGAATAATGGCCACTAGGGGGCCATAGATGTTAAACATTTAACATTTAAGTTCTCACAAAAATTCTGGTGTTTCTTGTTGCAATAAAAAGTAGGATGCATAAATTTATGGCCAGTTTAGTTAACCTCCAATCTTAGAACGGGTTTCAAAGTGAAAAAGGAGGAGATATTGGTGTGGTTGGAACTTGACCAAAGTGTTCTAGCCAAAAAGAAGATTTCCTTAGTTGTTTGTTACTTGGATGGAGTTAAAGAGTTAATATTTGGGCTGTTTTTTTTCTTTTTTTCTTTTTTTCTTTTTTCTTTTTTCTTTTTTCTTTTTTCTTTTCTTTTCTTTCTTTTTCTTTTCTTTCTTTTTCTTTTCTTTCTTTCCTTCCTTTCTTTCTTTTCTCTTGTTTTTCACTTTTTTCTCTTTTTCTTTTTAAAAATCTGAGCTGCTGCTGCTGCTTCAGTTTCCATAGCAACCAGATTGTTTTGCACCCGGTGGCAGTGATCTCTGGACAAAGGGAGATAATTCACTATTTTGCATCTAACATTTACATTATATAAGGGGAAAAATTTAAAATAAAAACTCTGGATTTTGGTAGTTGTAGCCAACCAGTTTATAATGACATAGATCTGACCATTTTTGTTTTAAAGAAACCAACTTTGTCAACAAGAATTCTTGAGAGATCTCTCATTACAAAATTTATTTTGCTTTTTTGGATTTTATTAAAAAAAAAAAAAAAAACGATTGGAAATACACAAGTATTAGTTTTTTTATTTTTTTGGTTGTTTTTTTTTTTTTTTTTTTTTTGTCATCCTTTTTTTCCTCTCAGTCCGGAGAATGACACAAATTAAAGTGTGCAGAAATAATTGTTTTTTTTTTTTTCTTTTTTATTTGAAACTTTTTTAAATAAATTGATTTGCTTTCAAAGCTTAAAATGTTTTTCATTTTCTGATAACTTTTTAAAATTTTATTTCCTATAACACCAACATAAACAAAAGGGAACCACTCTTGACTGATAAATTATTTATTTTCCCATTAAACTAACCCTAATCCCTAACCCCATCTTATTTTTTCTTAGTAGATCAATAAATAAATAAATAATTTATCAGTCAAGAGTGGTTCCCTTTTGTTTATGTTGGACTTATAGGAAATATTTTTTTAATTTTTTCTTTTTTTTCTTTATTTTTTAAATTTGAATCTGTTGGACTCTGAATTCAATAATATACATTGATGAAATATAAAATTACACCACCCTGAATGTTTCTTCAATTCACTAAAAACTAAAAAAATTCCAGTTGATCAAACTTGATTACAGATCCAAATCTGCTTATTGTCAAGTCATATTGAAACCACCAGTTCCCATTAGATCACCAAAGTTAAGCAGCAATGAGCCTGTTCAATACTTAACAAGGGTGACCATTAAAAGATTGGACTGAATAAAAAAATTGGTATTTCAGTCTCGGAAGTTTATAATATAGTTTTTGTGTCCCTTATGTTACAGCACCTCTTGTGACTGAAGTCCAATGTTTGAAAAAAATATCAATAACAAAATTAAGGAACCCCCAAATAAAATAAGACCAATCAATTGCAGACATCTCCACTTACAACAAATTATGGTCACGTCATTTTGAAAGCACCAGTTCCCACTAGATCACCAAAGTTAAGCAATGATAGGCCTGTTCAATACTTACATGAGGGATCACTTAGCGCTAATACCCTTGGGAAAGGTATGAATCCTAATCTCCCTCCCGCTATGGATAAATAGTAGGGCAGACCGGGCTCTTTAACCTTGGTTAGGCAACCAGTCTAGGAGAAGGAAAACTCTGAATTCAAACCTGTTAAACTCCGCTTAAGAAATTGACTTTGTGTTACATCCTGCTTGTGCTGAGGGGTTGGTAAATATATATGGGGGATCATATAAACAACAGCAGGTACTGTAAGCAACCTGATAACAAAATGACATGCTTCAGCATTAAATAACCCAAAAAGGGTTGATATGCCGTAAAATAAAAACATCAGTTGAAAAATGTCATATCCCCCCCCCCCATTTTATCTAAAAGGTAATCATTTATTACATTTTAATTCTTATTGGCTTAACTTACGGTCAAATCACTTCCAAAGCATTGCTTCCTGCTTGATCACCAAAGTTAAGCAGTGATAAGTCTGTTCAATACTTAGATGGGTGACCATTTAAGCTAACAACAGGTAGTGTAAGCAACTTGATATCAAAATGACTTGGCATTAAATGACCTGAAAGGGTTGATATGCCATAAAACAAAATAGCTGACCAGATTAAAGAAGGGCTGTATCAACACAATACACAGACAACATATTAACATATATCCTCCTTGGGGATTATTAATGTATACTTGTATTTTGCAGATGGTACAGTGTTTATTATGTAACAAAATGGATAAAATGTATATATTGCACTTGCATCAAAATTAACATTCTCCTTCAGGGTGGGGGTGTAATTTTATATTTCATTTGTGTGTATCTGTTTAAATTTCAAAATGTGTTTGATTTTTTTTTTTTCCTAAACAAAAAATACATCCAACTCTAAATTCATTGATGTTAAATTTGAAGATTATGTATTATTTGGACTATCGTCCTCATCTTTATTGTTATCTGTACAACGTTTCGGCTGATGTGCCCTCCGGCCTTCTTCATGTATTTCTTGTTGTAATCAGGAACCTTCTTGTCGTAACCGGGAGCCATCATGGAATTTTGAACCTAACCCTTTATTCAATCCACCGGGGTATCCTGTTCTCATTCCACAAACCATAGCTGGGGTACAGATGTAAAGCTGTGTTGATTATTATTCTATGTTACTGCTGCCCTTGGCCAGGATTGAACCTGCAGCCTAGAGATGTCACTTAGAACAGTCTTAACTCAATGCCTTTATCCACTATGCTATGTGTCCAATTCAGAGAAATTGAAAATTCTCTATTTCTTATTGAATTTTACCAGATTTGAAGATACATATCTTTTTTTTCTCTTCTTTTTAGCTATAAAAACTTTTTGGGTTATAACAAATTTCAGTTAAATCATGTAGCCCCGCCCAACGGGTGGGGAGTGCTATAATTAACGGCGTCGATCCCAGGGGGCCATCCCCCCAGGCAGCACCTGCCCCTTTGATTTAAAGGGGCAGGGCTGGGTTTATTGCCCAGTGCCTGAGGCGCCCCCCTTGAGGGGGAATGCCGACGGGATCGACGCAATTTTTCACCTGCCACTCCATGAGCTTCGGTTTGTGGGTGGTCCCACGTTAATAGGGACTTTGTGCCTGACCCGTACAAGTGGGGTACGCGGTAAATACCATGTAGATCCGGCCAAGCTAAGGGGTCCAGTGGCTTTGGCCCTGGATCTTTACAAGTTAATAGCATTGATCCCAGGTGGCTATCCCCCCAGGCAACACCTGCCCCCTCGATTTAAAGGGGCAGGGCTGGGTTTATTGCCCAGTGCCTGAGACACCCCCTTGAGGGAGAATGCCGATGGGATCATGGCAATTTTTCACCTGCCACCCATGAGCTTCGATTTGTTGGTGGTCCCCCATAAATAGGGCCTTGTGCCAAACCTGTACACATGGGATACGAGGTAAATACCATGTAGATTCTCTTCAGGTTTTATTAACAATTTAAAAAAAATAATTTAAAAAATTAAAAACCTGAATCCCTTGTTTACATTTTTGTCCCAATCAAAAAGTGTCCACATTTTTCTGTTTATTTTTTCGGCTACTTTAAAATATAAATGATCAATTAATTTGACTGTTGGATAAAATTGCATGAATCTCTCATCATTTTTTTTTTGTTTTTTTTTGCTCTATTATAATCTAATAGCTCAGTCGGTAGAGCGTTTGGCTAGAAACCACAAGGTTCCTAGTTTGATACTGGCCCTTGCCAACTCAGCGTATGAGTAGCACAGAGATCTGTGCGGTAAAGTAAGGAGCTGATGGTAGGTGTGGTGCTCCACCTCAGACGCAAAATCAATCTCCTTGGTCTAGCGCTAGTGAAAAGGGGATAGACTCCCTCGCTGATTGGCTGATACCGACTTTAGGCCACCCCAACGACTTTTATAATCTCATAGAATTTGTTTATTCAATAAAATATAAAGTTTTTATTACAGGGTCAGTTTAGCTCACTTCGTAGAGCATCCGCCTAGGAACCACTTTGCCAACTCAGTGCATGTGTAGCACAGCTTGGATCATTATGGTAGGTGTGGCGCTCCACCTCAAACGCAAAATCAATCTCCTTGGTCTAGCGAAAAGGGGATAGACTCCCTCGCTGTCCGGCTGATACTAACAATAAGCAATTCCACTGATTTCACTATTACCTAATTAGCTAATTGGGTAGAAAAATAATGGCCGATTCTTACATTTAAAAGTCTTTATAAAATGGCCATTATTTTCCAAACAACTTAATAAACTAAGTAAGTGCAGTCGTCGGGGTGGCCTCGAGTCAGTATCAGCCAGACAGCGAGGGAGTCTATCCTCTTTTCACTAGCACTAAACCAAAGAGATTATTTTTTGCATCTAAGGTGGGGCGGCACACTTACCATCAGCTCCTTGATTTACTACTTTTCCCTGTACTATTTAGAATTTTATAATTTGCTTGAAGCATTGTATGTATATTTAGGTTGGAGATTGATTCTAAAGTTTTATCAAAATGCATAAACAAAATTGAAACACCCAAAAACCAAAAACAAATCACAGAAAAAAAAATAATAGAAAAAGAAGATTCATATGTTTGAATTTCAACACAACAGCATTTTATAAACCCAGTTTCATTTTTTTTAAAACGGTGATTGTGACACGATGTGACACTGCATGGAAAAATATTAATACATTCAAGCACTAAAAACAAAATCAAAAAGACACACGTTATTTCTATCACTACAAACAAATATAAATGAATACAAACAGCCATGAACATCCTTTTATGGGGCTCCAAAATCTTCTGAAGAAGTGATATTACATCCCGAAATATTAAGGTAATATTAAAAAAAAAACACTGGTAAATGAACAACATACTCGTTACCTTCTTCATATTCTGATAAACCTTCAAAATCAATCTCCAAATCATATATGAAAATATCTATATTTGCTTTTTTAGAGAAAAATACCCCAAAACATATCCAATAACCTGTTATGGCCATGAGGACCCTACGCATGTGGGGTATCTTCAATAGTAATAGTCTAGCATCGCGGATCCCTTTCCAGTTAAAACAATATCTAGGGATGACAAGACTTTTGGACCATGCTGTACAAGTACTACTGTTTTCTTTTGTTTTTTGTTGGTTTTGTTTGTTTTGTTTTTTGTTTTATTACTTCAAAGAGAATTGCTTTTCAAATTGAGGGAGAGGAGAGAAAAAAAAATAGTAAAAATGTTGTTTTTTTTTGGTGTTCTTTCTTGTAAACAAAATGACTTAATTTTTATTTTAACAATGACATTTTGTAGTCAGTCAGTTGTATTTTTTAAATTCTCTTCTTTTTTAAAAAATTTTTATTCTATTTTTTATGATTCAGTAAATCTACATCTTTTTTTTATCAGTGAAACATGAAATTTTATAGAAAGTCTTTTTAGAAAAGAAAAAAGCAAAAAAAAAAAAGAAAAGAAATTTTTTATAAAATTTATTATTTCTTTTTTTCTCATCTGTTTTGTTAAAAGTGTGTGTGTGTTTTTTCTTAAAGCATCAACTGGTATAAAGTAGAATCTTAATGATATTAAAAAAAAATGATAAAAATTGGAAAATTATCAAAATTTTCTTAACAAAACAATTGAAATTTATTGGTTTTATCTATAAAATCTTTTGAGTATAAAATTAAAAAAAAAAAAAAAAAAGAAGAAAAAAGAAAAAGCATCTGACAAAAAAGACAAAACTCAGAAAAAAAAGGAAAAAAAAGAAAGAAAACTTGCAATTTTATTATTTGTAAACTTAAAATTTCGTAGCTGCTTTCATCAAGAAAAATCAATCAGGAAAATCTTTATTTTTTAAATAATTGTGTAAAGGATTTTTAAATGAAGAATTTGGTTTCATTTTGTCCATTCGATAAAATTCATAGAAACAAAATGGCAGTTTTTTTAAATATCAGTTTATCAACCAAAAACAAAAAAAAGAATTCTACTGCTGTGAAACTTGTTCATTCTGCTTTACAACAAAACTAATTTGGTAAGTCATCCACAGACACCGTGTTTTGGCGTTTCAGTGTGGCTAGACACAACAACTACCTATGGCCAGGATTGAAATCCAACTGACTTTTTGTCTGCCTGACTTCTTAACCTCTCAGCCATTTGGCAGCTGCCATAACCGGGTGGTGTTTAAACTATTAGATACATACGTTTGTTTTATATATATTTTACGATCACCAGAGAGATCCAGTCTGTTTACAGACGATCATTGCTTTATATATGCTGACAGTGAAAGTTGTGTGTACTATATCTATAAGCAAATAGGGCTCAATATCATAGAGGATGTATATCTAAGTTAGGTTAGTGTGGATATGAAGTTAACTGCAATTGGTAACTGACAGTTTCTTGTCTGTGATTTTCAAGCCAAGGACTTGGTTTGAGAATCAAATAGGAGGCAAAAAAAAACAGTATTACGAATCATAGATGACTTCATATTTTCCCCATCCTAACTTATATAAAATTGTTTTTTTTTTCAGGTGAGTTGCAAATAACATAGATCCATATTTTTGTAATGACGATTTCATTAGTCCACTTGATCTGCCGGATTTGACTTAATAAATTTCCTTCTTCTTCTTCTTCTTCTTCAACTGATTTCTCCGCTTAAATCTCAAATGTGTTAGCTGAATACAAAAATTCTCGGCTTCATCCTTTTGAAAACTTATTTGTCGTTTTTTTTTCACAAAACTAATATAATATATTAAATTAGTCTTTGGTGCTTATTAAGTTTGTTGAGTCATGTCTAATTTCTGGAATTCATATTAGAATAAATTACAAATGGATAAAGGGGAATAACTATCATTAAGATTTAATAGTTATCTCCCTTTGCAGATATAATGACAGGAGTGTGTGAATGTGCTGATGAAATACTGCTTCACTTTTATGAAATATTCAATGTAATTCAAAAGAAAAAAATCAAATAGATTTACAAAAACTTTCTAAATAGAATGGAAAATAAACTTTCCAGATGAATTGTCGTAAATATTTTAAAAAAAAAATTGGACATAAAACTTGAAAAAAGAACAAACATTAAAATTGCTTGGTAATTTGGAATTAATAATCCATTGGCATCGCAGTCTCCGAAGATCATGGATTTCCTGTGCCCTGAAGTTATGTTCTAGCGCAGCACGTTCTGTAACTTTGAAGACCAATGTTTGAAAAACAGTTTCAACCACAGATGTCACAAATGAAAGCCGGTTCTAAAAATGTGCATGGTGTATACCGATGCTCAGTTGGTTTCTCTTTTTCTTTGTTTGTTTCATTGAGTTTCACCAGGGTGACTTCAGACATGTATATTAATACACCAGCTTGTTGGTGTTGGAACGGTCTCCAGGGGTCTGGAAAAGAGACCGGATGAACTGGAAACCAAAGGAAGAATCAAGACCATCCAGATTACAGCATTGTTGAGATTGGCTGGAATACTCAGAAGAGTCCTGGAGACCTGAGGAAACTTGCTGTCACTCAGCCTCCAGTAAACCACCGGCTAGGGTGGGTGTGAAAAACTCTAATGAAGTGAACTAATATAATAATAATAATAATAATAATGAAATTATTATGTATTGTACTCAGGTGCACTACAACTCATGAAAGGTGCCTGTATAGTATATGGAATAATGTACTAATGTCAGGATAATGAACAGTATATGGGTCATGATATATATATATATATATATATATATATATATATGTGTGTGTGTATGGAGGGTGGGATATCAGGTATAGTGTTGGTGAATTTCAGGAAGTTTTAAAGGATGCAGTGTCTTGGCAGCCAACAACTGATGTAGGTAGTTTGTTCCATATTTCAGCAATTCTGAGTGTGAAAAAACTGTTTCTGCAAGCCATGGGAGTTGTGCTGTTTTCTGACTTTGTAGGCATGACCTTGAATGTTTGACACTTGGAAATCAAAAAAGATGTTCAGGGTTGTTGTTGACAAGATGCTTAATAATCTTGTGGGTCTCTACCAAGTTAATGGTTACCAATCTAAACTCATAAATGAACTTCTATTGAGTAGTGAGTTTAATTCTCACTAGGTGACCTGCAGTTGTACATAATTTAATTTTTTATTTGAGTCATCCAAATTAAGCAATGATAAAAATGGTTTTATTTATAAGAGTGACAATTTAGATTGCTTACAGTAGGTTTGTGTATGCAACACAAAGCTTAAAATGTATGGGTGTAATACTTAGTGAATTCGATTCATACTCATGGCCTTGTGCCAGATCACTAAAATGACTTTTTGGAAAAAACATTTGTGATTTTTTTTCTCTTTCTATTTATATTTAACTAGATTTAATAATAATTGTATCAAGGAATTGGGTTTTTATTAATAATTATAACCATAATTTCAGTATGACAGCACCTCCCCCTTTCTTTAAAATTCTATAAAAGGAATTCAGAATTGTAATTTGTCACTTATTTTAATTTTTTTTTATTCCAGAGCTGGGCTTAAACATACATATAATTTTTTTCTACAATTTCTTAATTATAACAATGAAATAAATCACATTAAAAAAAACTAATCCTCAAGAGAGAGAAAAAAAATGGCAAAAATGTGTCATTTTGACAGATACAGATTTTAATTTATAAAATTCTTCCATTTTAAAGACTGTAAAACAAATAATTTTAACATGTGATATTTTTCTAAAAATCCTTCCTCTTCAGCAAAAATTCAGTTAACTTTCTTCCATTTTTTCTGAATTTTGTTAAATTTTAATTTATGGGGGAGAGGTTCAAAAATGTGAAATTTTCGTCATTGCTGATGGAATAGAAGAGTCATTGATGGAATAGAAGACACTTCTGGTTAAACCCTACTTAACGGACATAAATTCCAACATCGTATGTCACCCTGCCGAAAGAAAAAAAATACTAAAACTCAAGGAATTAACCGAATTTAATGAAATTTTCAGTGTTGATACATTAATGAATAAAAGATTTAATGCACCAGTTATTCTATTTAAAAACTTTTACTTTTTTCAGATCAATTAACTTTGAACCATGTATGTTTGTGAATCTGTGTTACGCCCCAAAGATACGTGTTTCAAAGTTAACTGACCTGAAAAAATGTAAGAGTTTTCAAATAAAATAACTGGTGCATTATATCTTTTATTCATTAATATATCAACTCTGAAAATTTCATTAAATTCGGTTAATTCCTTGATTTTTAGTATTTTTTTTCTTCTTTTAGCGGGTGAGATAAAATGGTGGAATTTAGGTCCATTAAGTAGGATTAAAGCCCACTTCCTTTACTGACACTTAATATTACAATAATATAAAATTAAGAATCAGTAAAATTCCTTTTTAGCCAATGAGTATATTTGTGTAATCAGCCAACAAGATACCTCAAATTTATATTTTAGACTCAGGATATATTTTGAAAACCTTTTTTTTAAGTAAAACTGAGGGGAGTCTTATATGTCATAAAAGAATCTGTTCAAAATATATTGAATAGAAAAAGGTAGACATTATATCTCGATTTAAAGAGGATTGAATAAAATTTATTTTTATTCAATTTCAATTGTTTATAATTTCTCCCTTACAAATGCTTTTTTAGTGGCACAAATTTTGACTGGTATTACCCTTCACCTTCCTAATTCTAGTTGCTTTTACAGTCATTATTATAAATAATTTTGACTGGTATTACCCTTCACCTTCCTAATTCTAGTTGCTTTTTCAGTCATTATTATAGATGATTTTGACTGGTATTACCCTTCACCTTCCTAATTCTAGTGGCGTTTTCAGTCATTATTATCAATAATTTTGACTGGTATTATCCTTCACCTTCCTAATTCTAGTTGCTTTTGCAGTCATTATTATCAATAATTTTGACTGGTATTACCCTTCACCTTCCTAATTCTAGTTGCTTTTGCAGTCATTATTATCAATAATTTTGACTTGTATTACCCTTCACGTTCCTAATTCTAGTTACTTTTGCAGTCATTATTATAAATAATTTTGACTGGTATTACCCTTCACCTTCCTAATTCTAGTTGCTTTTGCAGTCACCTTCCTAATTCTAGTTGCTTTTTCAGTCATTATTATCAATAATTTTGACTGGTATTACCCTTCACCTTCCTAATTCTAGTTGCTTTTTCAGTCATTATTATCAATAATTTGACTGGTATTACCCTTCACCTTCCTAATTCTATTATAATAATTTTGACTGGTATTACCCTTCACCTTCCTAATTCTAGTTGCTTTTTCAGTCATTATTATATAATTTTGACTGGTATTACCCTTCACCTTCCTAATTCTAGTTGCGTTTCAGTCATTATTATTATAATTTTGACTGGTATTACCCTTCACCTTCCTAATTCTAGTTGCGTTTTCAGTCATTATTATAAATAATTTTGACTGGTATTACCCTTCACCTTCCTAATTCTAGTTGCGTTTTCAGTCATTATTATAAATAATTTTGACTGGTATTACCCTTCACCTTCCTAATTCTAGTTGCGTTTTCAGTCATTAAATAATTTGACTGGTATTACCCTTCACCTTCTAATTCTAGTTGCGTTTTCAGTCATTATTATAAATAATTTGACTGGTATTACCCTTCACCTTCCTAATTCTAGTTGCGTTTTCAGTCATTATTATAAATAATTTTGACTGGTATTACCCTTCACCTTCCTAATTCTAGTTGCGTTTTCAGTCATTATTATAAATAATTTTGACTGGTATTACCCTTCACCTTCCTAATTCTAGTTGCGTTTTCAGTCATTATTATAAATAATTTTGACTGGTATTACCCTTCACCTTCCTAATTCTAGTTGCGTTTTCAGTCATTATTATAAATAATTTTGACTGGTATTACCCTTCACCTTCCTAATTCTAGTTGCGTTTTCAGTCATTATTATAATAATTTTGACTGGTATTACCCTTCACCTTCCTAATTCTAGTTGCGTTTTCAGTCATTATTATAAATAATTTTGACTGGTATTACCCTTCACCTTCCTAATTCTAGTTGCGTTTTCAGTCATTATTATAAATAATTTTGACTGGTATTACCCTTCACCTTCCTAATTCTAGTTGCGTTTTCAGTCATTATTATAAATAATTTTGACTGGTATTACCCTTCACCTTCCTAATTCTAGTTGCGTTTTCAGTCATTATTATCAATAATTTTGACTGGTATTACTCTTCACCTTCCTAATTCTAGTTGCTTTTTCAGTCATTATTATCAATAATTTTGACTGGTATTACCCTTCACCTTCCTAATTCTAGTTGCTTTTTCAGTCATTATTATCTATAATTTTGACTTTTATTACCCTTCACCTTCCTAATTCTAGTTGCTTTTTCAGTCATTATTATAAATAATTTTTGACTGGTATTACCCTTCACCTTCCTAATTCTAGTTGCGTTTTCAGTCATTATTATAAATAATTTTGACTGGTATTACCCTTCACCTTCCTAATTCTAGTTGCGTTTTCAGTCATTATTATAAATAATTTTGACTGGTATTACCCTTCACCTTCCTAATTCTAGTTGCGTTTTCAGTCATTATTATAAATAATTTTGACTGTATTACCCTTCACCTTCCTAATTCTAGTTGCGTTTTCAGTCATTATTATTATAATTTTGACTGGTATTACCCTTCACCTTCCTAATTCTAGTTGCGTTTTCAGTCATTATTATAAATAATTTTGACTGGTATTACCCTTCACCTTCCTAATTCTAGTTGCGTTTTCAGTCATTATTATAAATAATTTTGACTGGTATTACCCTTCACCTTCCTAATTCTAGTTGCGTTTTCAGTCATTATTATAAATAATTTTGACTGGTATTACCCTTCACCTTCCTAATTCTAGTTGCGTTTTCAGTCATTATTATTATAATTTTGACTTGTATACCCTTCACCTTCCTAATTCTATACAGTCATTATTATCGATAATTTTGACTTGTATTACCCTTCACCTTCCTAATTCTAGTTGCTTTTACAGTCATTATTATAGATAATTTTGACTTGTATCACCCTTCACCTTCCTAATTTACTTTTCATAATCCAATTCGCATAAAAAACCTGCCTTTTTATTTTTCATCCATATTTGTTAAAAATAAAGATAAAAATTGTATAGTCTTGTACCTGATTAAGATTGTCAATAATTTACAGTTATATATATATATATATATATATATATATATATATATATATATGTGTGTGTGTGTGTGTGTATGAATATGTGAGTGTGTGTGTGTATAAATATATGTGTGTGTATGAATATGTATAATATGTGTGTGTGTGTGAATATATATATGTGTGTGTGTGCGTATGAATATATATATGTGTGTGTATGAATATATATATGTATGAATATATATATATATATATATATATATATATATATATATATATATATATATATATATTTTATAAAAAAAGGAAGGTCTGCAAAATGTATTATGTTCTCAGAAAAAATTTTTTATTCTTTTTGTTTTACAAACAAAAAGAATAAAAAAAATTTTTCTGAGAACAAAATACATTTTGCAGACCTTCCTTTTTTTATAAAATATAGAATTTTCTCCCGTTGGAACCAGAACAACACTTTTATATATATATATATATATATATATATATATATATATAATCTGTTGTGTGTTTTCCACTTAATTATGACATATTTGTTTTTAATTATAAACTCTAAAAAAAATAAATTGGAACAGAAAACCTTAATGAAAGTTGTTAAAATGTTTTTAATTTACTTTGTCAATGTTTATTATTAATAATAAGAGTTTCTTTTTATTTCTTGTGTTGTTACTTCTCTATTGATAAAGAACAGAAAATAACACCAGAAAGAAAAAATGAAGAAAAAAATATTCTTAACTCTGATCATGTTTAAAAACAACAAATAGGGTTCTGATCAATGGAAACACGAAATATTGAGCTGTTTCATAAGGTTTTTTTTATTTATTTGGGTTTCTGTGATGCCATCCATGTTCTTTTATATAAATCCCAACCCCTCCACACGAGCAGGATGCGACACCTGGTCAACTTCTTAAAAGGAGTTTAACAGGTTTGAATTCAGAGTTTTCAATCCCCTAGACTGGTTTCCTAATCAAAGTTAAAGATCCCAGTCTGCCCTACTATTTACCCATAGATGGAGGCAGGATAGTTGGATACATACCTTTCCCAAGGGTATGAGTGTTATGTAAAATGCAAACAGCCTTGTCCAGGATTTGAACTTGGATCACCCTGTCTATTTCTTATAATAACCATTACAGCAGACACCTACCTGTTCTTGGAACTGAGGATGGACACCCTTGTGCAAATTAATTGAAACAAAACGAATAATTCCATTATTATTATAATATCTGCAATATCTTTCTGTAAGTCTTACCAGTGGTTTTGTGCAGCATTATAATTTTCACAGGCTTCCTTGGAGTAATATCCATCGCAGGCAATGGCTGTAGGACAACTAATTGACAGTTGAGACAATAGTAGTCTGGGCATGATAAAACTATGATGCAATCATTTTCAAAGTGAAATAAATTTCATTATCCACCCTGAAAATAAATTCATATTATTACACTCATGTCAAGCCCTAGCACCTATATGATTGCCCCAATTCTATTGCCCTTATGGCAAGCCCCAACCCTTTTTATCATATGGGTGCTAGAAGGCGGTGGCTGCAGGTCTAAATGTCCTGGGAATGACGTTAAACTCTATCTGATGGTGAGTTTCCAGTTCTGGAGGTTTGGGGAATGTGGAGCACCCCTTCATCACCATTGCTCCATGGTCCACTCTGACCCGGAGTGGTAGTACCTGTTAGGGTCCCATCTATGGGTTAAATAGAAAAATGTATTTATAAAAAAATTGTATTATCCATTAAGAATTGATTTATTTCAAAACTTTATCGGCATTAAATGACCCACTGAGGTTGATATGCCGTAAAACAAAACAAACCAAACCATATTATTACACACCACTGAAAATGACCTAATCTAAGGAAAGAAATAGAAATCGATTACACCCTGTCACTCCAGTGGGTCTAAAACTGACCGTATGGTGAAAGATAGGAAACTATAGTGGTTGTTTAGATTAATTTGCACAAGGGTGTAGAATGCAGCTTTTCCTAGACAGAAGAGTTGTGAGGTTGAGTCTCACTGGGGGGCTTTTTTTTCATTCTTGTTTATGTTTGTTTTTTTTCCCCCGTTATAGAAGATATGACTTAAGTATGAGTTTTAATAAAAGCAACTCGAATTAGGAAGATGAAAAGTAAAATTCATCGAAATTATTGATGATGAATATTTATACAAAGTTTAGAAAATGCAAAGAAAGAATTTCTGGATTTTTAACAACAAAAAAAATGTCAACAATTCTTTTTTATTGTAAAGAAAAAAAAAATTTTTTTTTTTTCAAGAAAAATGAAATAAAAGATTGAAATATTAAAAAGAAATTTTGAGTTTTTATTTTGATGATTTTTCTTGTCTAGGCATCTTGGTTAAATCGGAAAAGAAAAGAAATCTATTCTTCCTGGTAGTGAAACCAAACTCAATACATTTAAGGAATCCTATATAAGAAGAACTCCATTGCCATTGGTTGGGGGGGGGGTCACTGGTCATGTGACCCCCCCCCTCGTCACATGGCCAGTAATATAAAGTGATGGTTAACAGAAGGCGAGGTTAGTGAAAGCCTATTGCTGAGGGGGAGAGTCAAGGTTTGATCAGCCTCGTTTGGGTCTCCTGGGGGAGGAAATCTGATGTTGAAAGACCAGAAATTTCCAGTAATCCCAGGGATACAACATCGCTAACGACTCCCCCCTCAATCATTTATTTTGCAAAGGAAGTGTCAATTTAAAAAAAAAATTATGAAGATAATTTATTTTTTCATTGTGAGTTTTTGGTGAAACACAAGATTGTGTGAGCCCAGTCTACCCTATTATTTACCCATAGCTGGAGGGAGAATAGTTGAATGCATGCCTTTTCCCAAGGGTATTAGCGGAATGTAAAATGCAAACAGCCTCATCCAGCATTTGAAATCGGGTGAACATAATCATGAGATTGGTTTTGGTTTGGTTTGGTTTGTTTTATGGCATATCAACCTCAGTGGGTCATTTAATGCCGATAAAGTTTTGAAATAAATCAATTCTTAATGGATAATACAATTTTGTTTATCAACTCATGTTTTTCTATTTAACCCATAGATGGGACCCTAACAGGTACTACCACTCCGGGTCAGAGTGAACCAGGGAGCAATGGTCATGAAGGGGTGCTCCACATTCCCCAAACCTCCAAAACTGGAACCTCACCATCAGATAGCAGCCACCGCCTTCTAGCACCTATATGATAAAAAGGGGTTGGGGCTTGCCATAAGGGCAATAGGGTTGGGGCAATCATATATGTGCTAGGGCTTGACGTGACCAGCCGATTGATCGAGGGGGCCTCTCCGAACGCCCGTCTAGCCCAAGAAAGGGCCAAAGTGGAGTATTGCATGTCATGAACTGCTCATCCACTGGGCTCTATCCATGAGATTGGAGTTAAAACATACTTACTATGATTTTCCATGCTAACCTACTCCCTCTTTCCATTCTCTCTCTCTCTCTCTCTCTCTCTCTCTATCTCTCTCTCTTATGTTACACTGTGAGTGGTTTAAAGTAGGCAAAGAGATAATAAAGTGATCATGTAAGTGATCCTTATCAATGCCAATTAAAAAAAAAGAAACCAGTCTTGATACTTTTTTTTTAGTGAAACACTGGATTACGTAAGTGCCGTAGCCTCCATCATCACCAGACATCCGAGCTTGATGTGACCTTTTCTTGTTTACTAAACTGAAAATTCCCCTCAAGATATTTGAGGATGTCAAAGACATTAAAAGAAATGCAATGGTGCAGCTTTATCAAAAGAGAAACTTAGAGGTGCCTTGACCAATGGAAAACTCACTGGAATAGGTGTGTTGAATATGAAAGAAATTTGATTAAATCAAACTTAACGGACCTAAATTCCACCATCGTATGTCACCCTGTCGAAAGAAAACAAAATACCAAAAATCAGGGAATTAACCGAATTTAATGAAATTTTCCGTGTTGATGTATTAATGAATAAAAGATATAATGCACCAGTTATTTTATTTAAAAACTTTTACATTTTTCAGGTATGTTAACTTTGAACTAGGTAACTTTGGGAATCTGTGTTACACCCCAAAGATATGTGTTTCAAAGTTAACTGACCTGAGAAATGTAAAAGTTTTTTTAAATAAAATAACTGGTGCATTATATCTTTTATCCATTAATATATCAACACTGAAAATTTAATTAAATTCAGTTAATTCCCTGATTTTTGTATTTTTTTTTCTTTCGGCGGAGTGACATACGATGGTGGAATTTAGGTCCGTTAAGTTCAATTTAACCAGAAATTCTATTGAAGAAAATGTTTCGTTCATTGTTAATTTTTGTCTCCTTAAATTCAAACTTATTTATGATCGATTCAGTGAAACGAACCTAAAATTATCGAATGAAGATAATTTTAGGTGTTGAATTAATTGGCTTTAAAATCTTTACCACTTAAAAAAGTCATACGCAGTTATCTCCCTTAGATCGTTTAATATTTTAAAATGGTGAAATGTCCGAGACATTGACAATTTTATTTATTTATAATTTTAAAATATAGTATTAGCTTGAATGTTTATATGTATCACACACTCACTTAAAGACCACTGAAGGTGGCCATTAAGTTCGATATTAATCACTTGCTATTTATAGAAATATTATTAGAATTATTTAAAAAGGTAATTGAATTCTTATAGTGATGGGCATCAACAGATTTTTAAAATTGGTAAAATAATAATAAAATGGTATATGCATAAACCAGAATCTGTTATTGAGAATGAAACGCATAAAATTCCATGGGACTTTGAAATAAAAACGGATCACCTTATCCCAGCAAGAAGACCAGACCTAGTGTTGATAAACAAAAAAGAAAGAACTTGTCAAGTGGTGGATTTTGCTGTGCCAGCAGATCACAGGGTGAAGCTAAAGGAAATGAAAAATGGACAAATATCTGGACCTTGCCAGAGAACTGAAAAAGTTATGGAATATGAAAGTGAAAGTGATACCAATTGTAGTTGGTGCACTTGGAACGGTCCCAAAAGGATTGGAAAAGGGTTGGAAAGTTTGGATATCAGAGGAAGGATTGAAACCATTCAGAACACTGCACTGCTGCAATTCTGCCAGAATACTCAGAAGAGTCCTGG
>CM042169.1:50187930-50270430 GCA_023376005.1 Doryteuthis pealeii
TCTATGTGAGTAAGAGGGAGATAGGAGAGTTACTGTGTTAGAGACATTTAACTACTCACTTTATTTGTATGGTAAGATTCTGTTAAAATTAATTTGAAGATAGGGGTGAGCAGGTAGTTGCGTAGCTACCGTGTGCCAGTAGTGGACACGCCTTTCCTTTTCTCCAGTAGGCATAAAAAGGAGATTTTTGTTGGTACAGAGGGGGGGGGAGTTTGTAACTCATATATAGAAATATATATATCTGATAAAACGTGACCCACTGGGTCACCCATAGAGCTCTGGGTGGATAATTGGGATTAGGGAAAAGTGAGTTTACAAAGCGAATTAATTTTTTTTAATTCGGTCGGAGATTTAAAAAAGATAAACATTAAAATCATTTTGTAAGATGTCTAAGAAAGGGAACATTTGACCTAATTTAAATTTGTTAAAAGACAAGATGTTGACCTGACTGTTGAAAATATATAACGAGGAGGTAATCAAAATATACATAGAGAGGAGGAAAGCGACAGGCAGAATATAGAGTAAGAGACGAGTCAGGTTTTTACTTAAGTGCAATTTACAACTAATAGAACCAAGTGAAATGGATTTTTTTCAAACATAAGTCAATCCTATAACTAAGGAATATTTTGATATGAATTTTGTGTCATTAAACTAAATATGAAAAAAGGTTTTAGCATTGATTCTCTCAACTTTAGTAATAACTAGCAGCGGCTACCCGGCGTCGCCTGGGTAGAGAGGAATTTTTTTAAGTCCCGCAAATCCATTATTACTGAATCGTGAGTTGAATCCTCGTGGGATACACCCATTTAAATCACAATGTAAAACAAAAAATAGACTTTGCATTGATCCAGCTACTCTGAAAAGAAATGTTAATGTCTACTATCTAAAATATTAAACGAAAAAAAAATCCATACTGCTATCATTTAAATTTTATTTGTTTAATTATCTTCACGAATATAAATCAAATCTTTATTATTTTTGCTCAAAAACCAAGCCCTAGTGATATTTAATGTGTATATATATTTACTTTGTCGTTAATTGTTTTATTTTCGAAGTTTCCTCCGGACATACAGATACACACACAACTGGCCTTTATATATGTATAGATATAGATAGATATTGGATTCTGCTTTTGTGATCAGAAATGAGTTTCATGAATTTTGGTTTCTCTAATCAGCTTTTCCATTTCCAAAGATTTCCATAAAAATGTGGAAGATTTTCAAAGAAAAAAAAAGTTGATTTTGTTTTTGCGTTTCTTTTACTAATCGGCTCTTCCTTCCAATTGACGTCCCATTTTAAGCAGAATCCAATCTAATAGGATTTGAAGCGCTTAAACAAAATCCCCCCCCCCAACATCAAATCAGTCAAAATCCCCCCGAATTCGCCTTAGGGATCACTTGACCGGATTTTTCTTTTCTTTTCTTTTCTTTTTTAATAAAATGGCGACAGATGAATAAATACCAATATCAGCTCATCAGAATTGACATGTGACATTTTCAGAGTTTGAACGACACCCCCCCACCCCTGTCCCCTAGCACCTGTCCCCCCCTTTCCAAACGAAGGGAGCTGATTACTATGGACTGACATATTTTTATTTTTAGTAAAATCTCTCTCTCTCTCTCTCTCTCTCTCTCTCTCTCTCTCTCTATCTATCTATCTATCTATCTATATATATTATATATATATACTATAGTGTGAGATGGTCACTGTTTCAGCTTTTGCTGGAATGGTGTACCAAAGGCAGTATTAATTGGTAGAGTGCTCAATATAAAATAGAGCTGTTATATAATATAATAAGATAAATATATAAAGGTTTTACATATCTATTTATTGGTGACATTTGAAACATCTTCACCTGATGAATGCATCGCATGAAACCAATATGGTTGTGAATGTTCCTTTGTCACCTAATAAATAGATATGTAAAACCTTTATATATTTATCTTATTATATATATATATATATATTGTTTTCCCATTCCCCTCTCTTTCTTCCCTCTCATTCCCTTTCTCTCTCTCTTTCTTTCTCTCTTACTCTCTCTATCTCCTCTCTCCACACCGTTTACTCTCTCTCCCTACCTCCCCTGTTTTCCCATCCCCCTCTCTTCTTCCCTCTCTCTCTCTCTCTCTTCCCTATCCCTCTCCTTCCCTTTCTCCCCCTCTCTCTTTCTCTCTTTACTCTCTCTATCTCCTCTCTCCACACCGTTTACTCTCTCTCCCTACCTCCCCTGTTTTCCCATTCCCCCTCTCTTTCTTCCCTCTCCCTCTCTCTCCTTCTCCTCCTCTCTCTTCCCTATCCCTCTCCTTCCCTTTCTCCCCCTCTCTCTTACTCTCTCTATCTCCTCTCTCCACATCCTTTACTCTCTCTCCCTACTTCCCCTGTTTTCCCATTCCCCCTCTCTTTCTCCCTCTCTCTTCCCTTCCCCCTTCCTCTCTCCCTCTCTCTGTCTCTTTGGAAACAAATCATTGATCTACTTGGCTGAAAATAATGTCTGTCCATTTTTGGTAAAACATCAATATGGCGACTCAAGAACAAATCAACCAATCAAAACTTAACATTTAGATTTGATAAATAAAGAAGCGTCACTTTAAAATACAATTCAACCCCAGCAACCACGAATTCTTTCGATTTTTCTTAAATTTTCATTTTGAGCAAAAGCATTAAGATGCCCAAACTTAATGAATAAAGCAATTTCCAGTTCAACAGCAACAACAACAACAACAATAATAATAATATAATGGGTAGGATGACGTTTGGTAGGTGTAGGAGGTAGGGAGAGGGGGTGGAAGTTGGTTAGTATGGAAGGTGAAGGTCAACTAACCAATTACCAAATCCCCACCCCTCATTTTTTATGTAATATAATTCTTTCATTCGTTGAAAAAAATCTTTTAGAAATATTGAAAATAAAATTCTCAAAATTTCTATGGCATACAACTAAATTCGACTGACTTCTGATTTAGGTTGGAAAATTAAAACGGAAAGTTTTTTGGTGGTCCCCAATGACAGTTTAACTACAGTCTATGAATTAACATTTTGCGAATTGGGTTACGGTTTTAGGGGATTAAGGTTGTTTTTAATTACGTATTGTTTAAAAAATGAACAACAAAAAACCTAAATTACTAACACAAACAACTGTCTCAATAATAGATTAAAAAATTAATTTCAATGGTTAATTAAATATATTAAAGGTATTCCTATAAGGGTGTTAACATTTTTAAATCGATTAATAAAAAAGATGTAAATATTTCTATGAGAGTATCTGTATATTAGAAAAGTATAAGTATACCCAATTTATGGAAAAATCCGTGTTTTTACAAAATAAAACACACGGCTTCCTCAAAGTGAAAAAAACAAGGGGACGTTACTCTCATTTATGTAGCTAATGTTAAAGATTACCATTTTTCTATTGTATGTATTTTTTTTTTCATTTGGATCTTAGTCCGTTAGAAAAAAAAAATTCAATCTTGAAAATAAAATTCTCACAATCTGTAAATTCATTCATTTTGTCTTCTCGCTTCTTATCTACCAACATTAACCTTATCCCAACCAAAATGATTGTTACAAAATGAAACTTACACCACCGATCCAGTAATTATACAAGTACAATTCCATTTCTTTGCAGACATTTGGCCATTAAACAAACAGAAATTCTTCAGACGACGAGCCAAATCTGCAAGGGATTTTGGAAAACCGGAAGTCTGCAATTACCTCCGTATGTTGATTGTATAAACATAAGAGGCGCTCGTGAGTAACGGGTATCGTCGTAGGAAATATAGACACGGTGACTCGAGTTCAAATCCTGTACGAGACTGTTTGCATATGACATAACGCTATAACCCTCGGGAAAGGTGTGAATCCAACTATTCTCCCTCCAGCAATGGGTAAATAGTTGGTCAGACTAGGCTATTTAACTTTGGTATGCCAACCAGTCTAAGAGAAGGAAAACGGAATTCAACCCTGTTAAACTTCTTAAAAATTGACCTTGTGTCGCATCCTGTTCGTGTGGAGGGGTTGGATAAATGCATAAACATACATAGACCAATCGCAGGTTATTTGTAGAGGGGGTGGGCGCCGCCAAGTAAAACTAATTGGACAAAGTCATGAAGGAGAATGGCACCCTGATGACTAAATAGGTTATGAGAGTAGAGGTGGACATTGTTGGGAATTTAATAACTTAATCCCACAGAAAAAAGAGACATACCTTTTTTGTCTTTAGCAAGTGCAGTTATTCATTGAGACATATTCCAATTGAGATACCTTCCATTGTATTAACGAGGCAACACATTACGACTGCTTTTCATAACACGAGGTGTTTTATTTATTTAAAAAAAACAATGAGTGAAATTAATAGGTCAAAGGGCAAGTAACTCACCCGTACAATAAATGGATTAGGGCAGATAACTTCTGACCCTTATTATTATTATTAGAGTCTGTTAGTGTCAATTTGTACTGACTAAAGTGAATTTCAACAGACATTGCCAGGTGACCTTTATAATCCCGAAAGATTCCATGAAGGGAAGCTACACGGATGACTTAATAAATTAGTGAATTGAAATTAGTGAAATCGATCACTAATTAGAACTGAGCCTATTCTAGTAGTAAACACCCTAAGTGGAGTTTGACAGGTTTGAATTCAGAGTTTTCCTTCTCCTAGACTGGTTCCCTAACCAAGGTTAAAGAGCCCAGTCTGTTCTACTATTTATCCATAGCTAGAGGGAGAATAGATAGATTCTTACCTTTTCCAAGGGTATTAGCGCTATGTGAACCTAGCTTCGTTTAGGATTTGAACTCGGGTCGACGAATCTATTTCCTATGCCTCTAACCATTAGACTACACGCCTCCTAATAGATTATAGAAGAGGTGGCTAACAACACTAAGTAACCTTGCCCCGAGGGGTGCCATGAACGGGAAACACTCGGTGGGGTACTCTAATGACCTAAACATGTTATAGATAATATCCATCGAGCTAAATCTAGTGTAGTTATTTACTAAGCTTAGCTTAGATGTGACACAAGGCCAGGAATATGAGGCACCCAGTGAGAAATGAACTCACAACGGTCTGCTAATCTAACTTGCTAACCATTACACATGAAGTGACCATAGTTATTTGCTAAGCTTAACTTAGATGTGGCACAAGGCCAGAAGTGCGGGGCGCCCAGTAAGAATCGAACTCAATAACAATGGTCTGGTAATCTAGCTTGCTAACCACTACACCACATGAGGTGCCCCCTCCCCCGATACAATAGTACCTTGACTTACGAGTGCCCCAACTTATGTGCTGTGACCCGGTCGATTTTTTGCTTAGTGTGGTGAGCTAAAATCTGAGGTGCGAGCGAGCTTCAGATACGCTTATGTTCATAAAAACATTCAAGTTTCCCAATTTATTACGCCGAAGAAAAATGTTATTTATAAAAAAATAAGCATTAAAACATTTTACATAATTCATTACATTCTATTTCATTATAAAAGTAGTCGGGGTGGCCTAAAGTCGGTATCAGCCAATCAGCGAGGGAGCCTATCCTCTTTTCACTAGCGCTAGACAAAGGAGATTATTAATAGCGTCTGAGATGGAGCGCCATACCTACCACCAGCTCCTTACTTTACCGCACAGATCCCTGTGCTACTCATACGCTGAGTTGTCGAGGGCTGGTATCGAACTAGCAACCTTATGGCTTCTAGCCGAACGCTCTACCGACTGAGCTGACCCGGTCCTATACACTGATATTTTTCTTATTAAAAAAAATGAACAAAAAAAATGAAGGTGCTTTTTTTGAGGGATGATGGAAGGGATTAATGGCAGTTATTATCCGTGGGGAGCCACGCACAAACCGAAGCTCATGTGGTGGCCAGTGTTAAAAATTGCGTGTATCCCTTCGACATTCCTTTTTTTAAGGCGGCTCAGGCACTGGGCAATAAACCCAGCCCTGTCCCTTTTAGACGAGGTGGCAGGTGTTGACTGTGGGGGTAGCCCCAGTATTATATATCTTACCGGTCCAATGGAACGGATTAATGGCATTTCAGTTTATTTCAATAGGGAAAATTGATTTGATATACGAGAAATTGAGTTATGAGCGGAATGAATTAAACTCGTAAGTCAAAGTTCCACTGGGGTAGGGATCTGGAACGGATTAATGGCATTTTACTTTATTTCAATGGGGGATATGATTTGATATACGAGTAAATTGAGTTAGGAGTAGAACGAATTAAACTCCTAAGTCAAAGTTCCACTGTATTTGTTTGGATTGCAACAAGATAATTCATTCATCGATGAATGAGTCTTGAATTTGTCGGTTTGAAATGGAAGATTCCACATTGAATGTTCATTGTAAAATGGGGAGACTGTGCCAAGAAAAAAAAGAGAGAGGAAATAAAATGTTAAAGAGAAATTAATTATTTACAAACATCCCATCATATCAGTCGAACAGAAGGGGTCATTGTAGGAGGGGTACTTACCAGGTTTTTCGGAACTCCAGTCGCTTCGGCCTCTGGACCAGTAACGATTATAATATTATCATGATCCCGATGAGCAATCCACCAGGCAACACCTGCCTCCTCGATTTAAATGGACAGGGCTAGGATTATTGCCCAGTGCCTGAGGCGCCACAAATAGAAGAATATTGAGGGGATACACACAATTTTTAACACTGGCCACGCATGAGCTTCGGTTTGTACGTGGTTCCCCTCTATAATGATCCTTGTGTTCAAATGAGATGTTGGGATGTCAGTAAATAACAGTGGGGAACCGCGTACAAACCGAAGCTCATGCAGTGACAAGTGTTTAAAAACTGCGTAAAGATTAAAGAGAAAGTAAGAAAAAAAATTTCATAATAAAACAGCCAATCTGGGATTATAGCGATAATGGCGATTATAATATAGAATACTTAACCTAACTTAACACTTGGACCCGGTCTTGGTTAACGGAATGAGAACAGTCTACCCCCAGGTGGATTAAATAAAGGGTTCGGTTCGAAGTTCCATGAAGGTTCCCTCGAGTTCAAAGAGAAAGTTCCTGAGTTCGACAACAAACACCTGAAAAAGACCGGAGGGCACATCGGCTGAAACGTTGTGTAGATAACAATAAAGATGAGGACAATAGTCCGAATAATCTAAATTATACAAATTATCAAACTTCATCTAAAAAAATAACAAGAAACACATGAAGATGGACGGAGGGCACATCGGCCGAAACGTTGTGTATATAACAATAAAGATGAGGACAACAGCCCGAATAATCCGAATGATAAAAATTATCAAGTTCATCTAAAGAATTCAGAGAAATGTCGAGTTGCGTTTTGATTTTCGTTTGTTAGGCCGAGTTAGGGTTAAAATGATTGTGTTTTTGTTTTTCGATTAACCGATGGGAGGTCAGGGTCACGGCCTGAACGAGCTTGATGTTGTTCTTGGTTTTAAAAATGCCCCCTCTCTCTTTTTTTTGACTAAATAACCCCCCTCTCTCTCTTTCCCGCTCCCCCCTCCTCTCTCTCTCTCTCTCTCCTCTCTCTCTCTCTCTCTCTCTCCCTCCCTCTTTCTTCTTTCTCTCCCCAAATTCTTAGCAACGAACATTATGTTGTCCAATGATTTCCTCAACAAAATTTGAGCCTTGTTATTGTAAACTCAATTATTATTTGTCCTTATTTGACACTTATGATTAACATTCATTTCCATAATAATAAAACAACCCTCCCCCCCTTGCCCCCTGTCCCCCCACCCCCACGTCCGTCTGGAAGTTATCATACACCCCTCACCCTCCACCACCCGATCTACTTTGCTATTGAATGCTATTCAAAATAGAGACACCACATTTTACTGACGTTCATATCCCGTTTGAAATTTTTGTGCATTCCGTCATTTAAATTTTAAAAAGTTTTTTTTAAAATACTTCATTATCTGGTTTATCTCTATATCAATACTCGTGTTCCTTAATTGTACGACCGTTATCATTTTGCAACACCCTCTGTCACGTGATAAACTTTCTGCTTAAAAGTGCAGTTGTCCCTTAAGCTAAATAAAAGTTGTCATAATTCGAGATTATAAATTCTGTGGGTGAATAATCGATATATTAATACCCGTGTTGCTTAATTGTACGATTGTTATCATCTTGCAACACCCTCTTGTTAAAAATGAGACCGTCCAAATCATCCAAGATAAAATGCAAAAAATGTAGATTCTGATTATCTGGTGTTGCTTATCAGCGGAATTCTTATTTCTTATGAGTGTCATCCCATCAGCTAAATAATGGACCATTCCGTTTTTGTTATAAAGAGAGGGAAGGAAAGGACATGCTATACAGAAAAAATATAAGAACGAAAGATAGAGATATAGGGAAAGATAGAGGGTGTGAGCGTGCGGAAGCGATAACGCTAATCCGTTTCAATCGAACATAATGAAAAGATGAAAAGTAGGAAAGAAAGAAAAAAGTGTGTGTGTGTGTGTATGTGAGTGAAAGAGAGAGAGGAGAGAGAGAGAGAGAGAGAGAGAGAGAGAGAGAGAGAGAGAGAGAGAGAGAGAAAGAGGAGAGAGAGAGAGAGAGAATACTTTTTACACATTGAACTATTTAGCAATAGGTCTCATTTTCTACTATTTTTTCTTGGTTAGTATGTAATGGCTGTCTGATGAAACTGGGCTCACTGAATAATCTTGTGCCAGACTTGGTTTAAATTAATAAATATCTAAAGTAAAATTGTTGGTTTTGGTTGGTCTGTCCCATCGTTCGGCATTTCGACAAATAAATCACAGGTAATAATAATAATAATAATAATAATAATAATAATAATAATAAGAAGAAGAAGAAGAAGAAGAAGAAGAAATTAATCTGAAGAAATAAAACAATATTTTATTTGTGAAATGATGGATGGAATGCCATTTAACTTGGCCTATTTTTCCAGGCATTATATTTCGACGACGCTTCATCCATCTCGCTTCAACAGCTGACATTATATATATATATATATGTCACTTTTTTTGGCTCATCGCTAAGAATTGAAGTTCATCTTCGATTATATTTTTGCATAAATAATTATTACCCACCAAAATCTTCTGACCCCGAATTGAACGAATCGGATAGAATTTCGAGATTTCGTATCCATTTTTACGGCCATAACTATTTACCCAACCCCTTCACTATGGGCTGAAGGGCCACAAAGTAACAAGTATGCAGCATCCAGCCAGGATCGAACTTGGTGTTCAGTAGTAATGGACCAGTGAAACTATTCTTACTCTAACTCAACGTGTTGTATGTGCCACAAGGACACAAGTATGAGGTATCCATCGAGGATCGAACTCACTATTCAGTAGTAATAGACCAGCGAGTCTATTTTTTATCCAACCCGATCGCCACGGGAAGTATGAGGCATCTAGCAAAAATCGAATTCGATATTCAGTAGTAATGGATCTGCGAGACTAGTTTGCTGATCATTTACCCCCCCCCCCCGATGGGATCCTTTCTTTCTTTCTTTCTTTCTTTCTTTCTTTTTTTCTTTTCATCATTACGAAAATGTGTCACGACTTTTTAGATGTGACAAATAGAAATACAGAACACGTTCAAATTTGTTGTATTCTAAATAAAGGTCAAATTTCACGGTTTGAACTTTTGACCCCTTTTAGTAATGACCGAAATTTAATTAGAATAATTAAAAGCTACGTTTTTTTTATCATGGCTGATAATACCACTGGAGAAACATTCCCAGAGGAATAAAACAAAAAATATTGTTTTTAATTGTGGATAGAAATAGAAAAATCAATAGACACACATGTCCATCGCGCAGACGTAGCAGAGAACGGGTGTTGCCACCTAGCGATTGTTTGGAACATTCCTCCTGCAAACAAGGGTAGATAACCCAACATTAGTAGATAATTTGGGTATACCGTGTTTTTTGGGGGCAAAGTAATGAAAAAACTGGGTGAATAGAAAATTTTTATTTTCGTTTCTTTCGTCTCTTTCTTTTTTTCATTTTAATCTTCTTTCTTTCTTTCTCTTCTCTTTCTATTTTTCACACTTCTTCTTTTCTTCATCTTTTCTTTGTTTTCTTTCTTCCTTTCTTTCTTTCTCTTTCCCTGATCTCTTTCTTTCTTCATCTTTTAACACAATTCTTTCTTTCTTTCTTTTCTTTCTTTCTTTCTTTCGTTCTTTATTTCTCTTTCACCGATCTCTTTCTTTCTTCATCTTTTAACACACTCTTTTTTTCTTTCTTTCTTTCTTTCTTTCTTTTCTTTCTTTCCAGCAATTAGCATCGAAAATGAAGCGTCGTTAATTGCCACCAATAAAAACAAAACTTTAAAGGAACGCATATTTTGCCGCGAAATTAGATCTGTGACGTCACTTGTCTACAATTCCGGCCGCTTATAACATATAAAAAGGATAAACAATCTAATCTCTCTCTTTTTTTTCTCTTAGCAAATCACTTAGTAAAATCGTATATCGAGGCGCTGAGTATATAACGGTTATCGTCGTAGGATATGGATTCGACGACCCGAGTTCAAATCCTTTACGAGGCTGTTTGTATTTCACATAGTGCTAATACCCTTAGGAAAGATGTGCATCCATCAGTTCTCCCTCCAGCTATGGGTAAATAATAGGGCATTGTATGCAAACGGTTTAAAAGAAAAACTGAATTCAAACCTATTAAACTCCGCATAAAAATTGACCTTGTGTCGTATCCTGCTTGTATTGGAGGGTTATATATCGTATATCGATTCTCAATGCGCGCTCCCAAATTGTTGTCTTTTATCAGACTAAGCTGAATATATATTGATGGTGTCATACCGTTGAGCACTGGTTAGGTGTCCCTTGGTGGTGTAATGGTTAACAAGCTCTTCACGCAGATCCATTATTACTAAATAGAGAGTAAAGATCCTAACTGAATGTTCCATATTTGTGACATTGTGTCACATTGTAACGTAGCAGGGTTTGTCAACGTGCCTCAAAATTCACGGCACTAAAAAGGTATTTGTAGTATTATAATATTATCACGGTACCAAAAGGGTATTTGTTATGCGGCGGTTGTCAATAAAGCCTAAGTCATAAAACCACCCTCTGCCTTTGTCTCTTTCCTTTCGTTCCTTGAATTCCTTCCTTTTCAGCGCGACCACCAAATAAGATGGGGTTAAAAGTAAAACCCAAAGAACACGCACCCAGACTATCCATCTACCTTAAACCTTAAAACACCAAACGTCTTGTAACTTCATATATTGGAATTTTATTATGTTACTATTTTCGGTCTTCACCGGTACGAGCCCTTAGGGGACAGGCGTCGAGGTTTCACCGACACTCATCAGCAGCAGCCTGTCCTAACCCTTTTGGTCATATGATGTTCTTTATAAAAGGCCCTCACAGTGGCTACTACGACCTCTTCTAACAACTTCCCTTGAGGGGACCACTCCTTTTCTATCAGCATCTCCTTGGGGTCGACTGCTGGCTAACACCGGCACCCCATGTGGTCAGCTATAAGGTAAGTGCGTTTAAGCACTCTCTCTTCCTACGAGTTAGGACTAGCGGACAGAATATTAACCCCTGAAGGATTCTGACACGTTCCCAGATTCTAGACTTTAGAGTTTACTATCTCATACCCTTGAAGGCCGATAGTAACTACGTTCATTCTGCCCAGCAGGAAACAGAGGAGCCTTTGATAATATGCAACCTTCGGACAAACTTCCCCCCATTGATACTTTCAGTCATAGACTGTGGCAGGATTTATTCTTGCAAACCTAACCAAATAACTAAACTAATTACGGCTATACCATACCTCTCTTTGGTGCTGTTTAACTTGTTGAACTGAACTTAAATAAACTACCTGGTTGCTTGTCCGACCTAAACTATGAACATTCACCATAACATTACCTGTTGTATCCACTTTAATGTGCTTTTATTATTAAACCTGTTGCATTCACTATCGTTGTATTGCTTGTTCCTTGACTTCATGTCCCATGTATTCTCTCTGCACTTTAATTTTTATACATATGCCCTTAGTAAAATATTAACTCCTCTTCTAGGAATAATTAGCCTTTGAAAAACTCTAGAGACCGATTAAATAGACTTAAAAATGACAATATGAAAAGATAAATATCTATTATCAAACTCTACAGCAGATATTTTACTCACACCCCCAACTTTTGCACAGAAAAACAAAAAAACAAATAGTGCGTCTTATGTGCAAATAATATATGAAAACAAGTTCGATCCTCGCTGGATGCCCCATACTTGCGATCTTATGTCACATCCTGCCCGTGGCGAACGGGTTGGGTAAATAAATACCGCAGAGCACTGGTTAACAAGTTAGTCTCGCACACCAATTACTAGAGTAATGAGTTTGATCTTCAATGGGTGACTTTTAATAATGGCCTTGTGTCAGACTTTTCAAAGCTTATTAACAATGGCGACGCACTCAATAGTGATTCATCCAAGCGAAAACAAATTTCTTTTGTTTTGCACCAGACGCGAACCATTTTAATAAGCGATCGATTTGAATGTTTTGACAGCGCCCTCTGTTGAATGGAAGACGTCAAAAGCCAGAAATGACGGAGTGACATTAGAACAATGTCCTCCTCGTTACTCCTACTCTTCCCCCTCCCCCTCCTCCCATCCCATCTCACAACCCCCAACCCCAAACCCCCTAAAAGTTATCTTTTCACTTTGTAGACACAAAAGAAGATAAGTTTTATGAAATACCAACACCTTTCTTGTTAATTTTCCATTAAACATTTTCTTTTTTTTCTTTTTGTTACTGGTTCAGTGTTGATTTTAGATATACGTTCGATCATCATTCAGGGTTTAATGGCGTCAAATCCCTTTAGATTAATAAATCATATTTGTTTCTGGTCTCGAAGCTCAGCAGAGGCGGACTGATACTGATCTTCCCCCTCCACTACGGGGAAAAATGGTGATTAGTTCTTTAACACATTCCATCCTACCTTCCATTCCATATAGATATCTACAATCATATATGAATATGCAAGGACGAACTCTTGTGGACAAGTACGCATGGACACACCAGAGTGGACCGACCAGCAAAAACTTACATTCAATAAAATCAACTGCTAGAGGTAGCTTTTAAAAAAGTCGAGCCGCACTTATGAGACGTAAACGTCGAAAGATATGTCTGTGTATGACTGATATATATATATATATATATATATAATGTATGGACTCTCTCATCGATTTTCGACGCATGAGGGTTCATACAATTAACATCCACACAGTGGTTTGTTTATAGTGGTGAAGGCTTGTGTTGGACCATCCGCACTTTTTGGCACAGTCGATAGGAAAGAATTGGTGCACGAATGCCACAAACCCAATCAATATATATATATATATATATATATATATATATATATATATATATATATTAGTTTCGAATGTAAGCACTTCCGCCACATTTTTCTCGGTCATCAGATTATGTATATCTTATTGTAACAATTTTTAGAAAAGAAGACATATTAACAATTGTGCTCACATTCGAAACTATTGTATAACATTTTTTCTTTTTTGCAACTTCAAGGTTTTTGTTTTGAACTCATAAATATATATATATATATATATATATATATATATATACATATATATATATATATACATATATATATATATACATATATAATATATTATATATATATATATATATACATACATATATATATATATATGATTGTATATATGTGTATGGAATGAAAGATAGGGGTTACAAATTGTTACCCCTCATTTTCCACAAGAAAAGCTAAATAATAATATAAAGGTATGAATCAATGGTATATATAAAAAAATAATCTAAAAAATGATTTAAAAATAATAATGGATAAAAACAAAAGAAAAAGCAAATAAAAGAAAAAAATACAAACAATAATAATAATGATAATAAACAACTTAAATATATAAAGAATGACATATGATAAAACATATATATATATCGAAACATATTTTTTATTTATATATATTCATTTTTAACTTTTTTAAATCCCGAGCAACACCGGGTAGTTCAGCTGATTATCAGATATTTCTTTGCGGTCTTTTGGGATGTTTGTATCCAGCACTATAGAGTCTACCGTTACGAACTTATTAAGCAGAACATTTATTTTCCAGTTTTACTACCGGGTCAGGATTGGAATGTAATCATTTTGTAGTGTGAAGCTACGCACAAACCGAAGCTCCATTGAAATTCTTCTTCAGGGGTGCCTCAGGCGTCGGGCAATAAGCAAAGCCCTCGACCCTTTTAGATGAGGGAACAGGTGTTGCTTGAGACGAACTCCCCCACCTGGCACTTATCTAACAGAGTACATCAATAAAACAGCAAAGATTCATAATGTTAAACTTTTTATCTATTACACAAGCACGCGACAGAGGCAGGACGTACCAAAAAGGCCAGTTCAACAAGCAGGCCAGAACAGCAGTGGATGAGCTGCAATTTTTTTTCTTCTGTTATCTATGTGCGGATGCAGCATGCTGTGCGTAGGACCTCCCAAGGTCAATGAGTGATAGGGAGGGTTGTCGAGAGATTGTCATGGATATCCGCGCTACTGGTGTGACATGATGATGATGGTGATGATGATGTTCTTTGTTCTGGATTTGGATTTCCGTTTGTCTCTCAAAACCCCGGAGAATTTTATTCATTTCATTTTCAAGGATTCTGTTTTGTGCATTTCCCACTTGTTAGTAAAATGAAATTTCCCCTTCTCCTTTAATCAGTCTCTGTTTGTTCTTGTTTATATATCCTTCGAGTTCTTGCATTGCTCAATCAACGCAGTCCCCAATGTTAGCGAGTCCTCTTCCTCCTTCTTTTCTTGTCACATAGAGTCTATCAATGTCATCTCTTGGTTGCAAGGCCAAATATTTTTTTTACTAATATTCTATTACTTTTTTTTGATTGCAGCTCACTCGGAACGTCAATCTATGACATCGAGGAAAAATGTGGAATCGAAAATAATAAAAGAAAAGTTCAATAAAAAATAAAAGAAAATAATAAAAGAAAAGTTTAATAAAAAGTGTATTGGAGAATGCTGGTAAATATTTAAAAAATAAGAATAAAAGAAACTATAATTGTTACGATTGGTAAATCCAATGATAAAAAAGAATGTAGCTTTTTGAGAAGCAGAAAATCTGTTGTATTCCTTGAAATCCTAGATAGAAATTGTAGCGGCGATTGAACTCGGAACCTCCTGATCGCGAGTGGTGGAATTACTGTCACCCCTGTTTGCTAAAGTGGTTCGGCCACTGAAAGAAATAAATGCCGAGGTGAGTTCTTTCGGTGAGAACGTCTTTTTCAGTGGAGAGGACGGTGTGTCGTGTTTTGATCTTCGTAAAGTCGGTCGTCACTTGCAACTAACAAGTAGAGAAATACAGTCTAGCTTTCCTTGTAGCTTTTCTTGCCTGTAGTGTTCTTTCTGGTAGAAAATCGGTTAGCAACTGATTCGAGGTCAGTTGCAAAATATATCAAATGATCAAATGCTTTTCTGTTTTCGTTTCTGATTGGTCCATTTTACCGGAAATGCATGTTGTTTATGTTGGGAAAGTTCATAAATATGAGTGGGAATTTTGCGTATATACTATATCAAGATATTCCGAGCACCTCGCGTGGTGTAATGGTTAGCAAGCAAGATTAGCAGACCATTGTTAGTGAGTTCGATTCTCACTGGGTGCCCCATACTTCTGGCCTTGTGCCATATCTAAGCTAAGCTTAGTAAATAACTATATTTGGGCACCTCGCGTGGTGTAATGGTTAGCAAGCAAGATTAGCAGACCATTGTTAGTGAGTTCGATTCTCACTGGGTGCCCCATACATCTGGCCTTGTTCCATATATAAGCTTTGCTTAGTAAATATCTATATCAAGATATTCCAGCACAATTCAAAATATAAAATATTGCTATTTTATATTTCATATATAAATTTAGAGAAAAAAAACTAGATAGGAACTACAGGGATGCATTGTCTTAAACAAATATTGGAAGTAACACCCCACAAAAAGGCATCCGTACATCCACTTAACCCTTATCACTCAAACCATCCAAGTTAGACGAAAAAGACGTGCTGTACACTGCCGGAGAAGCAAGAACGAACTTATAAGTGACATTCTCCAGTGAACACCTGCACATGTACTCACCAGTGTCGGTCGACCAGCAAATCTTTACATCAATCAGCTTTGTGTAGATTGTGGATGCCGTGCAGAATATCTGCTAGTAGCGATAGCAGATAGGGACGGGTGGCGAGAGAGAGAGAGAGAGAGAGAGAGAGAGAGAGAGAGAGAGAGAGAGAGAGTCATGAGTATCCGTGCTGTCAGCTTGATCTGATGATGATGATATAATTTTATTATTTTCTAAATATATCTGAAATGTAACTTGTTATTTAACAGGCAGTAAAGTGGGGTAAACAATAGATTACAACATTTTACATCTTCAGGGTGAAAGGTTGACGATTGCGGGTAGATCGGGGTATAAAGGGTTAATGACACCGCCACAGTCATTCATTCACAAAAAACAACAAAAAAAAAACACAAAAAAAACAAACAATAACAACAAACGTTTAAGTGTCGTAAGAATTGAAGATAAAGACAATTAAAGGCAAAAAAGGGGGAAAAAGAATCCGACTACATGAGAGTGTGTCAGGGAAAGAGTTAAGGGTCATTATGATTGCTTAGTGGGGGGGTGGGGAGTGGGGGGGTGAGCCTAGGTGCGGGCCAATTCAAAACAACAAAAGTTTTAGCCACAAAGTGAAGAAAAAAAATGGACACAAAGAAATACATGAAATGACGTAAAATCACAAAATCGCACACATTTCTCCCCCCCCCTCTCTCTCTCTCTCTCTGTCTCTCTCTCTTTATTTCTCTCTTTCCACCTCTTTCTCACTCTCACTCCCCACTCTACCTCCCTGTCTCTCCCTCTCCCTTCTCTCTTTCTCTTTCTTCCATTTTTCCCTCTCTCTCTCTTTCTCTCTCTTTCTCTCTCTCTCTCTCTCTTTCTTTCTCTCTCTTTCTCCCCCCCTCTCTTCCTCTCCCTCTCTGTCTCTCTCTTTCTCTCTCTCTCTTTCTCTCTCTCCCTCTTTCTTTCTTTCTCCCCTCTCTTCCTCTCCCTCTCTGTCTCCCTGTCTTTCTGTCTCCCCTCTTTCTCTCTCTTTCCCTCTCACGCTTTCTCCCTCTCCCACTCTCATTGTTTCTCTTTCTCTTTCTCTCCCTCTACCCTATCTCTCACTCACTGTCTCTCTATCTCTCTCCCCCTCTCTCTCTCATTCTTTCTCACTCTCTATTTCTCCCTCTATTCTCTCTCGCACTCACTCATTCTCTCTCTCTATGTCGTTCTCTCTTTCTCTCTCTCTTTCTTCCTCTCTTTCTTCCCTCTTCCTCTTCCCCTCACTTTCTATTTCTCCTCCCTCTCTCATTGATGCAAATATCTATGTTCACGCAAGAGGATTCTGACCGAGAGATCCTCATCACCAATAATCTCTCATTCTCACTTCTTCCTTTTTTCTCGCACATATTTCCAGATATTCTGACCCCTTTTTTCCCTCTTCATCCCCAAATTGTTTTGGTGACTGATTTTTCCGACTGGTCTTCCACACATCTGCACCACCTCCCCCTCGAAATGGTCCGAATTAATTCGCACTTGATTGACAATTGTTAATTGCTTCAGAGTGACGTCATTCTTTACCCAGGTGCCCGTTTGTAAGTAAGTCAGCCATTTCCTTTTCACACCCCCCTCCAAAAAAAGGGGGGCGCTTGGCAGAGCGACAATAACGCAAGTGTCATTTTAAATAATGGATGAATGTTTCGCGCCGGGAAAATTTGATTGAACGATTGTTGTATAAAAACATTTCATTCGGAGAAGGAACTTTCTTTCCTTTTTTTTTTTTTTTTTTTTTTTTTGTTGAGCTGCGAACCAATTTTGCAATCTGACCCATTCATTGAAAAGAGTTGAACAATTGTTTCAGTCAAACTACCGGAAGTTGATCAGTTTTACTTCCGGTGTCGTAACAGACTCGAACAACACAAGAGACGCCATTTGCTCAGAAAACAACAGAAAAAAAGACCCCGTTTAAATGCACCGAATAATTGGAAGGAAATGGTCACTTTGTGATAAGTGACAAGGTCACCTCCCTCACACATCAAAATGGATTCGCAAATCGACTTAACTAAATTTAGAAAAAAAAATTCACTATTTTAAGTTAGAGTGATATTTAACCAGTACGTCATAGAAACGAATTTATTTGTGTAGTGAGCCGGATTCTTATATATATTTACCTTATATATATATATATATATATTGAAAGAATGTACATTCGAGTTTGGAACTTATGCTTTAAGAGTTATTGGGCCATAATGCCGAGGAATAAATGAAAAACATTTGTAATGTGAAAGGTAACAGTAACCACATGATTCAAAAAATGTCGGTTGCGTTGAAAGAACCTCGACGACAAGGCCAAATCTGCCTAAAAAAGGGAATTCTGATGCCATTATAGAAACTATTTCTTTCTTTCTCTCTTTCTTCTTTTCTTTCTTTCTTTCTTTAAATCACACCTTATTGCTTTCTTTCAGTTTTCAATTTACTTTTTCTTTCTTTACATCACTTTTTCTTTCTGCTTTCTTTCTCTCTCTTTTTTTTCTGTCTTTCTCTTTTTACACAAAAATTCTTCCTTCTTTTTCTATTTTTTTCTTTCTTCCTCTCTTTACACCACTTTTTCTTTCTTTCCATATTTCTCTCTTTCTTTTTTCTCTCTTTCTTTTTTCACAAAACTTTTTCTTTCTTTCTTTCCTTCTTTGTCTCTCTTTCTCTCTTTCCAGTTTTTTTCTTTTTTTCTTTTACCAACCCCTCTGGATGAGTAGGATGTGACACAAGGTCAATTCTTTAAGCGGAGTTTAACAGGTTTTAGATTCAAAGTTTTCCTTCTCCTAGATGGGTTGCCATACGAAAGTTAAAGAGCCCAGTTTACTCCACTAAAAGTAACTAAAGTCGTCGTGGTGGCCTAAAATCGGTATCAGCCAGACAGCGAGGGAGTCTATCATCTTTTCATTAGCGCTAGACAAAGGAGATTGTGTTTGCATCTGAGGTGGAGTGCCACACCTACCATCAGCTCCCTACTTTACTGCACAGATCCCTGTGCTACTCATAGGCTATTTACCCATAATTGCTTGGAGAATAGTTAGATGCATACCTTTCCCAATGGTATTAGCACAACGTGTAATGCAAATAGCCTCGTGCAGGATTTGAACTCGAGTAGCCGTGGTCATTTCCTATGATAACCATTACACAACAACTAATCTAGGAGAAGGAAAACTCTCAATTCAAATCACTATTACTCCGCTTAAAGATTGGGCTTGTGTCAGGGCTTCGGTTTCTTTGGATTGTTTGTTTAATGGCAGATCGGTCGGGCAATTAGTTTGTGCTCAAAGATCCAAAGTACAACGCGGCTCAAATAACAAAAGTTTCATTTTCGAAGTGACTTTCAATCAACCAATATGTTAGAGTTGTAACGTTGGTGCAAAGTTATACATACTTTGATATACAAAACTCCGACGAAGGTTGACAGACAAAACATTTAATATAAGACAGCACATGGATATGACGAGATACAAAGTATATAGGTAAAAAGAGTTACATATATAACGATAAATACACATTCATGAATGGTACAAGGTAACATATAAAAGTACAGACATGAGACTAGGGATAGTCCATGCTGTGAAGACTTACAGTAATGTAAGTGGGACCAAAAGCCCCAACGAGAAGGAGTAGACCGTGTCTACTCCATGTGGCTCGTAGTTACTGGGCAGGAAAAGAGGGAGAAGCCTTTTGAACCAGCCGCTTAAATACTAATTCCCCTAGCGGGCACCAGCAAACTAAACCGGGCAGACCACTCTCCCAGGCAAATACGAAACTAACGCTACATAGTTAAAATCTTTTGACACTATCAATTCCTCTTGTTCTATTTACAGAGTAGGTTAGATGTTTTGGAAGTATGAAACTTAGAAAGAAGTTTTTTTTTATTAGGATTGTATATATTTGTCAAACCAGTTATAGATCTACTACTTCTTTGAAATAACCACTTTCTTTAGTGGTATTATAATCTATGCCTCGAATATATATATATATATATATATTATATATATATATATATATATGAGGTAGATAAAAGGAAAATTGAGCAAGAAATGAACAACTCAAAACAAATCAAGGGTTGTTTTTTTAGTTGTTCACTTCTTGCTCAATTTTCCTTTTATCTACCTCATATTGTCGGATTCTAATCCCATCCATCCTATCTTCATATATATATATATATATATATATATATATATATATATATATATATATATGGAGAGAGAGAGAGAGAGAGAGAGAGAGAGAGAGAGAGAGAGAGAGAGAGAGAGAGAGAGGGGGGGGAGGGTGATACATACATGCTAATTTTGAATTTTGAGTAAATTTTAAATTGATGGGTTTCTGGTAAAAGATATTTTGCAACACGGACCAAGAAACTGAAATTCTCCTGCCCCTCTCTCTTCCCCCTCCCTCACTCTCTGTCTCTATCTATTTCACCCCCCCTTCTCTATCCCTCCACTTCTATCTATTTATCTACTCCCCCACTCTCCCTCTTTCTCTCTATCCCCCTCTCTTAGTCTAATATAGTTACTTACTAAGCTTAGCTTAGATGTGTTCCAAGGCCAGAAGTATGGAGCACCCAGTGAGAATCGAACTCACTAACAATGGTCTAGATTGTTAAACATTAGGTTACATAAGGTGTAGGGTTAGGTGTCTAATATAGTAGAGACAGAGAGACGGAATTAATTCACTTGGGCCTTTGTGAATAAACGTGGAGTTTTCTCGAGACAAGTTTACACAACCAAGAAAAGAAGTGGCCAACATTTGTCGACAAGTTGCAAATGGTAAATGATAGGCGGAAGGATTTTTCATTGTCGTTATTTCCACACAAAAAAGCTCAAAGCTGCATTCATAGGTTTTTTTTTTTTCGGAAAGAATGTTATTGTCGAAGTCATATTGGTGTAATCAGTAAAGTTATTCAGTTAGCCAACTTGGAATGTGGCCTGACTGTCCCCCAACTACAACAAGACACCATTTTTATTTTATTTTGTCTTTTTTATTACTATTATAAAGAATTCTTCTATCATCCTTGTTTTGTTGTCTTTTTTTTCATTTCCCTTTTCCCTTTTTAAGTTTTGTGGTTGTTCTCTAAAAGAAAAAGGAGAAAAGAAAAATAGAAGAGACGCCGTAGTGGTCTGTACAAAAGTGATTGAACGCCTCGTGTTCGAGTCGTAAGAGAAATTGAAACCTTGTCGGTGCAATTCGTTGTCGCTTTGAAGCTTTTTATTTTATTCAATTTGTTGGCAAATCGTTCCCTTCAAGCAATTTGTTATCGGATCAAGACCGGAGAAAAAGTTTTATGTCCAGGACGAAATATGAGTCGCTGTTAAAATAAATAATGTCATGAAAAACATTCTTTGAAATTATTTTGACAAAACTCTTCGCTTTTTTGTCGTCTGCCTAACACGACACTCGAATGAGACAACGTCGAATATATGAGTCACAATTTTCTTTTGGAGAGACGTAATGGCGATGAACATCTTTTCTTGTTTTTGAGTGACACTCACGCCCTTCCTTTGTCGTCTGGCGCGGGAAAAAAGAAGAAGAAAAAGAAATGATGAATTTGTTTTGCTCGTCTGTTAATCACCTGAAAGAAAAAGATGCTTCCTAGGTTGACTGTTTCGGTTTTTTTAATGGAATTATAAAATCACATCTATTCATACACACTGACGCATGCACGCACGCTCACGTACAAATATACACACGTACATGCACCACGCACACATCACACATATAGATACATACGCACATACACACACACCATACATCACACACTATTCATCACACATAGACTAGATACCACAAGTACACACATACACCACACGCACTTAGCAATAGCATAAACTTTACAGATCACTGCTGTCCCTCACAATCCTATAACTCCACCACCAGAACCTTTCCTCTCATGAGCCCTCAAATGACTCATCAAACCCGCTGCAGATCCACAAAGTTTGATGCAAATATGACATAGGAAGGACGTCCTTCCCGTTGTATCAGATGATAAAATGTGATGCTTATGCATCAGCATGTCTCTTAAGACCAGAAGTTGACTTACAGACTTTGTTACAGATTGCACAAGACATATTGTTTGTTCCTGGAACATACATACATACATACATACATACACCTCACTCTAAACACGCACACATGTATGTATATATTCATACAAATGCATGCACGCACACGTACACATACATACACACCACATATATGGATACGTACACACACGTATACACATACCATACATCACACACATTCATCACACATACATAAACATACTCTATACACGACACATACATACACACACCATACACCACACTTAAACGCACAAAAATGTATGTATGCATTCATACACACGCATGCACTCACGCACATACACATACACACCACACACATAGATACATACACATATATACACACCATACATCACACACACATTTTTCAAGTGATGAACAGCTGATCCTTATAAGAAAAGCAATACCAGAAAAAAGTTTCTGTAATTTTTCTAATCAATCCATCAATGTGAGTCTGATCGCGCACCCCCCCTCCAATAAAAAAAAACAAACCCCCGAAAGCGGTTAAACACGTTCGACAGACAATCAATTTGGATGGAACGATTTTGTGTCAGAAGAGGCAGACATCTTTGAAATAATATCTACAATGGGTGGATAAAATCATGTTGAAGAAATAATTGTTGATTAAATATATTGTTTCCCGTACGGTTTAAATAAAAGAACAATTCACGACGGGGGTGCAAACAAGGATATTTTATTGTTTGGACAAACTTAATAGAAGAGAATACAAAACATGACAGAAGATGCACAGAAGAACTTACATATAGTTGTATAAGAGAAATGTCTTTATATCATCTGACATGATGGGAAGTCCGAAAATATATACTTTTTATATATTGAACTATTCCGCAATAGCTCTTAAGTATACATATCAGACGTTGTAATTGTTAAATTATCATACAGGGGTATATCCACAGGTGCTGCTAGTTTCTTATTAATTATGTTAACGCTAACATCTTATTTATACTTATCAAACGTTGTAATAGTTAAATTATGGTTATTTCCTATAACTCCAACCTAAAAAGGGGAACTACTCTGAATTAATTTTATCTGTTAATTAATTTACCCATTATTTTCCCATTAAACTAACCCTAAACCTAACCCTAAACCCTAAACCCTAACCCTAAACCTAACCCCGTCTTCTATTTTCCTAGTAGATCAATAAATGAATAAATGATTTATCAGTCAGAGTGGTTCCCCTTTTTTTAGGTTGGAGTTACCTGAATTATTATACTGTGGTATATCCACAGGTCCTGCCAATTTCTTATCAACTAATTAATGCCAGAAAAAAAAGTTTGTGTAAATTTTCTAATCAATCCATCAATGCGAGTCTGTCCCCCCCCCCTCCAATAAAAAAAACCCCAAAAGCCGTTAAACACGTTCGACAAAGACAATCAATTTGGATGGAACGATTTTGTGTCAGAAGAGGCAGACATCTTTGATATAATGTCTACAATGGGTGGATAAAATTATGTTGAAGAATGATTGTTGATTAAGTATATTGTTTCCTCCTACGGTATATATATATATATATATATATATATATATATATATATATATATATAAAGAAAAAAGGCTTAAGAATCGGGTATTAAGCGATTATGGTCCATTTCCACCATTGATACTCTGAGAACCCTCCGAGTTTCATCAGATCAATTTCTTTATTGAAGATGGTATAGAAATAAATTCAGCTTACATTTATACATTCTCAGCGACCCACGGGTGGAAATGGACCATAATCGCTTAATACCCGATTTTTAAACCTTTTTTCTCTACAAATTACTTACCGTACAGTTGGAAGAAAGGATCGGCTTAGAATCATCCTAATACCAAAGGAATTGGTACCCCACCAAAGTATATATATATATATATATATATATATATATATATATAGTAAGATGTGACACAATGTCAGTTTCTTAAGCCGGGTTTAACAGGTTTGAATTCAAAGTTTTCTTTCTCCTAGACTAGTTGCCTAACAAAGGTCAAGGATTCCAGTCTACCGTACTATTTTACCAATATCAGGGGGGAGAATAGTTGGATTCATATCTTTCCCAATTGTATCAGTGCTACGTGAAATGTAAATAGCCACGTCCAGGATTTGAACTCTGTTTGCCCTGTCCATTTTCTACGACGGTAACCATTACACTACGCGCCTCCAATGCATATAAATACGATATAAATATGGGGCCTTAGGATACACCGAGGGCACCACTGCAAAGGGGTAAGATCCCCCCCCCATGGGGCCACCTGTTGGCCGTGGGTGGTGACCCGTGAGGCTTAAGGATGGAACCTTGGTGACTGAGCAATCCATGATATGTAATACTCCACTTTGGCCCTTATTTAGACTAGACGGGCTTTCGGAGAGACCCCCTCCTATCAATCGGCTGGTCACGTCAAGCCCTAACATCTATATGATTGTTCCAAGCCTATTGGCCTCACAGCAAGCCCCAACCCTTTTTATCATATATGTACAAAAAGGCGGTGGTCCATGGTCTTAGTATCCTGGTTATGACGTTAAACCCTATCGGATACTGAGGTTCCAATTCTGGAGATCTGGGGGAATGTTAAGTACCCCTTCATCACCATTACTCCTAGGTCAACTCTGACCAGTAGTGGTAATACCTTTAAGGTCCCATTTATGGGTTAAATGGAAAATGCGTTTAATAAATTGAGCTTGAGTACCCATCAAGAATGAATTTCTCTTAGACCCAAATGAATTTAAGCTCTTCTTAACGTCTTCGGTATAAAATGGGTCGACATGCCGTAAAACCCCAGAGGAAAAAATCACGACGATGTGATAACAAGAATATTTTATTGTCTAGACAAACTTAATAGAATAGAATGCAAAATATGTCAGAAGATACAAAGAAGAGTTTATTCATTTGTGTCTAAGAGAAATGTCCTTATAGAAAAAACAATCTCAGTGGGTCATTTAATGCCGTCAAAGTTTTGAAATAAATTAATTATTAAGTGGATACTCAATTCTTAAGAACACATTTTTCTTTTAACCCACAGATGGGGCCTTAACAGGCACTACCACTCCGAGTCAGAGTGGACCAGAGAGCAATGGTGATAAAAGGGTGCTCCACATTGCCCAGACCTCCAAAAATGGAACCTCACCATCATGTAGAGTTTAACCTCATTCACAGGACATGAAGACCCTCAGCTATCTCCTTCTATCACCAATATGATAAAAAGGGTTGGGGCTTGCCATAAGGGCAATAGGGTTGGGGCAATCATATAGGTGCTAGGGCTTGACGTGACCAGCCGATTGATCGACCGTCCATCTAGCCTAAGTAAGGGGCTAAGTGGGGTGTTGCATGTCATGGAATACTCACCCACCTGCTTTCAGTTTTAAAAGGCTTCTCGCTACGCCACCTAACGCCTACGGGTAACTACAAGAAATAATTACCTCTCGTGTCCCCTACCGTCAAATAAGGGAAACGTAGCAAGTAAGGAAAGTGTTTACTCAATATATTTACCAGGATAGACATGAAGAATGTTTTTTTTCAAAGTACAAGGTGTGTCAAAAAGTACAAAAAATCTCGATACTTTTTTGACATGTATATTCGCTTATACGAGGGAGTGCTGAAAGATTGTCGATCAGACAAAGAAGGAAAGTATATTTCAAACGAGGAAGCATGCATTCTATTCAAAATAAAATTCCTTTAACCCATCTTTTCTCGACTTTAACTTCTGTGAGAGAAATGATTCAAGAATATAAATGGTGGACAAACGAAAACGTCTGAGTGCATTCAGGTTTTTGACCCTAAAAGCCAGGACACGTGGTTTCCTTCAATTAGTCGAATTAAAAAAAAATATTTCGCTACAAAATTTAACCTTGACCTTAACTAACCACCATTGTGTCTTTTTTTGTGACTTTTTCCTTTTCGTTGAGGTTATTGTTGATGTTACTGCTCGATGGCCAATCAGCATCTCCGTGAAGCTGACAGTGGCGTGTTGCGCGATCGTCACGGATGGTTGAGCTGATTTCCTACGACTCTAGCCATTACACCACGCGCCAAATGTATATATATATATATATTTACCAACCCCTCCACAAGAGCAGGATGCGACACAAGGTCAATTTTTAAGCGGGGTTTAACAGGTTTGAATTTCAGAGTTTTCCTGCTCCTAGACTGGTTACCTAGCCATGGTTAAAGAGCTCAGTCTACTCTGCTATTTAACTATAGCTGGTGGGAGAATTGGATTCATACCTTTCCCAATGGTATTAGCCCTATGTGAAATGCGAACAGCTTCGTCCAGGAATTGAACTCGGGTCGACGTGTCCATTCCCTACGACTCTAACCATTAGCCCACGCGCCTCATAGTGCATACATATGAAGCATATAAGAGATATTACAAGAATACACAAATCCAAACTGTGGTGAGTTTGCTCGCAAAATAATGGGATAATAGATAATAATAACAAGAAAAACATGGAACAGAATTTAGAAGTTTTATATATATATATATATATATATTATATATATATCTTTTGAATGGAAGCGCGTGGTGTAATGGTTAAAGTCATGGGAAATGGATTCGTCGCCCAGAGTTCAAATCCTGGACGTGGTAATTGCATTTCACTTAGCGCTAATACCCTTGGGAAAGGTATGAATCCTACTTTCCCTCCACCCATGGATACATAGTAAGGCAGACTGGGCTCTTTAACCTTGGTTAGGCAACCGGTCTAAAAGAAGGAAAACTCTGAATTCAAACTGCTGTCCCCCGCTTAAAAATTGATTTTGTGTCACATCCTACCCGTGCAGAAGGGTTGGTATATATATATATATATATATATATATATATCTTTTGATATTGACACCAACATATGCGGGCAAGTGGTTAGTTGGTTTGAAAGATGAATCGACAAAGAGAGACAACCCTTTATTTTTTTATATATATTTCTTTATACAACAGAAATGTGTATACTGTTCATGAACAAACTGTATAAAGAAAAGGGGGGGGCAAAACTGTTGAAAGTTATTTTTGTCTTCTTAGTTAGTTTTCATTTTACTAGAGCGGCGGCGAACAAGAACGTCATTTGCCGGGTGGTGACACAAAGTCTCTCTTCGCTTCAATGGCATGGTCTACTTCGCCCGAAGAGCAGGATGAAAAAAGGGAGAGAAAGGATTCTGAATTCTCACGTGACCAATAGACACGTCCCGCCAAACCCAAGGGAGACAATTATTGATTGAAACACTTTTAATGCAAGCAAGGAATATTTAGGCATATTAATCCTCCTGTACCATGGTCGATGAGAAATAAAAACAAATATCGTTGAGTTTAAAATGATTTCTTGTTCCACACATTTTGTATGACGGACCCTTTCCTTTCCTTTCCTTTCCTTTCCTTTCCTTTCTTAAACTACAGACAAAAATATAAACACTACATTTATATTTATTAAGATGGACAGTTTTAATCTTATCGAATCAATATGTCATTAAAAATGGTTCCATTTTATAAACTTCATATAAGTAAATATTTTTTTTCATTTCATCTTGCTGTCCATTGTATCTGATTATGACACCATGCGAATCAGCTTTCTCCATTTGATTCGATCTCTGATTGCATCTTGCCAATTGCCTATGGGGATGTTCAAGTACTCCAGGTTTATCTTGATGTTATCTTTGTACCTGAGCTTTGTTCTACCGATTCCATGTGACCCGTCTCTCAGTTGAGAGTACAGAATCTGCTTTGGCCAGCAGATCACAGGGTGAAGCTAAAGGAAAATGAAAAAAATGGACAAATATCTAGACCTTGCCAGAGAACTGAAAAAGTTATGGAATATGAAAGTGAAAGTGATACCAATTGTAGTTGGTGCACTTGGAATATTCCCAAAAGGATTGGAAAAGGGTCTGGAATGTTTGGAAATCAGAGGAAGGATTGAAACCATTCAGAACACTGCACTGCTGCAATCTGCCAGAATACTTAAAAGAGTCCTGGAGACCTGAGGAGACTTGCTGTCACTCAGACTCCAGTGAAAGACCATCAGCTTATGCTGATGTGAAAACTCAAAAGGAAATAATAATAATAATAATAATAATAATAATAATAATAATAATAATAATAATAATAATGTAAGTTTTATACAAGTTTAAACAAAATGTAAATGAAAAAAAAAGTGAAATGATTTAAATCTGTTGAAAATGAATTATGAAAATTCAAAGACAAAAAAAAAGAAGCTTTGTTTCTTAACTGAAAAGAAAGATTAACAAAAAAGATTTATGTTATGTACAATATTGTAAAATATTATTTAGTATGGTTTGATTTGTTTGATTTTACGGCATGTCAACCCTTGTTGGTTTATTTTATGCCGAATACGTTTTCTCCTGTTTATTCTTGATGGGTATTCAATTTTTCAAAACAACCTTTTTAAACACATTTTTAAAAACTCATTTCTTCTTTTATTTAGTCCAAAGATGGGAACCTAACAGGTACTACCACTCCGGGTCAGAGTGGACCTGGGAGTAATGGTGATGAAGAGGTACTCCACATTCCCCAGAGTTCTAGAATTGGACCATCATCATCACCATTAACGTCATACCCAGAACACAAGAACCTCAGCCACCGCCTTTAGCACATATGATGAACAGGGTTGGGGCAATCATATAGATGCTAGGGATTGACGGGACAAGCCAATTGATCGGAAGGGGCCACTCCGACCGCCCGTCTAGCCAAAGGTCTAAAGTGGAGTGTTGCATGTCTGGGACTGCATAGCCATCAGGGTTCCATCATTAAGTATCACGGGTCGTCACCCACTGCCAACAGGTGGCCCCATTGGTGCAAGTCAGCCAACGGTGCTTGTAAAATATTGTGAACGAAGGGAATAAAGACATTTTTAGTTTGTTTAAATTGGAAACATTTTTTTGGCAAAATTTAGAAATATGATAACATTTGATGATGATTTATAACAACGTCAGTAATGATGATAATAATAATAAGTTTTGGGCAATAAAAACACGTGGATAAGGAGGAGTAGGGGGGGAGGAGGAAAAGAAGAGTAGGAGGAGTAGGAGGAGTAGGAGGAGTAGGTTTTGAGAAGCAAATGATTTGATTGATGAGCTGACGTCATAGCAATTCTTTTCCTCCTCCTCCTTTCTTTATGTTTCATTCATAAAAAAAAGTTACAATTAATAACCAGTTTCATTGGAATATCATCTTCAGACAGAAAACCATCATGGAAATTGATGTTGTTATTATTATTATTATTATTATTATTATTATTATTGTTGTTGTTGTTGTTGTTGTGGCTGTCTTCATTATTCAATTTCACTCCCAATTTATTTTAATCACTCACCTTTCATAAACACTAATTTTGGTGTACGTGTGTGTGTGTGCGCGTATGTATATGTGTGTGTGCGCGTATGTGTATGTGTGTGTGTGCGTATGTGTGTGTATGTATGTGCGTATGTATGTGTGTATGTGTGTATGTGTGTGTGTGTGTGTGTCTATCTATCCATGTTCATATCTGGCTATTCCTTTCTTTCTATCTATCTATCTATCTATATATCTATCTATCTATGCGCGCACACACACACACACACACACACACACACAAACACACACATATATATACATATGTATATATATATAATGCACAATTTCTTATCTTCCTTCTATCTATCTATCTATCTATCTATCTATCTATCAATATATACACACACACACAGAAACGCACACACACATTCAAGCACACACACATACACACGCATATATATATATATATATATATATATATATATAGAGAGAGAGAGAGAGAGAGAGAGAGAAGAGAGAGAGAGAGAGAGAGAGAGAGAATGTACAATTCTTCTTTTTCTTCTAACCTTTCTTTCTTTTTCTCTTTCTTTTCCCCCTTTTTTTCCCCCTTCCATACTGTCTCTTCTTCCCTTTTCTCCTCACCACAAAATTACCTGAGTGTCAAAGAAGAAAGAGTGAAAAAGAAAAAAAGAAAAAAACGAAGCCATCTCTTTTCTTTCTTTCTTTCTTTCTTTCTTTCTTTCTAACCAGTCACGCACGCAGCGACACTCTTAAAACCCGTCGTTGGTCGCCACCTTGATCCGTCTTTTTTTTTCTTTCTTTCTTTTTATTTAATTTTTCTCATCTTCTTTTTTTCCATTTTTTTTTCTCCCTCTTTTATTGTTGCACCGGAGTTGACCAAGCCGGTGTGCCGCCATACCACGAAATCTGGTAGCACCACTAAGTGCGTTCTTCTTGACGTCTTTCTTCGGATTCACTTGTCTAAAATGAATGCTTATGGCATTTTAGTTGGCTTCCTGCATTTATTATCGACTTCAATTGCCGTCCAATTTATTAACAACGTGAGTCAAGATTTTATTATTAATTCTTTTTCTTTTGCTTCAAATTTGATCTGAATTTCCCAACATGATGCCAATTGCAACGAGTGGCATCAATTGCCATTTAGATGAAGCGTTTCGGGTTGGAATTCGTTTTAAATTACAGATAAGGACGCTCAAGGATTAGAAAATTTTTTGGATTTGAGTCTTTTAGTCTTTTATTTTGTTGGGCTTTTGTTGTTTTTTCTTTTTTTCTTTTTGTTGTTTTGTTTTTAAGAATCCTACTGACAAGAATGCTCTCTGGATTAAACACTTAACTTCAAGTTATTTATTCACACACACACACACACACACAGACACACACACACACATATATATATATATATATATGTATGTGTGTGTGTGTGTATGTATATATATATATGTATATGTATGTATATATGTATTTATATATATCATTTATATGTTGTATGTATATATATATATATATATATATATATATATATATATATATATATTCCAAAGTTAAATAGCTAATTAAAAATGTTATGGCTAATTTGAAACAACCCCACCCACGCTCAACAAATATCTTCCAAATTTGAAACTTACTGCCAGGTGTTCATGGTAACACAAATCATAAAATGGTCAGTTGCACCCCCCCAAAAAAAAAAACGTTCATTCAAAGAATGAATAGTATACATTACCAATTCATTTTTCGTCGCTTCTTTTGTGGAGTTTCAAATCTTTTTTAAACTATTTTAAAAAATGTAATTCTTACTTTTCTCCTGAGAAGTCTTATGGTCGAAACATGTTGAGAACAATCTAAAAATGAATGACTACAAATAGATATTTATATTTGTCTCATCACTTTTGTTCATCTTATATATATATATATATATATATATATATATATATATGTATGTGTGTGTGTGTGTGTGTGTGTGGTGTGTGTGTGTGTGTGTGTAAGTTAAAATGGAAAGGAAATCCGATTGTATGTTTAAAGGAAAAATAAAGGAAAAAATGCTGAATGGATAAAATAGATTTTATTTTACTGACACGTGTTTCGGACAGGAGTTTATCCATGTACATATGCACTCTATCTATTATTATTTTAAATACAAAATAAAATAATAATAATAGTATGAAACTACAAAAATCTTTTAGTATGCAAGGAATAGCGGCCTTCGTCAGAGTAAATTCTTTGGTGTTTGAAATCAAAGCGGTTAAAATACGGAGAATTTCTGAAATATTCAAAAAAAGAATTTATATATATATATATATATATATATATATATATATATATATATATATATATATATTTTCTTTGGTGTGGTACCAAGTTTCTTGGTACAAGGTGATTTAGGCCGGTCCTATTCCCTACCAGTAGTTTGTTGTAGAGTTCAGGTTCCGTATGAGAGCTCAATGTTTAATTAATGTAAACAGAGCAAAGCTATTTGTGAATAAAAAGGCCTTAAATACTATGGGTATCGTGGTTATGGACCACACACACACCACACACACACACACACACAACACATATATATATATATATATATATATATATACACATTCGTAAGATACATCTTGGAATGCGTACAGTGTGGTGTCAGTGATGCCCTATCTTCATCGCCGATTACGGGTTCTTGTGCATCATATCTTATGCATAAATATATCATAAATATATATTTACATACAGGAATAAAGAAATGTCCATTGCATACAGTTACACAATTTCAAATCCCCAACGCATAATCACTTTTGTCCATGTTTTTTCGATTTCAATTTCTCAAAATCTTTCTTTTCCTGCTTGATGATTGTTCTGTCTAGACGAACATGAAACCAAATGGTAGTAGATAAGCATCCATCTAATTAAATATATACCAGAACCAATATATATATATATATATATATATATATATATATATATATATAATAAACCAAACTTGTTGGTAAATCCTCGCGGTGAGAAAAAACCCAATAAATAGTTTGATTGTAAAAATATACTACCAAACATTACCCGGGGAGAAAAAATTTTTGGAAAAAAAGAAAAGACCAAGATAATCGTACCAACCAAAAATAATCTATTGGTACAATATTTGGCCAAAAGAAAAAACAATTTATATGTATATATATATATATATATATATAAGATATATATATTCATACAAACCACCAGGAAACTAAAGCTAATAAGTAAAAGTGCTCGATACTTAAGTAGAGCAAATGATAAAGATAAATCTAATGAGTAAGTACTGTATATTAGAGTTACTACTGACTTTTACTCTAAGTACTGTATATTAGAGTTAGGTGTGACTTTTTACTGGTGAATTTGAATTATTCTAAGTACTGTATATTAGAGTTACTACACTTTTACTCTAAGTACTAGAGAGGCCCTATACGTTACTACTGACTTTTTACTGGTGAATTTGAATTAAAAGTTTCGCTTAGTGCTCTTCAGGGCTAAGATCCGACTTCATAGTAGGTTTATCTGACTCATTATATATATATATATATATATATATATATATATATACACACATACATATACGTGCACGTGTCTGTGTGTGTGCGCGCGTGTACCTATGAAGAAATATCTAACAATAAACCAATTCTTGGTCTTCTTGAAATATATCAGAAAATTTTCTTTGCAACGTTGAAATGTGTTTTTAAATTCTTACAACACAGAAATTAACTCTTTGCCTACTTTAAGTTGCTGACAGCGACTACCTCACGATCCTACCCCAACCGCTGGCTGCGGCTCTCACAAAAAAAAACTCAGATTACAATAATACCAGGACTATTTGAATAGAATGAGTTCTGAGGTGAATAGATAGTAAACTTTGAAATATTATATCATACAGGTAAAAAACATACCAAGAAAATTTGCAAAAGCCATGGGTGAAATTTGGTAGGCAAAGAGTTAATTCAAGCCCTTCAGAATTTGATTGACAATAAACTTGTTGGAATTTTAACAAATTTATTTTGATTCAAACGAATAAAATAAATCAGCATCTTTAAACCTATCAAATTTGAATGGAATTTTATGCTTTGGTGTGGTTTGGTTTCTTTGTTTAATGGCATATCAACCTTCGTGGGTTATTTAATACCAAAGTCATCATATAGGAGAATATCTTTCCCAAGTGTATTAGTCCGAAAGTGAATGTAGCGCAAATGGGGTTCGAACTCACTTACGTAACCATTACACCGCAGGGACTCCCCCGCCCCATTCTTTAGAGCAACGTCTTTTCAGTTCTTTCGACCAGCATTGTGAATCGAAAATAACTTTCCCCTTTTTCTAAACGATATCATCATCATCATCATCATCATCTGAATTACTCTCGCCATCCGTCCCTATCGGCCATCGTTCTTAATGAGTCTTCTAGACGGTACACAGTATCCACACAGTGTTAATGAATATAACTTTTTGCTTGTCGGTCAACACTGGTGGGTCCATGTGTTGGAGTGCAATAGAATGTTTTTTTTTTAAATTATGAATCTGAAATATATAATTGTTCAAATAATTTTCTTGTCACATTCTGTCTAACTTGATTTTGTGTACTAGTTAACATACTCATCTCTTTTATTAATGACAAATTGAATAATGAGTTCACCCCCCCCCCTCCAGATACTTACGGTCCAGAGCCAAATATATATATTTACCAACCCCTCCGCACAGGTAGGATGTGACACAAGGTCAATTTCTTAAGCGGAGTTCAACAGGTTTGAAATCAGTTTTCCTTCTCCTAGACTGGTTACCTAGCCATGGTTAAAGAACCCAGTCTGCCCTGCTATTTACCCATAGCTGGAGGAGAGTAGAGTATTAGCGCTAAGTGAAATGCAATTACCACGTCCAGGATTTGAACTGGGGGCGGCGAGTCCATTTCCCATGACTTTAACCATTACACCACGCGCTTCCTTCAGTGCCAAATATAACTTATTTTTCTTGCTTTTTAAAGGACATCTTGTGTGTTGTAATGGTTAGCTAGCTAGGCTAACAGACCATTGTTAGAGAATTCGGTTCTCACTGGGTTCATACTTCTGGCATTGTTGGTTGGTTGGTTGGTTGAGTTTTACGGCATGTCAACCCTTATTGGGTCATTTTATGCCGAATACGTTTTTGTTTTATTCATTCTTCACGGGTACTCATTTTTTCAAAACTCAATCTTTTAAAAACACATTTTTGCAAACTCATTTTTATCCATAGATGGTGATGAAGGGGTACTCCACATTTCCCAGAATTGGAATTTCTCCATCAATAGAGTTTAACGTCATACCCAGGACACTAAGACCCTCAGTCACCGCCTGCTGGCGCATATGTAATAAAAAGGATTGGGGCTTGCCATAAGGGCAGTAGGATTGGGACAATCATATAGGTGCTAGGGTTTGACGCAGCCAGCGATTGATCGGATGGGGCCTCTCCGATCGCCAGTCTAGACAAAGTAGGGACCAAACTGGAGTGTTGCTCGTCAGCCACCTGTGTTCCATTCTTAAGCATCACGGCTCTCCACCCACGGCTAACAGGTGGCCCCATTGGGGGGAGGTCTTACCCATCTGCAGAGGTGCAGTCGGTGCATTCTAAAGCCCCAGCTGACCGCGCTATCTGGTCTTGTAAATGACAACTTTTGATTAGAAATTCAGTAGATTATTGATTAATCTTTTTTTCAAGATTTTTTTTACGCCACCTGGTGGTTGAGTGTATAACAAGTCATCTAGACGGCGTCTTACCATACCAATGGCAAAAACATCCATAACTTTTATCACACATAAAGTCTAAATTACTTATCATAAAAAATAACATTATTATTTATACACTGGCAGGACCTGTGGATATAATACAGTGTGATAATTTAATTATTACAACGTTTGATATGTTTACTTAAGAGCTATTACTAAATAGTTCAATATGTAAAAAGTATAATAATCTTGATTTAACTCTCTTACACTCTTTTCTTTTCTTTCTTTCCTTCTTTTCATCTTTCCATTATGTTTGATTGAAACAGATTAGCGTTATCACTTCTACGCGCTCGCCCCTTTTCTCTATCTTTCCCCTACTTTCTTTCTTTCTTTCTTTCATATCCTTTATCTTCCCTTTATAAAAAGATTGGAATGATCCATTATTTAGCAGAGGTAACGACACTCATAAGAATTAAGAATTCGGCGGATAAGCGACACCAGATAATCAGGATTTACATTTTTGCACTTCATCTTGGACGATTTCGACGGTCTCCTCATTTTTAACCAAAGAATGTAGCAGAATGATAACGGTCTTGCAATTAAGGAACACAAGTATTAATATATAAATGGATTTGCACTTTCGTCAAAGATCAGAGAGTAGCACCTGTGCAGTCTTTGCCTGGGATCGGAAGGTAGTATCTTCACCCATGGAAATTCAATGGTTATTTTAAAAACTATAAAATATCAGCAAATGAAAACAATTATTATTTCGAAGATTTATTTTGAAATTTAATATTTAAAAAGAAAATGAGGAAATTCCGAAATGAAATATCTGGGTAGGACACGATGAGTGGTGAGTGACTCCAGTCCTAAGGGTCTGAGAATTGTGGAGTCACTTCTTAACTCTTCCACTGTTATTAATTCCAGGTCCAAGAAATATGAGGAGTATGGAGTCAGCCCTTCGATGCTATTACTTCTAGGTCCACTCCGACCCAAAGTGGTAGTACCTGTTAGTGTGCCATCAATAGATCAAATAGATCTGCTTGAAATGATGAAGTATTTACTTGTTTAAAATTGTGAAGATATATTTTTGTGCTGTATAGAATTGAAAACCGATTGTTAAACTGACTTTGGCATAAAATAATCCAACAAAGGTTGACAAGCCGTAAAACGAAACCAACTTTTCAAGATTTTTTTTTAAGATAAACTAGAATCGGCTACCCAGCATTGCCTAGGTAGAGGGAGGATAATAAAAAGTTAGTCTCGCAGATCCATTGTTTGTTTTGGTCTTACATAATTGATTTATATTTTAATCACAAACGCAACCAATGACTTTCCCCGTTTTTACTATTCAAATATTTTTTAAATATCTTTCCAGATATAATTAAATTTAATTTTTGCACAAAAAGCAAGCTCTGGTGATAGTGAATATGTACATATATTTACATAGTCGTTAATTGTTTTATTTTCATAGTTTCCTCCGGACATACATACACACAACTGCCGTTTATATATGTATAGATGACATTGTCGTATTGTTCTTTTTTATCTATTTTCGACCGGTTCCCACTCGATCACCTAAGTTAAGCAGCGATGAGTCTGTTCAATACTTAATTGGGTGACAACTTGATCAACAGCAATACTGAAAGCAACCCGATTCCTTTGTTCATCCAAGTTATTTGATTAGGTATTAAATGACCCAAAAAGGGTTGGTATGCCGTAAAACAAAATAACCAATAACCAACCCTCATTTTCCAAAAAGAAATAACTAAAAAGTTTCATCCACGCCGAATTCGTTAAATTTTTCGTTCGAAAATTCTTATCAGTGAGTTAAATAGAAAGTCTACAAGGATGACTTTGTCATTAAATAACCCAGGAACGTTTGTATGTCATTAAACAAAAAGAAAAAAGAAAGAAAAAACAACAAACAAATGAAACATTTACTTAACTGGCGATCCAAATATTCTCGGTGTCTCATCGTGTTGAGGAATTACCAACTCTTTGAGAAGTTTTCATTAGGGATTTGGATAATTAAATCTATTAATGTTTTAGACCACTGGATAAGATATTCTAAAAAATATATCTGAGGTTGATTTGGGTTGAGATGATACTCACCCCTACCCCCACCCCAAGCGAACAACAATGATTTTTGTGGTTATTGAAATAATTGTTTGTTTCTTTGTTGTTGTTGTTTTTTATATTGTTACGTAAAAAAATGGTCTGATGTGCACAAATACAATTCGACTATCGATCTATTTAAATTGATTACTTAGTTCACTTCCTGGAATTTTCATATCACACACACACACACACACACACACACACAGAGAGAGAGAGAGAGAGAGAGAGAGAGAGAGAGAGAGAGAGAGAGAGAGAGAGAGAGAGAGAGGTTTGCACTTTCGTCAAAGATCAGAGTGTAGCACCTGTGTAGTCTTTGCCTGGGATCAGAAGGTAATATTTTCACCCATGGAAATTCAATGGTTATTTTAAAAACAATAAAATATCAGCAAATGAAAACAATTATTATTTTGAAGATTTATTTTGAAATTTAATATTTAAAAGAAAATGAGGAAATTCCGAAATAAAATATCCTGGGTAGGACACGATGAGTGGTGAGGGACTCCAGTCGTAAGGGTCTGAGAATTGTGGCGTCACTTCTTCACTCTTCCACTGCATTAATCCCAGGTCCATTCCAACCCAAAGTGGTAGTACCTGTTAGTGTACCATCAATAGATCAAATAGATCTGCTTGAAATGATGAAGTATTTACTCTCACAGACAGACAGACAGACAGACACGGGTGCGCGCGCGCGTGTGTGATATGACAATTCCAGGAAATGAACCAAGTAAGCTAAGCAATCAATATATGTAATAAGTTTAGCTTTATCGGTAGAGCATCCGCACGGGATCCACAAGGTTTATACCTTTCCCAAGGGTATTAGTCTAAATGTATTAACAGAACATAATAGTGCGAGTGGAGTTCGAACTCGCTTACTACGATGTCGCAGTCCAACACGCTAGCCACTACACCACGGAAATTACTCCTTTATATGGTTCAATAAAAAAACAAAAGTTGATCATACAAAACTGAAATGTCAAAGATATCTCGACTGAAGTTGCATTTACCAAAAGAGAAATGAAAAATGAATGAAAGGTTAATTTTCTTTAAAATAGTTTCTTGTCATTCAATTCTTGTGAGTTTGGAGGTACGTAATATAATTGTTTGAGTCGCAGGAAATTTTCTTTCTTTCTTAAATTTCTAATTTGACTCCAATACATTTCTTTCTTTCTTTTCTTTCCTCCCTTCCATTCTTTCGTTCTTTCTTTCTTTCTTTCTTTCCTTCCATTCTTTCTTTCTTTTGTTATTCTACAAATTTAATTGATGTTAGTTCTGTTTGTCTGCAAACAGTAAATAACTCAAACTTGCTTCGTCTGTGAGAGACGGTGCTGGTAGTTTAGGGTTCGAGTCGTAATAAAGGTCGGAATTTTTATCTATCTTTTCTACTATGGTAGGTGTTCAGAAGAGGTATATGCCTTATTTAGATCAGTGGTTCCCAACCTATGGCCACATGGCTAAAATAGGCCACAGCAAATTTCAGGTGGACCAAGAAAATATTATAATTCTATATGGTTGTATCTTCATTGAATAAATATCTTATGTAAAAAGGAAATATTTATTCTATAATAATAATTTCATGGACCACAAGAAATTCTGTTTTCAAAGTGGACCATGAACTTAAAAAGGTTGGGAACCCCTGGTTTAGATGATTAAAAAAATCCTGGATGAGTCTATTTGCATTTTCACATATCGCTAAAGGTATGAATCCAACAACTCACACTCCAGCTATGGGTAAATATGCTAGACTGGCCTCTTTAACCATAGCTAGGTAATCAGGCCATGAGAAGGAAAACATGTAAAAGTCCGCTTAAGAAATTGACCTTGTGTCACATCCTACTCGTGCAGAGGGGTTGGTGAATACATATTCCTGTGAGTTTTTCATTCATCTGAAACTACTTTTTTATATGATGTAAAGCAGCAATGTTCGTGTTTAAAGTCCTCTACGTCCTTAAATCATCCTCTTAAGATGGATTTTCAGTTTAGAAAACAAGAAAACGTTGCATTGAACTGAAGGTTTTGTGAGTATGGAGACTGTTGCACTTGCACAATTCTGTGTTTCGCCAAAAAAGTACTGATAAAAAAATATTGAGAATTGGTACTCACTCATCAAGACTTTTTGCTCACGACTGAATTAGGATTGTTAACGAATTAGTAGGGCGAGTCAAATGTTTTGCAATATTTTAGTAACATTGGCTTTATTCTAACACTCAAAGTAAAGGCCATCGTGTTGCACCGTCTGGAACCACCGTTTTGACAGTTCTTTGATCCACCTTGATATCAGTTCTTGTTCTTGTAACTGCATCTAATAGTGAAATTTCAATTTTGGACCTTTGGGGAGTGTGGAGAATCATCACCATTACTCCCAGGTTCACTCTGACTCGGAATGGTAGTACATGTTAGGGTCCGATCTATGGGTTAAATTGAAAAATAAATGTGTTAAAAAATTGAGTTTAAAAAAACTTGAATACCCATCAAGCATGAATAGAACAAAAGGTCTTTGGCATAAAATAACCCCAAGGGTTGACATGTCATAAAATCCAATAAACCAAACCAAACCTGTCCTTCAAGGCAACTTCTTCACTGAAGCTTCCACCCCCTCCCATTGGTCGTTAAAGCGTCTCGAGCGCAGAAAATGAGCCATGGATTGGAACAAGTAACAATCCGAGTTAGATAGATTCGGGCTAAATGCTGGAGGTGGCATCAGTTCGATTCCTTTAGGTTCCTAGAATTAATTCCGAATCATTCGAACGGTATGACCTCTTACGATGTCTTGCTACAAAAGAGCCCCGCTTTCTGTGTTACATAATCATTAGATTCCTAACACTTGTGTACCACTAGTGTAGAAACCAAAATGGCTGTTATAATTTGCAGCCGGTGGCCTTGAAGGATTGAGTGACTCAGCTTGACCTCAGTCTGATCCTCCTTTTGGGGGATACCGTGAGAATCGGTGGAGAAGACCCTCTTCCGGTTTAGATTAGAATGAGAGTTTAGTCAATATCGGCCAAACTACGAAGGTGGTAAGTCGGGTTAAGCGCACGGCCGACTCAATCTGCGCAAGTAGTCTGGTGGGGATTTCGGAATAAAATATGATCTAAAGTAAATCGAAGTCTTGGGTTATTATCTAAAAACTACCAATGACACAGGCTTCTGATAAAGAGATTACATATTTACCCAACCCTTCCGCACGAGTAGGGTGTGACATAAGGTCAATTTCTTAAGCGGATTTTAATAGGTTTGAATTCAGAATTTTTCTACTCCTAGACTGGTTGCAGGTCCAAGGTTACTATTTACCCATAGCTGGAGGGAGAATAGCTGGATTTATAACTTTCCCAATGGTGTTAGCGCTATGTGAAATACCAACAGCCTCATCCCTCATCAACTCGTCTCGCCATGTCCATTTCCTCCACCTCCACATATCTTTCATGTATATGACGAGGCTGTTTACATTTTACATTCCGCTAATACCCTTTGGAAAAGGTATACATTCAACTACTCTCCCTCTAGCTATGGGTAAATAATAGGGTGGACTGGGCTCTTTAACCTTATCTAGGTAACCAGTCTATGAGAAGTAAATCTCTGAATTCAAACCTGTTAAAATCCACTTAAGAAATTGACCTTGTGTTGCATCCCGCTCGTGCAGAGGGTTAGTGTATATATATATATATATATATATATATATATATATATATATGGGGGGGGATGTTTGTGTGTGTGATTAATTAACGCCCGAAGAAGATATCAGAAGACCCGAAACACGTATCGCAAACGTAAAATAAAAATTTAAAATTAAAAAAAAAACATAATCCATTTTGCGGACCTTCTTTTTTATAAAATATTTAATTTTCTCTCGTTGGACCCATAACAACACATATATATATATACATCTCTCTCTCTCTCTCTCTCTCTCTCTCTCTCTATATATATATATATATATATATATATATATTCTTCTTCTTTTTTCATGTATAGTATGACAGCATTTTTTGGCATTAAAATTAGGTTTTCAAAGTTCGACCTATACACGAGTAGATACGGCATGTCTTTTACAATAACAATTGTAACACGCTGTCATGGCCTTGACAACGACTTGTAAAGTCGTAATCTTCAATCGAACACTTTACAAGATCCATCAACCATCACCTTTCTGAACTTTGACCTTGTGTTGATGGCGAAAAGACGTTGGAACGTGGGAAATTTGTCTTTTCACCAAAAACCAAATTTTCTTTTTTTTTCTTTTCCTATTGTTTTCTTTCTTTCTTTCTCTTTTCACTTGAATTGAGAAAAGAAAATTAAGAATTCTTTTTTTTTTATTGTATCTTCTTTTTTCGTGTCGGTTTTGTTTTTTAAAAGAAAACGATTTTTCATTGCCAGCTTTGAAAAAAAAAACATTGAATTTTTAGATAAACAAAATTCGAGGCAAGTGCTTTGATGTTTTTGGTAGAAAGAAATGAAAACAATTGTATTTAAAATGGAAATCTGGTTTGAAATCAGGGAGGTCTTTTGTCAAAAAATAAAAAAGGCAATTCTTTATTTTCTATTGACAGAAATAAAATAAAGAAAAAAAAAAGAAAAAGAAGTACTGAATCGCCCTTGTGACAAAGAGCTCCAATTCTAGGCTGATATTGAGGACTCTTTGCTTGTAGATATAGCAAACTATATATATATATATATAATATATATATATATATATATATATATATATATATAAATAATTAAAGGAAAAAATGAATGAATGAACGGAGTAAAAATTGAATGAAATGGATGGAATAAATGAAAAAATCTTAAGAGAGGTCCATAATGGAAAAGCCTTCTTCACCTCCATCTCTTTATTGAAGCATTGAATTAATATAATCATTTTTTTTAAGAGAGGTCCTTTGGAAAAGATTTTTTCATTTATTCCTGTCGACTGAGGCGTTAGAATACACCGACTGCACCTCTGCAGAGGGGTAAGACTCCCCCAATGGGGCCACCTGTTGGCCGTGGGTGGCAACACGTGATGCTTAAGGATAGAGTCCAGCAGGTAGATTGCCCCAACCCTATTGCCCTTAGGGTAAGCATCAACCCCCTTTTTATCATATGGGTGCTAGAAGGCGCTGACTGAGGGTCTACATGTCCTGGGAATGACGTTAAACTCTATCTGATGGTGAGGTTCCAGTTTTGGAGGTTTGGGGAATGTGGAGCACCCCTTCATCACCATTGCTCCCTGGTCCACTCTGAACCGGAGTGGTAGTACCTGTTAGGGTCCCATCTATGGGTTAAATAAAAAAATGTATTTATAAAAAAATTGTATTATCCATTAAGAATTGATTTATTTCAAAACTTTATCCGCATTAAATGTCCCACTGAGGTTGATATGCCGTAAAACAAAACAAACCAAACCATAAATCAAATCTTCATTATTTTGGGTCAAAAAGCAAGATCTGGTGATATTTAATGTGTATATATATATTTCTACTTTGTCATTAATTGTTTCATTTTCGTAGTTTCAGCTGGACATACATACATACATACATACATACATACACACAACTGGTCTTTATATATGTATAATTATATAAAAGTAAAAGTCATCGGGGCGGCCTAAAGTCGGTATCAACCAGTCAGCGAAGGAGTCTATCCCCTTTTCAATAGCGCTAGACCAAGAGATTGTTTTGCGTCTGAGGTGGAGCGCCACACCTACCATCAGCTCCTTACTTTACCACACGGATCCCTGTGCTACTCATACGCTGAGTTGGCGAGGACCGGTATCGAACTAGGAACCTTGTGGTTTCTAGCCGAACGCTCTACCGACTGAGCTAAATCTTTTGTCACTTTTGTCTCAGTTGTTTTGTTTATGTTTTTTTTTTCCGTTAGAAATGGCGGGAATTTTAACGTCATTTATGATGTCATTGCCAAGAATTCGTCTAGTTTGATGGCAATGACATCACAAATGACGTTAAAATTCCCGCCATTTCTAACAGTAAAAAACACATAAACAAAAAAAAAAACCTTTTCAATTAATTGTCTGTCTAAGATTCAATAGATCAGCTGCATAAATGTCAATGCCAAATACACTGTTCACCAAAAAACATTTCCCACATTCCAAAAAACCTTGAGTCGTTTTCACTGTGTGTCAGAAAATGACGTAAAGAGGTTGTAATCCAAATCAAAGTCGACCTTACAGCTGTGACTCTTTTTAATGTGTCAGGTCAAAGAAAAGAAAATAATTTCTTTTCCTCTCTCTCCCTGCCACCAACAAACTTTTTCTTACGTGTCGCTTTTAAGTTTACCTGACAAAATGAAATCCTACCAACACCCCCACACCCATTTTCAACCCTTTTTTTTTAAAGGGAGGAAAAAGGTAGAGTTTCAGACCAAACACCTTATCTAAATTTTGTTCTGGTTTTTACTAAGATGAGTCAAAAGTTTTGCAATATTTTGGTAACGTGAAGCACAATTCGATAACTCCAGATACTTTTGTGTTAAAACATGCAGTTTTATTGAATTTATCAGCTGCATGTTTTAAAATAGAATTTATCAACTGCATGTTTTAACACAAAAATTTATCAACTGCATGTTTTAACACAAAAATAACATAATTCGTATCCTTAGTAATTTCTAAATTCCTTAAATTCTATGCCCAAACCAAACTTTTCCGTTTTAATTTTCCGACCTATTTCAACACCCAGCCTTCAATATTTGCATCCAAACTATACACCACACTACCATAATACTAACAACTGAAACTACATACCAATCTCTTCAGTCTCATTAATTTACCTGTGAGATTCTACGCAAATAAAATATGAGAAAACACAAAGAAGGAAAAATAAAAACTAGTTAAGGCGGCAAAGAGGGTTATGACTTGAACTGATTTGGTCAAGTGATATATTTACCCAACCCCTCCGCATGAGTAGGATGTGACACATATTCAGTTTCTTAAGCAGGGTTTGACCCGTTTGAATTAGGGTTTTCCTAGACTGGTTGCCTAACCAAGGTTAAAGAGCCCAGTCTGTCCTACTATTTAACCTATAGCTGGAGGGAGGATATATGGATTCATACCTTTCCGCTTTGTGAAATGCAAACAGCCTCGTCTTGGATTTGAACTCGCCTTGTCCACTTCCTATGACGGTAACGATTACACCACCGTCTCCACTCCTTGGTAATGTGATATATGCACCACACTAGCGTCTCAAAGGTTTCCATGTATTTTTTTAAAGCGTTTCGTTAATGTCCACGTGGTGCAGACATACAATAATACTGACACAGCTAGTGTTAGGATAAATATTATAAAAAAGCATTACATTTCATTACATGTTATGCTTTTTTATATCTATTTATAATGGAGATTCGCTTCCGGTTTTTGTCCGTAACAAAAACTACGTCACTGCTTACGTCACATTACCCAAAATCGTCATAACATAGAATAAATACACTCAAAATTTGAACATGTAACATTAGACAGACCACATTGTTTTTTAAAACAAGTTTTAATAAATACATGACTGGTATTATATATCTATATATAGTTTGTTTTATTTTAATACATATTTAAAGTTTACATTTTGAAATTGTTTTATTTTTTAATCCTTTAATGAATTTGATGATTTTACTTACTTAGGGTACAAACTCGCTGACATTGAATTTTTTACTCCCACCCCTCAGGCAATATGTTTCAAAAATATATTTTTACGTCGCCCGGAGGGTGTTTTTTTATTTTGCTAGTGTAATCTAATGATAATATCTCTTGCGCGCTATTGAGCATTAGTACCAATTTAGAAAAATAATGATTCCTCTTTCGAACTTGATGTTAACAAATTTTCACAAGTCATTTTTCATTTCCCATGAAGGAAAAAGAAAAAACAACGAAAAACAAAATTCTCTCTCTCTCTCTCTCTCTCTCTCTCTCTCTCTCTCTCTCTCTCTCTCTCTCTCTCTCACTCACTCTCTGTCTGTCTGTCTGTATGTCTCTCCCTCTCTCCCTCTCTTAAATATTTTTCAAGTTTTTTCTCGACTTCTTTTCAAAAGAGTTATGTTCAATTTGAATGAGACAAAAACCTAAATTAATGTCGATCTTAAAGTTTATTTTAAGATGTGACAAACGCTCGTAAATCTGACACAAGTTTCAAATCTGACAAATGACATAAATATCACCGAGACATTTTCGAAAAGACATTCTGTCTCGTTGCATTTCATCAAAATCAAAACATTTTTGAGGTCATTAGTTTCAAACTTTGAACTCATTTTTGTTCTGCTTGTTTTGCCTCTTCTGCACATTCTGTAAAATCACGAAACTGTCAGCCATTTTATTCTTTCTGAATGTAACGATGTATACTTACGAATATCTTATCTCAAACTAGAAGCGGCTACCCGGTATTGCCCGGGTAAAGAGAGGGATTTTTAAAAAGTTAGTCTTGCAGATCCGTTGATTGTTTATGTTTTAATCATGAACGCACAAATGGCTTTGCTTTGGTAATTTATGAGGAAGTGCGTCCCGGTCTCCTGCCTCAAAAACCGCTACCCAACCCCAGCTCGTCGTAATTCTTGTTTATTTATCGTAATTTGTCGTGATTCTTGTTTAGATATGAAGATGGATATATAGTTTTGAATAGACTGAGATAGATAGATAGATAAACAAACAAAATAATATAGATAGATATGAACAAATGGAGATAGATATTTTCGACAAGTAAATGTATTGGGGAGGGGGCTTCTTTTTTTGTCGTAATTCTTGTTTATTTAAACTAAAAACAAGACATTAAACAAACATGAATTTAAAAAAATCTTAGTATTTAAAGTAATATAGATAAATATACAAATTGAGATAGATAGATAGATGGATAGTTTTGAATAGACTGAGCTGGGTCGTTATTTTAATAGTCACCGTGCACCAACTCTTGAGGCAGGAGACCGGGACGCACTTCCTCATAAATTACCTTTGCTTTCTCTCACTATTCAAATTCTAATATTTAAATATCTTCATGAATATAAAATACAATCTCCATTATTTTTGTACAAAAAACCAAGCTCTGGTGATAGTGAATGCGTATATACTTTTTTTGTTGTTGTTGTTAATTGTTTTATATTCGTAGTTCCTCCGAACATACATACATACATACACACACCTACTACCCTTTACATATGTATAGATGGATCTATTTACCTGAGTTGAAGTTTATTTTCCTTTTTAACAAATTATTTGTATGCATACCCAGCCCCTCCATCATGGTCAGGGTGTGAGACGTCATTTTTTAAAGCTGATTAAAGCTGGTTTGAATCAGAGTTTTTCCTTCTCCTAGACTGGTTGCCTACCTAGGCTAAAGAATCCTGTCTGCACTATTACTTACCTATAGCTGAGGGGTGAACAGACGAATTCGTGCCTTTCCCAGTAACTGTTTATGTGTTTTATGTATAGTTGTGTAGGTTAAATCGAACTTAATAGACCTAAATGTCACCCAGCCAAAAGAAAAAAATACCAAAAAATCAGAGAATTAACCGAATTTAATGAAATTTTCAGTGTTGATATATTAATGGATAAAAGATATAATGCACTAGTTATTGTATTGTTATTTTTATTTGTTATTTTACATTTTTTCAGGTCAGTTAAATTTGAACCACGTATCTTTGAGGCATAACACAGATTTTCAAAGATACGTGGTTCAAAGTTAACTGACCTAAAAAATGTGAAAGTTTTTAAATAAAATAACTGGTGCATTATATCTTTTATTCATTAATATATCAACACTGAAAATTTCATTAAATTCGGTTAATTCCCTAATTTTTGGCATTTTTTTTCTTTCGGCAGTGCGAATGCGATGGTGGAATTTAGGTCCGTTAAGTTCGATTTAACCGTTATGTGGGTATCCTTTTTATAATTGCATGTTTTGATACAAAGTGTGGCAGAATGATCTCTCAGGTTTGGTAGATGAATAAAAAGACGGTAATTATTAACTTGTTCCTCGTATATTCCTACTACAAACTGAACCTTCATTTTATGTCCATGTTTTTGCAATAAATGTTTTAAATATGTTTGCAATAATGTTTTTAAATAAAGAAAATATATTCAGTATTGTAAAATAACGGGTGCAAGAAAAATAAAACATTTATTGTAAAACCACGGACATAAAATGAGGGTTCAGTTTATTTTATGGTAGGAATTTACGAGGAACAAGTTAAGGATTACCATAAAGACAATATATCTTATTAAAAATTTAATTTTATGAGAAAAACAAACATTATTTGCCTTCTTTTCTTTTGTCATCAAATTTAAAGATTATATCATCAAGATGATGATTGCCTTCACAACGTTGAATTGAGCAACAGCAAATAAGTATAACCAAATTTGTACATAAAGCAATTGGTATTTATAGCACTCTGGAATATTCTTTACTTGCGTCTGGGTGATCTTATTCCTTGAGTCCTGATTGGCTACTGGTCTCAGTGTGGATATGGTATTAGATAATTATCCATCATTCGGCATTATGTCCCCAGCAATGCAAGGACTGTATTTAGTTATTGCTTGCTCCTTTGTCTGCCAACTGGCCGCTAGATGGAATACCACTGCAAAGTGAAATACAAACTGTGATATAAAGAAAAGCGTGCACTCACCCTCTGTTGACGATCGAAACCCACGAGTTAAGAGAAGTGCTGAATCTCTGAGTTCAGTTGACTCACACCAACATCTATGTGTGTGTAACAACTAAAGTGAGAACAGTATTTTAAATAAGTAAAATCAGTAGAGATTATGTTTCCTGTGGGTTGTAACCATGTTGAAAACAAAATGTTGATTCCTCTCTGTTGGACTTGAGAGAAAGAAAACCATTTTAATCTCAACTGGCAACGAATATTCATTTTGGAAATTGTCAAAAAGAAATGCATCATCATCATCATCATCATCATGTCACAATGACAGCAATGATACACATGACTCTCTCTCACCAACCATCCCTGTCAGTCATCGATCTCTGGCAAGTCCACTACGCTGCATCCAGAATCCACAGAGAGCTGAATGATGTAGGTTTTTGCTGGTCAGCCCACACTGGTGTGTCCATGAGTAAATGTCCACAGGAGAACATCACTTATGAGTTTGTTCTTGCTTCTCCAACAGTGTCATCAAGTCATACTGAAATACCAGTTCCCACCAGATCCTCAGTTAAGCAGTGATGTGCTTGGTTAATAATTAAATGGGTAATTACTTGAAGGTTAACAATTTTTACTTTATTAGCAAATACCTGCCACTGAAAAGTAATCCTAAGTTTTTATTTTATTAAACACCTTCCACTAGATCGCTCTGTTGTTATTCAACTGCCGCTCCCCTGAAGAAAAAACCCAGCTCGATTTCTTTCAGTTCTTAAAGTTTTCATGCAAATTCCAGCGCACAAGATTCACGTGATTGTGCACTGTGCAGAGCACAGGTGATATTATGTCACTTTCATTGGAGGGCGGGGGGTAGGGGGTGAACAGACTGTGTCCACTACACTACTAATGAATAGTAAGTATGTATTTACCCAACCCCTCCACCATGGGTAGCATGTTAGATAAGGTCATCTTTTAAGCAGAGTAAAGCTGATTTGAATTCACAGTTTTCTAGACTGGTTGATTGACCAAGGTTAGATAACTCAGCCTGCCCTACTATTTACACACAGCTTGTAGAAGAAGAAGAAGACACAAGGAGGAGAGGAGGAGGAGGAAGAAGAAGAAGAAGATAACAAGAAGACACAAGGAAGAAGAAGAAGAAGACACAAGGAGGAGGAGGAGGAAGAAGAACAAGAACAAGAACAAGAACAAGAATAACAAGAAGAAGACACAAGGAGGAAGAGGAGGAGGAATAGGAAGAAGAAGAAGAAGAAGAAGAAGACGAATAACAAGAAGAAGACACAAGGAGGAAGAGGAGGAGGAATAGGAAGAAGAAGAAGAAGAAGAAGAAGACGAATAACAAGAAGAAGACACAAGGAAGAAGAAGAAGAAGAAGAAGAAGAAGAAGAAGAAGAAGAAGAAGAAGAAGAAGACAATGGTTTATTTTCACACATTACACAATATAAACAACGTCACACAAAACAAAACAAAAAACCTAATGTTGGTTGTTGCAGTAATGTGTGGAGGATGATCACTAATTCAGACTGAGCCTATTCTAATATTGACCACATCAGTTATTGTTGTTGTTGTTGGTGGTGGTGTTTTTTTGTTTGTTTTTGCTTGTGTATTTTTACGTAGTTTGAAATTTGAATATAAGTTTACTTATATGTATTAAAAATTTCTATTTTGATAAATAATTTGAGTTGGTGAGCAAACATTTTGGTGAAATCAACGTTTGGAAATTATTTTTGATAGTGTCTAATGTTGTTTCCATGGAAATAAATCAGAGGCATTAATTTCAGAACACCCCACGTAGATGTTCCCACAAAATGTCTGACTAGACCAATTTCAAAGAAGAAGAAATCTATTAATAATGGAGATTCGCTTCCGGTTTTTGTCTGTAACAAAAACTATGTCACTGCTTACATCACATTACCCAAAATCGCCATAACATAGAATAAATACACTGAAAATTTGAACATGCAACATTAGACAGTCCTCATTGTTTTTTAAAAACAAGTTTTAATAAATACATGACTGGTATTATATATCTATATATAGTTTGTTTTATTTTAATACATATTTAAAGTTTACATTTCAAATTGTTTTATTTTTAATACTTTAATGAATTTGATGATTTTACTTACTTAGGGTACAAACTCGGTGACATTGAATTTTTTACTCCCACCCCTCAGGCAATATGTTTCAAAAATCTATTTTTACATCGCCTGGAGGGCGTTTTTTTATTTTGCTAGTACATCTAATAAATTTTTATTTCCTTTGCAGAATGTCTTTGCACCTGATCCAACAGGAACGGCAGGATTTGAGGAGAATTCACCAATTTTTGGAACTCCAGGAAGTTTTTATTCATCTGGCAAAATGAAAAAGAATAAAATTTATCCAAATGATTTGCCAAATGATTTGCCATGGAATGATTACATGAATGAAAGGGGTAAGGAAAAATATTTTTTAGGTTAAATCGAACTTAACAGACCTAAATTACACCAGGAGAAAATCTAACAGTGAAGTTGTTATACATTTATAAAAACAAAAACTTTTTTAAAAATTAACTTGTGGTTGTCGTGTGCCACAAAAAAATTCAAAGCTTCTGCCAAATTTGAAAAAAAAAAAAAGAAAGACATTTGCTTTAATCAAATGATTTGGTACTATTCAAGTAATTTGTAAATAAAAAAAAAAGAAAAAGGGTTAAATCGAACTTAACTAACCTAAATTCCACCATCGTATGTCACCCTGCCGAGAAAAAAAAAAATACCAAAAATCAGGGAATTAACCGATTTAATGAAATTTTCAGTGTTGATATATTAACTCTTAACATCCTGGTCAGAATTTTCCAAGTTCAAAGCCCCGTTCCTATTTTATTTTTTTTTAAAAAGGCTAAAAATGGATTTTTCATTTAAAGTTACTTGTAATTTCCTTTAAATCAAAGACTTCTAGATATTTAATATTATATTTAAACCATTTGGGTAGGATTAGGAAAATGAATGTGAATTTATGATGTTAATGTTAATTTTTATCAAAGATATGGAAGTTAACTGACCCGAAAAAATGTAAAAGTTTTTAAATAAAATATATCTGGTGACATACAATGGTGGAATTTAGGTTCGTTAAGTTCGATTTAACCATTTTTTCTTATTAATAATCAACATTTATTTGTTTAAATGATTTTCTAAAATTCAAATTCTAATTCAGTCATCAAATCTTCAAACACCATACACATGCACACACATACATGCTACTGCGAACTGTTCATGTTCCTGACACTAATACATATTCTGTGTACTTGACATGAGACTTTGATGAGTGCACCAGAGCACTGTACACAATAAATTACATTTATTTATTTTTAACTAATCCAATTGTTATACTAATTTCAATTCTCTCATACTACTACTACTACTACTACTACTACTAATATACCATATATATATTTAAAAAAGTAAAGTCGTCGGGGTGGCCTAAAGGTGGTATCAGCCAGACAGTGAAAGAGTCTATCCCCTTTTAACTAGCGCTAGACCAAGGAGATTGTTTTAGTATCTGAGGTGGGACGCCACACTTACCATCAGCTCCTTACTTTACCACATAGATCCCTGTGCTACTGATACGCTGAGTTGGCAAGGGTTGGTATCGAACTAGGAACCTTGTGGTTCCTAGTTTGACACTCTACTGACTGAGCTATACCAGCCCTATACATATCTGTGCTACTCATGTACTCAGTTGGCAGGGACTGGTATCCAATATATATATATATATATTATATATATATATATATATATATATATATATACTAGCAAATATATGTATTTAAGTTTTAATGTAATAAAATATTAGATTAAATCAGAAAGGCTAATGATACTAATTAAGAATTCAGATAAAAAGATTTAAAACGGAGGGGGTATAATCGGAAAATAGAACAACTGAAACTTACTCTTTCATCACTTCCGTTTTTCAATGCTAAATTTTCCTAATTTAACTATTTAGTTAAAATAGGAAGTAAAGAATAGAATTACAGTTATTTCTTCTTGTTAATGAATTTCTTTTAGGATTTATTGAAGAGATTTTTACTCATATTCATTAAGATAAAACCAAACAATTAGAAATCAATAATACCAAGCACATTTTTATCAAAATCAGTTTTTTTAATATCAATATGCAAATTAGCTTTACGTTTACACTGAAAACTGGTATTTTGTTGTATATATAAATACAATTGCATGTTATTAGTATTAAGGTAAGGCCAACAGTATTAATAATGTCAAACAGTTTTATTAATAATTGAGGTTTAAATAGAAATAGAATCATGGAGAATGTGGCATAAATAACTAAGGAAATTGTGACTTGAGTAGTAATATAGTTTCGGTTACAGACAGAAAAACACACAATCTCCATTATAATAAGATATATATGCATGCATGTTGAATTAAACAAACGACACATCTCCTGCTTAACAATTTTATTTGTGATTTTTTTCAAGTTTTCTGACCAACTTTTTAATATTTGGATGGAATTTGTGGATTAGTCCACCAAAGTTCATGTCCCGAGTACTTTGGTGGACTAATCCACGAATTCCACCCAAATATTAAAAAGTTGGCCAGAAAACTTGAAAAAATCACAAATAAAATTGTTAAACAGGAGATGTGTCTTTTGTTAAATTCAACATGCATAAATGAAAAAATGCTGCCCAAATACACACACACACACACACACACACACACACACATATATATATATATATATATATATATATATATATATATATACTGATACTGACAATAGGCCACTCCGCTAACAGCTTATATATATATATAACAAGAATGTTGGAACAAATGCAGACAAAATATCTATAAAAATAATTGACAAACCCTTTGCTAAATCAAACAAACAACATATTCAATAAAAACTAAAACCCGCTCACAACTGCAGGGAAAACATACAACTAATAATTTAAAAAAAACCCACAAAATATATAACATGACAAACAAGAAATAAACCTGCAATTGCAAAAACAAGAAATAAACAATGTCTGATAATCTCTGATAATAAATAATAAATAAATAATAAAAAAAGAAAGAAAGATGGAGTCTCCATGGCATTGTGGGTAAGATGCTGGATTGTGACATCATAGTGAGTTCAAACTTCAGTTGTGCTAGTAGTTTCACTTTCAGACAAATACCATTGGGAAAGGTATGAACCCATTCATTCCTCCAGCTATGGGTTACATAGTACCTCAAATGTTTTTCTACAAAGGTGGCTTTGGCATTAAATATCACATGAAGGTTGATATGCCATTTAACAAAAAACATCAAAAAAATAAATAGATAGATAAATAATCAAATATTAAAATGAATAAAAAAATTAAAAATTGAAAAAAAAAGAAAAATGAAAACCAATAATAGATAAATACATGAATAAATAGACATGACTAATTGAAAAAAAAATGGAAGAGACATGACTAATTGATAATGGGAAAAATTTCTTTGTATGAAACTTCAGTCAGTTGTAAATAGATCAGAAGAAATGTGGAGTATATATATTAACAACCTCTCCGCACGAACAGGATGTAACACAAGGTCAATTTTTTGAGCGGAGTTCAACAGGTTTGAATTCAGAGTTTTCCTTCTCCTAGACTAGTTGCCTAACCAAAGTTAAAGAGCCCAGTCTGCCCTACTATTTATCCATAGCTGGAAGGAGAGTAGGATTCATACCTTTCCCAAGTGTATTAGTGCTAAGTGAAATACAATTACCACATCAAGGATTTGAACTCAGGGCGACATGTCCATTTCCCATGACTTTAACCCTTACACCACACACTTCCATCTGGAGTTTAGACACATTGTGAATAATGGAAATGAGGAAATCTAACATAAATTGATTAATAAACCTGTCAGTAGGGCTATGATTATGCGGATTGTATCCTCTGCTAAGGAGTAAGAACCCCCCTCCCCCAAAAAAATGGGGTATCTTAGGTTTGACACTAAACTGCATCCCATGAGGAGGGTCCAGTTCAAGAGTTGTCTTGCTTAACTCTTAACGTCCTCTACCACCTCATTCCGCCCGGCCAGAAGTCACATTCATTTTCCTAATCTGCCCCAAACGATAGCTTTTGTTTAAATGTAATATTAAACATTTAGAAGTCTTGGATTTAAGGAAAATAACAGGTAACTTAAATGAAAAGGCTAATTTTAGCCATTTTTTTTATAAATCCTGATAGGAATGGGGCTCTGGACTTAGAAGATTCTCAGCAGGATGTTAAGAGTTAAAAGGTGTAAGGGTTGGATTTGTTGCCTAGAGCCAGAGGCAACCCTCAAGGGGAATCTTAGCAATACTTAATAAACTATCACTATAGAAGACTTGCTTCCAGCATAGCACCCCACATTAAAAAAAAAAAGACCAAGTCTATTATTTTTCTATAGCTGAGAAGAGAACAGATAGATTCATACATTTCCCAAGGTCATTAGCCTGAAGTGAAATACAAACAGTCTCATCCAGGATTTGAACTCTGATTAAAATTTTGTGATAATTTTAATTACCAGTTAGATAAAAAAAAATATAATTCACTCTTTATATTGGATTCTTAAAAGTTGTCTCCCTTTTATAATTAATTTTACAATTGACACATTTTCATTGAATTTTCTGAAATGTTTGTCTAAAAACGTCAACCATTTTTGTTTCTATATGAGCTGAATAAGAACAAATAAAATTAATAATTTTGTTGTTGTTAAAGAAGGGAATGCTGCCCTCCTTTAAGGAGACACTTAACAATTCACGGTGCAAATGAACTGTAAGGTTGTCAAAATGATAACCTGGGAAATTTTGAATGACAATATTTGAAATCATATCCAAACGAGTTGTAAGACCCGATTACAGATTGTTATGTTAGAGAATGTCGGCCATGTTGCCAACTGGGAATGAAAAGATGGGGAATTCTGATTGTCAGGAGAAAATGGCAAATAAACAGAAAACCACCAAAAAAGAAAGACAAGTGATTTGCGTTGTTTAAGTTTTTAGAAGAAAAATAAAAAAAAAAGAAATCCTTCTTTGCTTTCGTACGTCCTATAAGCACAACTGATTTTGTCTAGACATGAACGTCAAAATGGCTGTTATCGTCTTTACAAGAAAACATGTTCCATTCATAATTCATTCAGTCTAAGTTTCTTTTTTTTTTTTTTGTCTTTTTTTTTTTTTTTCCTGCCGTTCCCAATCTGCAATCAAAATTGATTTTTAATAAAATATAACAAAAAAATCTTCATTGAATAACAAAAGAAAAAAAAAAGTTGTTGTCATTAATAATTTTGCAGCGTTTATGAAAATTTATTTTAAGATGAAACAAAACTTGATGATTAAAAAAAAATGTTTAATATCTAAACAACAGAAAAAAAAGTCCCCGATTTTAGTACCCCTTTCTTTTTTGGTTAATATTCTAATATCTGATTGTAATAAAATAGGAACTAGGTAATTGCTTAATGGTGGTCCAGTTTAGGTGAAGACTCTTTAGTATTTATAGTGAACTGATTTGGGGGGGGGGGAGAACTATGTTTAATTTTGCCACAGTTAGATAGATAGATAGATAGATAGATAGTGTAATAAAAGACAAATAAGTTAATTGCTTTATTCAAAATTTATTATATATAACTAAACTATGGTCCAGTTGAGGAGAAGATTCTTTACTATTTATAGTGGACAGATCCAGGGGGGACAACCATGTTTGACTTTACCATAGATAGATAGATAGATAGATAGATAGTGTAATAAAAGACAAAGTTAATTGCTTTATTCAAACTTTATTCAAATATATTAACTTCTTAACTGTGGTCCAGTTAAGGTGAAGATTCTTTAGATTTATATTTAACTGATCCAATGGAAACCAACTATCTTTGACTTCACTACATTATTATTATCATTATTATTATTATTATTATTATTATTATTATATTAATATTATTATACTAATACATTTTAAAACTATTAAAACAATAGTATATACATGAGCTTGGTATGAAGATTGCATAGGCAATAAACTGTCAGTAACCAGGTAGCATTGACTCCATGTCCACACTACCTTGACTTAGATATAAATACTCTATCCAGGATATTGACCATTGTTTACTCATAAATATAGCATCCATATTATCCATATTATCTATATGATATTTAATATATATATATATATATAAGGACCTACGTGAATGGTTCTTCAGAATTATCCTGAAGAATCATTCTGGGTGAAACCTAGGTAAATAGTGTCTGACTCATGTAGGTCCTCATAATTATCCTCTACATAATGCATTGGGAAGCGCGTGGTGTAATGGTTAAAGTCATGGGAAATGGACTCGTCGGCCCGAGTTCAAATCCTGGCTGTGGTAATTGCATTTCACTTAGCGCTAAAACCCTTGGGAAAGGTATGAATCCTAATCTCCCTCCTGCTATGGATAAATAGTAGGGCAGATTGGGCTCTTCAAACTTGGTTAGGCAACTGGTCTAGGAGAAGGAAAACTCTGAATTCAAAACCTGTTGAGCTCCGTTTAAGAAATTGACCTTGTGTCACATCCTGCTCGTGCAGAGGGGTTGGTAAATATATACATAGTGCATTGAACAATTTTTTCATATATTAACTTAGAAAACTCCTTCAGTGTTTTTTTCTTTAGGCCACTATATACGATACTGATGATTATTTTCAGAAAGTACGGATATGCGGGTCTTTTCTTTTTAAAAATATTTTTCCACAGATGACAGTTTAAAATTTGTTTTATTTTGAAAAACTGAGTTATTGGGTTTCTTTCCACACCGGTAGAGTTTAGAAGTAAAAAAAAACAAAAAAACTAATATATATAATATATATATATATATATATATATATATATATATACATGTTTCATTGAATTGAACAGACAATTCCTGTCTGACAAGTCTTTCGCCGATCCGTTCTAATCTTCGGGCCATCCGTCTGGCGTCAGGGTGGAACTGGTATACCAGTCCACCGAATGTTTCGTCACTAGCACTTTCGGCAATGCACTTTGCCATCCTCAGGTGGAAACGATGGAATAGTTTTCATGTCTCATTTTTAACGAAAACGAGTAGAAGCAAGGAATTAGTGGGAGGTAATATCAATAGGTAGTGGGAGGTTTTTTGGAATGGTAGTAATTTGAACAAAGCAGTGGTGATTTTTTTTGGAGGGGGGGGGCACAGGTTGTGATAAGGGGGGGGGATAATGGAAGTAATGTAGGCAGAAAATTATAAGTATTTTAGGATATGTTGACTTACTTCAAAGTTTATTTTGTTGAGGGTAGTTTTTTTTTGTTTTATATATAAAGCTTTGATTATTTGAAGTTTTTGTTTGTTTTTTTCTCTATATAGTGTGTGTGTATTTTCTGTTAGAATTTTGCGGTAGGTAGAGGGGGGGGCATGAATGTGTTTTAAGATGTTGATTAATGGACTGGTATACCAGTTCCACCCTGACACCAGAAGGATGGCCCGAAGATTAGAACGGATCGGCGAAAGACTTGTCAGACAAGAATTGTCTGTTCAATTCAATGAAACATGTATAAAAGAAAAAATGCTGCCTAAATACACTTATATATATATATATATATATACCAAAAATCAGGGAATTTACTGAATTTAAATAAATTTTCAATGTTGATATTAATGAATGAAAGATATAATGCACCAGTTATTTTATTTAAAAACTTTTACATTTTTTCAGGTCAGATAACTTTGAACCACATATCTTTGAGTCAAAACACAGATTCTCAAAGACATGTGGTTCAAAGGTAATTTTAAGTTTGATTTAACTATATATATATATATATATATATAATATATATATATATATATATATATATATGATAAAGAAAATGACTTACCAGGGAATAGAATATCGACTTAATCACAACATTGACGCTCAATACAAATATTAACCGAATAAGTCAGGGTTATAAAGAATATGAAGTGCTCCATATGTTAGTCAAGCGTATTTAGTAGAGAGGTATATATATATAGATAACCTACTTAACTTTCACCCAAAAAAGGATCATCAGAGTTGATTGTAATTAATTAATCAAGAAATTGAATTTAACAGTGATAATTGGATTATTTACTTCCTCAATTGTCTTTGATTAATCAATTTCTAAATTAATTTCTTTCAATTAACCCTGATGATCCATTTTTTTGTGAAACTTAGGTTATCTATTCATACCTTTCTACTAAATATATATAATATATATATATATATATATATATACATATATATATATATATATATATATATATATATATATATATATATATATATATATACATATACATTAAGGTAGTGTGAACATGGACTCAATGACTCCATGTTCATGCTACCTTAACTTAGATATAAATTCTCTATCCATTATATTGAGCACTATTTACTTATAAATATAGCACCCATATTATGTCTCTTTCTCTCTCTCTCTCTCTATATATATATATATATACATATATATATAATTATGTATGTTATGTTCTTGTGAATGTTGTTTGTTTGGTCTTTTGAAGCACTGGAAAAAAGAACAAAAACAAGAAAAACAGAGCAAAAAACATATATATATATATATATATATATATATATATTGTCTGTCTATGTGTCTGTGTGTGTCTGTGTGTGTTTCTGATTGTGAGACCAATATTTTATTAACTGAACATTTAAATCAATAATGAAAAGATTCTTTTCACTTCTTGATCCAAAAACTTGATCCAGATTTTATTGGATTCTATTTGGATCCAAGTCCAATGTTATTGTATCTGGGGTTGATTTTTATCCAGTTTAAGAATTCGTAACAAAAGTTACATTCAGAGATAATAATTGATTCTCTTGCTCTTTCCACAACCATTATTACTCTTTCTCAAGGGCATTAGTGTAAAATGGAATGTAAACTTCTTAATGTAGGATTTGAACCCTGATCATTTAGTCCATTTCCTAAGATGATAACCATTGCACAACCATCTCCACTATTTATAAATAACATTTTAGGTCAAGAGCAAAATCTCAAAGAATCCATAAATTATAAAAACAATGAAGACAAAAAAAACAATAAAGATGAGGACAATTTTCCGTATAATCCAAATAATCCTAATTATCAAGCCTCATCTCAAAAATTCAGAGAAATAGTGTAGATAACAATAAAGATGAGGACAATAGTCTGAATAATCTAAATAATACAAATTATCAAGCCTCCTCTGAAAAATTCAGAGAAATTGTGTAGATAACAATGAAGATGAGGACAATAGTCTGAATAATCTAGATAATCCAAATATCAAGCCTCCTCTGAAAAATTCAGAGGAATAGTGTAGATAACAATAAAGATGAGGACAATAGTCTGAATAATCTAAATAATCCAAATTATCAAGCCTCATCTCAAAAATTCAGAGAAATAGTGTAGATACCAATGAAGATGAGGACAATAGTCTGAATAATCTAGATAATCCAAATTATCAAGCCTCCTCTGAAAAATTCAGAGAAATAGTGTAGATAACAATAAAGATGAGGACAATAGTCTGAATAATCTAAATAATCCAAATTATCAAGCCTCATCTCAAAAATTCAGAGAAATAGTGTAGATAACAATAAAGATGAGGACAATAGTCTGAATAATCCAAATAATCCAAATTATCAAGCCTCATCTGAAAAAATTTAGCGAAATAGAAAAAAAACAAAAACTTTTCTTTGTTGATGGCAAAAACAAAGAAAAAGAAATTTGAGATTTTTATTCCAGAATTTAAAATCTTCTCCCTTTCACCATTCTGTAAGTCTGTGATGGTGCGTTCTCTTGGGGATGTTGCTATCATGTGTAACCTTTTGATTAAAAGTTATCTTGAATTACTCACACCTACCACAAGAAGTCGAACTGCATTTCGTGTGTACGGACAGCCGTTAACTATCAAATAATGTTAGTTTGTTTACTATAAAGAGATAAACACGGCAGTTAAAGATAAGCGTTTGGTTTGAATTGCTTAGATGAAGAATCATCACTAGTCAGACGACTGGCCTCATTTTGCGGGTTTTATAGTCATAACATTTCAGCTATTTCTGTGGAATTCATGGTAACAATTACAACATTCAATACTGAAGAACCATTTCAAAATAGTTCAATAAGTAAGAAGTATAATAATTTTGATTTTACTCTCTCTCTCTCTCTCTCTCTCTCTCTATATATATATATATATATATATATATATATATATATAAATTTATATAGATAAAGGGTGGCTTACTGGTGAATATAGGCACTATTGTTGGAGGTGCACAGAATCCAGGGTTTAAGTCCGCGATAAAACAAATACAAAGTGCTCAATACAAAGTAGAGCAAATTTATTAAAGAAATGGATACAATAGAAACCTACTCGAGTTTCACCGTTAGGATCATCAGGGTTAAATCCACTGAATTAATCGAGTTACTGATTAATTGCAGCTGATCACACGTATGTTCATTGAATAAGATGTTACGTTACATCTTATTCAATGAACACACGTGTAATCGGCAGCAATTAATCGGTAACTCAATTAATTCAGTGGATTTAACCCTGATGATCCTAACGGTGAAACTCGAGTAGGTTTCTATTGTATCCATTTCTTTAATAATATATATATATGTGCGTGTGTGCGTTAGTCTCTTTTTATCAAATTCTAATGTTGTATTTTTATTCTTCTAATTTTTTCTGCTGGGTGGGTTGAGCTCTCTCTTCATCTGGGTCTTTTATTTTGGGTATTTCTTGGGCCGTATATCCCCACATTGAAGATGTGTGGTGTATTGGTTACCGTTGTAGGAAATGGATATGACAAAACAAGTTTAAAAACTGGATGAGGCTGTTTGCACTTCACATAGTATTAATATGCTTGGGAAAGGTATGAATCCAACTATTCTCCCTTCAGCTATGGGTAAACTCTACTTAAGAAATTAACCTTGTGTCAATGTGGAGGGGTTGGTAAATGTATATATCCCCATGCTCATTTTTTTTGTTCTTATAAAGACATATTTTGTGTTTGACTTTTTTTTTTATTACCTGAGATCCAATATTCCAATGGATGGAGAAGAAATCAGAGGGATCATTTTTAACATCTTACACCAAGAAACTCCTTAAACCAACTCACCTCTCTCCCACAGATTTGTTGTCCCTATCTCTTTACCCCAAAATATATATTTAAAAAAAAATTGAAATAGATCACTAAGTAGGCCTAAGTCTATTCTAGTAGTGACCACCTCAAGCGGTGATATAAGAGGTTTGAATTCAGAGTTTTTCTTCTCCTAGACTAGTTGCCTAACCAAGGTTAAAGAGCCCAGTCTGCCCTACTATTTACCCATAGCTGAATGGAGAATAGTTGGATTCATACCTTTCCCAAGGGTATTAGCGCTATGTGAACTGTGGCTTTATCCAGGAATTGAACTCGGGTCAACGAATCCATTTCCTATGACTAGCTAGTACACCACCACACTTCCTATCTGATACAATCTGAAATTTTCTGGTAACATTAACTTATCTACTTTGATAAATGTGAAAAAAAGACAAAACAGAACAAACAAAAAACACAACATCCTGCTGCTTTTTAACGCTTTCGCTACAGGCAGATCATTTTTAATAATCCTTTTTGAACAGGCAAGTTGTTTTCGGAAAATTTGAAAAATAGTGTGTATGTTCAAGCAAGTCAATTAATCTATACATATATAAAGGTCAGTTTGTGTGTATGTATGTCCAGAGGAAACTACAAAAATAAAACAATAAACAACAAAGTAAATATGTACACACATTCATTATCACCAGAGCTTGCTTTTTGTGCAGAAATAATGAAGATTATATTTATATTCATGAAGATGTTTAAAAATTAGGATTTGAATAGTAAGAGAAGGGAAAGTCAGGGGTTGGTGTTCATGATTAAAACATAAACAAATCAATTATGTAAGACCAAAACAATCAATGGATCTGGGAGAATAACTTTTTATTATCACCCTCTCAACCCAGTCAATGCCGGGTAGCAGCTTCTAGTCATATCTAAAAAAAAAACAAAACATAATAATTTAATCAACATATGTGTGTCATAGTACCCTAACAATAAAACACTCACTTTTAATTATGATATTTTGAAAAACAAGCTTTATACATGTTGGAATGTTTCTAAGATATAAGGCGTGTGCTAGATGTTCACCTCTACTTATAGACTCGCCTATAAGCACGTGACCTGGGAAAGATTCCTATTGTCCAATCACTGGCAATGCCCTGCTGCTGATATAATTATTTATACTGACCTTTTCTGGTCATACTAGCATTACTACTTGGATCTTCTTGGACGTCGGAACGTAGTATTAAATCGCGGGACTTATTCACTTACCAAAGGATTCTATAACTCATTACTTACTTATTTACATTAAGTTCTTTGCAACTGGCTAAGGATGGCGGCCAGATACTTAACAGGTTATGGGCCCAGATATGCTCGCATCTTCTTCAATGGCAACGAGGCTAGCTACGAAATTTGGAAGACTAAGTTCCATGGGTATCTGAGAACCCTTCAGTTGCATGACATAATCAATGCACCATCTGACCAACCGGAGGACCCAGTTTTCATAGACAAAAATGCTTACATTTCAGTGGGGTCTTCTAGTGATGTTTCTGGTATAATGACATTGAATTGGTCAATGAGAAGCCAAGAGGAAAATGCCTTGCATTGAGCTACCTTTACAAAATCCTACACTACAGTGGGGCCTTCTAGCAATGTTTCTATAGATTAACACAGAATTGATCAATGAGAAACCAATTGGAAAATGCCTTACATTGAGCTACCTTTACAGAATCCTACACTACAGTGGGTCCTTCTAGCAATGTTTCTATAGATTAACACAGAATTGATCAATGAGAAACCAATTGGAAAATGCCTTACATTGAGCTACCTTTACAGAATCCTACACTACAGTGGGTCCTTCTAGCAATGTTTCTATAGATTAACACAGAATTGATCAATGAGAAACCAATTGGAAAATGCCTTACATTGAGCATTCGCTTATTGTGTAATAAACCGTTTTGTCTCCGTCTCTAAGCATCCTTCACTTGTTATTCTGTTGCGTATTATCAATTTTTGCTTTGATATAATTAGTCCCTATAGAATTATTTTGTATTGCTATTAAAAGATATTTAGTTTCTTTCTTGAGTTTTCCTCTTCATAGCCATGCCCATGTCATCTCATGAGCAATTTCCTAAGTGTCTCCATATAGTTGCTTTCTTCCCAATTTTGTTTTCTAGATTTTTGTATGTTGTTCCCTATTTGACAGTAAGTCAATTCTTCTTCTTCTTCTTCTTCTTCTTCTTATTATTATTATTATTATTATTATTGTGAGTTTTTCACACCAGCATTAGCTGATGGTATTTCCCTGGAGCCTGAGTGACAGCAACAACAACAAAAACTGTCACTCTGTCTGTATACCACTGGTGACAACTGACCAAAAGAGTTAATTTCATTTCCCATTTCAAAAGAACAATCAATTTAAACGTTTCCATTTTGTCGATGTTTTGTAGGAACTGAAATTTTTAATGAAATTTTTGTATGAAATGAAAAATAAATATAAATGAAATCTACTCAAATAACAGTAATGTTATGAAAAAAAACAGTAATTATTACAAATAACAGTGCATACATTTAATAAAAAGGGGCTGGGTTAGCTCAGTCGGTAGAGCGTTCGGCTAGAAACCACAAGGTTCCTAGTTCGATACCGGTCCTCACCAACTCAGCGTATGAGTAGCACAGGGATCTGTGCGGTAAAGTCAGGAGCTGATGGTAGGTGTGGCGCTCCACCTCAGATGCTAAAATACAATCTCCTTGGTCTAGCGCTATTGATAGACTGGTTGATACCGACTTTAGGCCTCCCCGTTGACTTTACTTTACTTACATTTAATATACTTAAATCAAATATACTCAAAATGAAAATTTTTGTATGAAATGAAAAGATAAAAAAAAATGGTTGTTTTTATTTTTCTTCTTAAATTTACAGATCATGAAATTGAAAGGGCAAACGTAATCGTCCATGGTGATCCATTGAAATCCGATGAATTGACTGTCGCCATTGAAACAAATAAAAATAAATTCAATGTTTCCGTTCGACGTTGTCCAACATCAATTCTCATGGAAGATGTTAACGTCATGGAATTATCGTTTAAGAGTGGCCAATTGAAAATTAAAAAAGAACGTTTACCTGTAAGTAAGTTTCTAACAAGAAATGAATTTTCTTTGCTTTTTCTTTTTCATTTTTATTGTTCACCATTTTATCATTTTCTTGTTGAATTGCAACTAAACGTTCAGGGGATGAAATCAAAATGTATCTGGTGGTGAGACTACAGTTCTGGAGATTTGGGGAGTGTAGAGTCATTCCTTTGTTGCCATTATTCCCAGGTTAGGGTCATAATAAACCTGTTTGAAAATTTTAGTATGATGGTGAGGCTACAGTTCGTTCTGAGGGTTACAAAATGTGGTGGTGAGGCTATTCTGGAGTTACAAAATGTTCAGGGTATGAAAGTAAAATGTATCTGGTGGTGAGGCTACGGTTCTGGAGCTACAAAATGTTCAGGGTATGAAAGTTAAATGTATCTGGTGGTGAGGCTATGGTTCTGGAGCTACAAAATGTTCAGGGTATGAAAGTAAATATCTGGTGGTGAGGCTACGGTTCTGGAGTTACAAAATGTTCAGGGTATGAAAGTAAAATGTATCTGGTGAGGCTACGGTTCTGGAGATGTTCAGGGAATGAAAGTTAAATGTATCTGGGGTGAGGCTATGGTTCTGGAGCTACAAAATGTTCAGGGTATGAAAGTAAAATATCTGGTGGTGAGGCTACGGTTCTGGAGTTACAAAATGTTCAGGTATGAAAGTAAAATGTATCTGGTGGTGAGGCTACGGTTCTGGAGCTACAAAATGTTCAGGGTATGAAAGTAAAATGTATCTGGTGGTGAGGCTACGGTTCTGGAGCTACAAAATGTTCAGGGTATGAAAGTAAAATGTATCTGGTGGTGAGGCTACGGTTCTGGAGCTACAAAATGTTCAGGTATGAAAGTAAAATGTATGGTGAGGCTACGGTTCTGGAGCTACAAATGTTCAGGGTATGAAAGTAAAATGTATCTGGTGTGAGGCTACAGTTCTGGAGCAAAAAAAAACATTCAGGGTATGAAACTAAACTGGAGCTTTGGGGAGTGTAGGGTCACTACTTTGCAGCCATTATTCCTAGGTCAGGGTCACACATACGGGTCCAATAAACCTGTTTGAAAATTATTAGTATTAGATAGGAATACTTGAAACCATTTGTGTGCAAAAAATGATTATTACTAAATAGGAATAATTACTTGATTATTATTTTTAAAAAAAAGGGCCCATTTAGCTCAGCCAGTAGAGCATGCGAATAGGAACCACAAGATTCCAGGTTCGATACCAGCCCTTGCCAACTCAGCATATGAGTAGGACAGGTATCTGTGCAGTAAAGTAAGGAGCTGATGGTAGGTGTGGTACTCTGTCTCAGGTGTTAAAACAATCTCCTTGATCTAGTACTAATGAAAAGGGGAAAGACTCCCTTGCTGTCTGTCTGATACTAACTTTAGGCCACCCCGACAACTTTACTAAATAAGTATTTAGAATAATTACTTGAAACTATATAACTGCTAGCAAATAATTAGTATCTGATAGGAATACTTCAAGCCAAATGATTATTACTAAATAGAAATAATTTCTTGAAATTATATAATTGCTTGCAGTATTCATATTATTAGTATTAGATTGAAGATTGTACTTGAAGATATACAACTGTATACAAATGTTTGTATTAAGAAAAGTTAATTGAAGTTATAATTGTTTACATATGATACTTATTATCTATTTGAAAGTATTTAATTGCTAAAAAGAGGAACTTCAGCATTTAATAACCCAACAAGTGTTGACATGCCGTAAAAACAACCAACCAACCAACCAACCAACTTTAGAATACACCAACTGCACCTCTGCAGAGGGGTAAGACCCCCCCTCCTAATAGGGCCACTTGTTGCATAAAGGATGGAACCTTAGTGGTTGAACAGTCCATGACATGCAACACTCCACTTTGGCCTATACTTAGGCTAGACTGGCTGTCGGAGAGGCCCCCTCCGATCAATCAGTAGGTCACATCAAGCCCTAGCACCTATATGATTGTCCCAACCCTATTGTTCTTATGGCAGGCACCAACTCTTTTTATCATATGTGCTAGAATGAATAGACTATTTAATTATAGCAGTCTATTCATTCCAAAGAAGGGGTATAAACATCACCGAAAATTTAATGAAATAAAATGAAACTTAACATTAAAAAACTGAGTTTCTTATATTTCATACCTAATGATTCATACTAAATCCCAAACAATATATATTATAGACAGATATATATATATATATATATATATATATATATATATATATATATATCAACTAAGAAGCACATGTGGATCCCTCTACAACAATATATATAAAGTCAAATGTTGGTATCAAATGTCAGTATCAACCAGACAGCGATGGAGTCTATCCCCTTTGCACTAGTGCTAGACCAAGGAGATTATTTCAGCATCTGAGGTAGAGCACCACACCTACCATCAGCTCCTTACTTTACCATACAGATCCCTGTGCTACTCATACGCTGAGTGGGCCGGGGTTGGTATCGAAAAAAGAACCTTGTGGCTCCTTGCCGAACACTGTACTGACTGAGCTAGACTGGCCCCTGACAATATATATATATATATACATACATAAATATATACATAAATATATACATAAATATATATATATATATATATATATATACCCATTGTGAAATATAGAGAATGATAAAAGTAACAGTCAATAAACCCCATTCATTTATGAAAAGCTGTCTCTTGTACAGAATCCTTGGTCTCCATTGGCCACACAGATTTTGAGAAGCAAATGGAGCTGAATTGGCCACACCCTTATAAAGCCTGCCAACAACAACAACATCTTCCCTAGGCAGGCCATTATCTGGAACACTTAAAAGAGAATGAGGATATAGGGGGAAGGCTAAGAGAAAGTCATGACACAGAGAGGCACAAGGGAGGAAATGCTGAGTGTTCAGAAGAAGATTGTATAGCATCAAGAAAGTTGCTGAACTCTTGTCAATGACCTTTATTTCATATTGAGTGATGGGATGGGGTGGGGGGTGTAAGACTTAATTATCTACATACACTTACTTTATTATAAAAACATTATCTACACACATTTTAAAAACTATAAGATATAAAACCTGCCAATGATGAAAATGTTTATAACTCCCAAGAGTTTCAAACTTCCTCACAAATAAATAGAAAACCAGACACATTAATTCTTTAACTTTCTTCCCAAATAATAAGCGTGTCAGTGTATCATATTTTTTAAAACTTTACCCGCAAAAAGAAATCTCTACCAAAGGCCAAATGAAGAGCCCTCTGCAGGAATTAGCTTAACAGCCGCCTGATACAGTGGCCTTTAAGCTAGTTTTGTAATATATTTAATTAGACTTAATTAGATATTTAATTAGAATTCTCTGGGTACAGAGACTATGCCCAAATAACAGGCAGTAGGTCTAAAGAGCAACACTTTGATCTTAGGCAAAGTGCGCAGATACTACAATATGATCTAGAAGTTATACATATACATAAATGAATAAAGAAACAGAGAAAAAATTTGTTTATTATATAGATAGATGCTATATATATATATATATATATATATATATATATATATATATATATATATATATATACTACATATATATATATATATTATTTATATTTGAGTAATTTATTTAATATTTATTACAATTTTTTATTATTTATTTTACTTATTTATTTATTCATTTTTTAATCAAAATTTTAAAAATTAAAATTTTTGTGTATTGATACTAGTTTACCTTATATATATATGTGTGTGTATGTGTGTGTTAATGTGCATATGTGTATCTTGAGTGGGTGTACAGAAAAAATTGACACATGAATGTTGGTAAGTCAATTTGGTTAATTGGTGCCACATCCTGACTGATGTTGACCTTCAATCATCATCAGAGAAATTTTCAGTAGACTGATTAAACTAAATAGACTTACAAATGCATTAGAAGTGAACATTTACATTTTTTAAATCAGAATATTTGGCATATCATATATATATATATATATATATATATATATATATATATTTATATACATACATAAGCTGTCCGAATGATGCTGAACCGATCAGATTTCAATCCCGGCTGTAGGTTGCTTACAAATGTCTGGCCACACTGTAGAGACTTGATAAGTCGAAACACATGTCTGTGGATGACTAAACATACATATATATATATGTGTGTGTGTGGTGTGTGTATGTGTGCACGCTAATGATGACAATATAAAGTAGTAATAAATAATAATTACATATCAGCTCTATTTGATATTTAATCAGTGAGACTGAAACTGATGTAATCATTATCCATTTGAAAATCAGACTTGAAGAGGCAAAAATACTGAAATAAATTTATTTCTGATGAACTAAGGTATTCATATATATATGTATATATATATATATATATATATATATATATACATATATCATCATCATCATCATCATGTCGCGCTGTTAGCACGGATATCCATAACAATCTCTCTCCATCCGTCCCTATCGTTCATCATTCTCGGGAGCTCCTCTATGCAGCATCCTGTATCCGTACAGAGCTGGTCAATGTACATCTTTGTTGGTCGGCCCACACTGGTGTGCCCATGTACAGGCTTCTACAGGAGGATGTCGCTTATGAGTTCGTCCTTGCTTCTCCTGCAGTGTCCCGCATGTCTTGTCCATCTTAGTTGGATGGTTTGGGTGATATGTGGTAGGTGGCCGTACAGCTACTTTCTCATGGGGTGTTGTTTCTACGTCTTGTTCAGGATCACACGCACCATTTATATATATATATATATATATATATATATATATATATATATATATATATATATATATACTGAAATAAAGAGAAAAAAACAAAGTTCAAACCATTTTGTGGAATATTTTTATAATATATTTACTTTCTCTCTGTCTCTCTCTCTCTCTCTCTCTCTATATATATATATATATATATATATATATATATATATATATATGTGTGTGTGTGTGTGTGTGTGTGTGCATGTGTGTGTGTGTGTGTGTGTGTGTGAATTTAAAAAAATGAACTAATATTTTGATTCTTTTATTATTTTGATTTTTAACTTTTTGTTTTCGTTTTTTAATTCCTAAAAAATATTTCTTTTCTTTTCATGTTTGTCATTCTTTTTATTCTATGTAAAATTCTGAATCCAGAAAATGGACTTAATCTTTTTTGTTCCCATTTTTTCTTTTTCTTTTTTTTTTTCTTTTTTTGTCTTCCAGATTGATATTCATGAAAATAGCAAACATTTCTTTCAAGATGCTGAGGCTGGTGTGGCAATAAGTGTTCAAAAAAGCAACTCTCAACAAATGCACGTTGTAAGAATTATGTTGGTTTTCTTCTTTTTGTTTTGTTTTTTGTTTGTTTCTTTTTCTCCTTCCAATAAAACCAAAAGATTTTGAAACATGTTTTATATTTAAAAATTCTAATTGCACTATTTTGTTTCTCTTGAATGAATAATATTTCCATATTTAATTCTAATCGGTCTTCATTTACCTGAGTTGAATATTTTCAAAGATATTTCAAATCAATCACCAGACTTAAGTATAAACAGTTCCAAAATTTACTCTGACTTTAATTGGGTTTTAAGCTGCACCAATCAGTTACACATATTTCCTTCCTTTTTTGAGAGACCCTAAAATTCACCCTTTTTTGAACAGTATAGGGGAAACAACTATGCAGTGACTAATATCAGTCAACATCCCATAATGTAATAGCCCCTGTGGTTTCAAATTTCCCAAATTGCAACATAACTTCCACCCCAGAGTTAAGTATAAACCGTTCCAAAAATTTACTCTGACTTTGATTGAGTTTTAGTGTTGCGGCCATTTTTATGCTGCAGGTAAGAAGAGCACTTTACAGTGGAGATCCCTTGTGCATTAAGTTTGATCTGTTTTGAGTGGAATCCTATGATCCTTGTGTTCCTCTGTGTTAAGCACGAGCAATTGAATGCTTTTCCATGAAGGACTTTAAATAGTTAACCAACCATGTATTCGAGCGTGTTGATTAGCCGATTGAATCCACACAGTCACAAAGAGTCTATAGATTTAAGTTGGGACCTCTAGCACACCTTATATAAAAAAATATTCAAACAGTAATTGTTGCTTAAGGTTTGCCAATCAGTTACACATATTCCTTCCCTTTTTAGAAAGATCTGAAAATTCACCCTTTTTTGGGGAAATAACTATGCAGGGACTAATAACAGTAAACATCCCATAATGTATTAGGCCCTGTGGTTTCAAATTTCCCAAAATGCAACATGATTTCCGCCCCAGACAAGAAGTAGTTTAGAGTTTTGGAGGGAATTTGTCCTAACAAAAATGTTGTCTTAGTAGTCCCTTAAACTGATTACAGAGCAGTGTATTTCATAGTGTACAGATGTTCAATAAAATGTGATGGTCATATTACAATTCATGAGAGATCATGAATTGTGAACAGACCCTGTAGCTAGAATTTAAATTGGGGTCTGTCGATTTAGAATCAAAGAGTCTCCATAAGAAAACTACCAGGGACTGTTGGTAACCCTTGACCCTTAGAGGTGCATGAAAACACACCATGACAGACATGCGATAGTTAGTTTTAACCTTAAGTCTCTGTCTGTCTCTCTCTTTCTCTCTCCAAGATGAACTCTCTCCACGATTATATACACCCGAGTAAAAAGGAGTATATTACATTCATTCAAGCATCAGTTGAGTCTTGTGTTTTTAATTTCCCCCAAAAGAATCATCAGGGAGACTTGAACCTGCTTCAGAGATTAAAAAGAAAGATTTTCATCTTGAAAATGAAAATGTCATTTTGAATGCAGATATATTTCTCAAATACATGTTTGAGATGTCAAACAATCCTTATATTGGAATGATTGGTGCTAAGGAAAATATTCAGGTGTGTCCCCACTCATCAAGGTCCAATATTAGGATTAGTGTATCCAATGATATACTAACACAGAATAGACAGAAGGAAAGACAAGATGAGTTCATTTACACTTTTAGGAAGTGTCCTATAGTATCTTTATTGACGTTGTGTCACATCCTGCTCATACAAAGGGGTTAATAAATACATATATTATGCCTTTTCTCTGGATCTATTTTGTCAATTGCTTATATCTATTTCTAAATAATATTTCTGGTGACCTGTGTTTCATCTATCTCACTTTCTTTCTAATTTAGCAGTTGTCATATAAACCAAAGTATTCCTCCCTTCCTCCCTTCCTCTCTGTGTGGATGTTCACCACAGCAAAAATAAAAGATCTTGTTTGGCAAGAGAATGATTCTTTCAAATTTGTGGCTACCACAAAAAACTATATAACGCACCCTTTTCAAAAGAACACCACACCTTTAAAAAAATAGTAGTAATGCAACAAGTTTGTCTAGCAAAAATTGTTCATATCAATTGTTTCATTCCCCAGAAAAAAGGAATTCCCTTTCAAATCTGATCATACATAGCTGCAGTTTTTAATTAGAATGGTTGTATTTTGAAAACTAGAACCAAATTTTGAGGACTAGTACCAAATTTTAAGAACAAGAACCAAATTTGAAACTAGAACCAAATTTTGAAATTGGAATCAAATTTTGAGAACTAGAACTAAATTTTGAGAACTAAATTTTGAAACCAGAATCAAATTTTGAGAACTAGAACTAAATTTTGAGAACTAGAACACAATTTTGAAATTGGAATTAAATTTAGAGAATAAGAACCAAATTTTGAAACTGGAACCAAATTTTGAAACTGGAACCAAATTTTGAAAATAGAACCAAATTTTGAGAACCGGAACCAAATTTTGAAACTAGAAGCAGATTTTGATAACGAGGACCAAATTTTGAGAACTAGAACCAAATTTTGAAGACTAAGAACTAAATTTTGAGAATTAGTACCAAATTTTGAAACTAGAATCAAATTTTGAGAACTAGTACCAAATTTTGAAGACTAAGAACTAAATTTTGAGAACAAGAACCAAATTTTGAGAACTAGAACCAAATTTTGAGAACAAGAAACAAATTCTGAAAACTAGAACTAAATTCTGAGAACAAGTACCAAATTTTGAAACTAGAACCAAATTTTGAGAACAAGAACCACATTTTGAAAACTAGAACCACATTTTGAGATCTAGAACCAAATTTTGAAACTAGAAACAAATTTTGACAACAAAAAATTCTGAAAACTAGAACCTAATTCTGAAAACAAGTACCAAATTCTGAATTAAATTTTAAAAACTAGAATCAGATTTTGAGAACTAGAACCAAATTTTGAAACTAGAATTAAATTTTGAGAACTAGAACGACATTTTGAAAACTAGAATCAAATTTTCCTTTCATTTAAGAAGTTCAAGTGATAATTTTTTGTCTTTTCAGGAAGGAATGGTAAGTGACGAGTTATTTCTTTTACCTCCAGGAGACAGTGTACGTCATAAACGATCAGTGGAAGTTGAATCTCACACTCTTTGGAAACGGCATATTCCTGTTTCTGTTCTAGATGAAGTTATGGGTGAGTCAATTTGTTCTTTCTCTTCTTACCAAAATCTTTTTTTTTTTAGTTTCTCATGAATCTCTTTTTTTTTTTTTGCTGTCTCTTCAAAGTTTCTATTTCTCTCTCTTTTTCTCTAAAGTCACATTTTCCCTGTTTTCCTAAATCTCTTTATTAAGTTTCTCTCCCATATTTTCTGTTCTATGAAATGTCTTTCTCACTTTCATGCTATCTCTGGCAGGATGTGGGTTAGGATCAGCCTCTTCCTCCCTTTCTCACCAAAGTTTCATTCTTTCTCTTTCTTGCTATCTCTCCAAAATCTCAATGTCTCTTCCAAATCTGACAATTGCTTTTAATTCTTCTTTTTTAACAACACGAAAGAGTGCCTTCATAGGAATCAAAAGGTTCTGGGTTCAATACCGGTCCCCACCAACCCACTAGCACATATTGGTTAATCTGATCTGTGCGGTAAAGTGGGGAGCTGACGGTAGGTGTGGCACTTCACCTCAGATGCAAAAACAATCTCCCTGGTCTAGCAAAACAGGGATAGGCTCCCTCGCTGTCTGGCTGATACCGACAATTGGCCACTCTGCCAACTTTTTACTTTATTTCATATGTATGAGGGTCATTATTGTCAATTTCTTCGGGAAAATTTACCTTATTTATTAATAAGGTAAATTTTCCCGGAGAAATTGACAATAGGAAGCATTGTTTACATTTGCACTTTTTTCAAAAAAATAAATAATGATGCCTCTTTCTGGTCTTCGGCAACGGTTCGTGGTGGAAGATTCATCTTTACTCCATTTAAATAATTTTTTTTTTACTTAAACATGTTTATCCGTACACACCAGACATTCTTCTGTAAATTTCACATAGTTTGCACTTCTCAGACACCAAAGATTTGATGACAGACCTCTGTTCAAGCCTCTGTTTGTTTTGCCACCATTTTGAGTAGCCACAAAACAAATATGCTTTGAAATTAAAATAATTTTTTGCTATAAACCAATTCCAAACAATGAAGATTTAACATTTAAGGAAAAAAAAATCTGGAAAAAATAATTCTGGAAGAAAATTAATTTTGATTTTTCAAAAATTTCCCCTTATTTATTGAATGGGCTCGTATTTGAATCTCTTGTTTCTCTTACTTGGATGGTTTGTAAGATGGAGGTAAGTGGTCATACAGCTGCTGTTTTATTAGGTGCTTCTTCCAAAGTTTGTTTAAAACACCACCAGCATATTTGTGTAGTTCCCATTTTTTTCCACGGATGTTTCGTTAAATTGGTGCTACTATTCAGTAGTAAAAATATGGCTACAGACTGGAAGAATTCCTATTTTATTTCTTTCTTTTTCAGGAATTCCATTGCCCGATATTGTGAGAAACGCAACAAACAGTCGTATAAAGAGACAATCACAAGGTGGCGGCACTCCTTATATTGATGTTGAAGTGTGTGTGCTTATCGATTACGCTCTTTATTTGAAGGCAGGGAAAAATCTAAGGGACTTAGCAGCGTATATGCTTCACTTTTGGCATGCAGTAAGTAGGATTTTTTTTTAAAGCTTACGCTTTTCAAATATTGAAAGTATGGCTATTTTCTGCTGTTATTTTTGTAGCAAGAGAAGAGACTTAACTCGTGGAGGGAAGCGGGCAAGGACTTATCTCGCATGTAGGTCTGTAGTTTAGGTGAGGTGTTGCCAGGATGGCCAAAAAAAGAATACGTATTGCTTTCCTTTGCTGCAAAGAAAAAAGGGGACTTGCCTCCTGTGAAACCGGATATAACAAAAAATATATTTGTGAAAGAAGACTTGTTCATTTATATTAGTTGCTCGTGGTGTAATGGTTAAAGTCATGGGAAATGGACTCGTCGCCCCGAGTTCAAATCCTGGACGTGGTAATTGCATTTCACTTAGCGCTAATACTCTCCCTCCAGCAATGGGTAAATAGCAGGGCAGACTGGGCTCTTTAGCATTGGTTAGGCAACCGGTCTAGAAAGAAAACTCTGAATTCAAACCTGTAAAACTCCGCTTAAGAAATTGACCTTGTGTCACATCCGGCTCGTGCGGAGGGTTGGTAAATATATATATATTAGTTGCTCATGATGATTGGTATGACCAACAAATCAGAAACGAGACATTGTAATATAAACACAGTGTCACCAGAAACAGGGATTGCAGTTTGACTTCGAAGCAAGACTGTGCTAGTGAAAAGTGGAAAGTGTTTAAATAATATCCAGGGGAAATAATTGTATTGTCCCTAAAACTGACAATTTTCAGGCAATATGTTCCCTAATCTTAAAAACTGGAAATTTAAAATCAGAATTTGGATTACTAAATCTAGGGTATCACATCCATGGTTTCTGGATTCTTTGCCAAAAGTTCCACTGAATCAGATTTTCTCCAAGAACAAACTCTATTAACATGTGGATTATAATTTTTTTTACCTTATGTATAATTTGGTTGTTGTTATAGTTTAGTATAAATTGAATAGAAAGTTATGTTTCTGTATTATACATTCATTGGCATTTGTACATTGTGAGTTATTTGGTATGTTGAATATCACAGCATATCTCCAAGTGAAGTGTCTCAATATATTACTACACTAAGGGGTTTATGAACATCAGTGTTTATAAGAAAGTAGTTCCAATGATACTGTTACATTGTATTGTTTCTTTTTATTTTCTTCATGTAAATCACTTATCAATTTTGTTCTTCCTTCTGTTGTTCCTCGAGCTGAAACGGAATTTAAGAAAGGGAAAAGAAGAGACAAAGATACTTTTAAGGTTTCATACTTTATTTCTAGGTTCATAGCTATTTCTTGGAGAGAAGATTTTCTCCTAAGCCAGTTAATGGTTTGTTTTCAGTAAAGGTCTGCCCTGGAATGGCTAAGGGGTCTTTTAGGGGCCAAGAAGGGGCCTTTTCTCAGCACATGCCCAAAGGGTTCTTCCTGTCTGAGGGCTCATGGGAGATTGTTATTTTTTAATCTATTTTATTTCTATTTTATTTTAATCCTCACAAACTTTAAAAAAAAGAAAATGTAATTAACACAAAAAATGATTCCTGAAATTGGTGTATTCCCTCCCAAATTTAAAGGGACAGAAATTATTTTCTGATCCTTTTATTTTGTGGTACAGAAGAAATAGAAATACTTTGGAAACAGATTTATTATAAAATGCACTGAAAAGGATTTTGCTGTAGAAATACATTTAAAACGAAACGTTTTACTATAGAAATATTCTGGAAAATGTTTTACTATAGAAATACATTGGAAAATGTTTTACTATAGAAATATGTTTTACTATAGAAATATATTGGAAAACGTTTTACTATAAAAATGATATGAAAAGGGTTTTGCTATTCAAACACTTTTGGGAAAGTTTAACTATATAGATAATTTGAAAAAGGTTTTGCTATAAAAACATTTTGGAAAAATGTTTTATTATAGAAATGTTTTTATCTATTTTGCTATAGAAATGCATTGAAAAACGTTTTACTATAGAAATGCATTGAAAAGGGTTTTACTAAATAAATACATTGGAGAATGTTTCGCTATAAAAACACGTTGAAAAATATCTTTATTGTAGAAATGTTTTTATCTATTCGTTTATTTATTGTCTATCAATCTGAATGTTGATTTTCTTAAAAGAATCAAATCTTTTATGAATTTTTGTTTCTCTCTCTTCCAGGTTAATCTTCGTTTTGCAACAATAAAAGATATGAGAATTAACATAAAACTGAAAACAGTTGGAGTTTTTCAGGTAAAATCAATTATTTGTTATTTGTTATTTTATTTCCTTATAGGATTGATTTAAGATTTTATCTCTGTGATCAGTTTGTAGTAATATGGCTTAGAAGACAAGAATCTGGTTGGTGCAGAATAATCACACTGTTCCAATTACCATCGAATTGGTAAGACAAGGCAACAAGTAGTCATAACTGAATATGAATCTAATCTTGTTGCAATACTACTGCAAAATGACAGGGTATTTATGAAGCCTCATAACATCATAGAAACCAAGCAGCCAATCAGGACTCAAGGAATAGAATCACCCAAATATATGAATGGACTATTCTTGACTTTCATAAGTACCAGCTATCTTGGGCCCTGGCAGTTGTGCTTAGCCAGTTGTTGTTGTTTAAACCAACCATATACTGACTAACTTCAATAGTTGGCTGGCAGTTGCAGCTTCTTAAATCATCACCTCTCGATACAGAATCAAATGAAATGGCTTATTTGATGCGGAAATTTGTATATGTTTAATTATAACATACTGACAAATTCGTTTAGAAATTAGTATTATCTGCGTTATTCAGACTATTGTCCCCATCTTTATCATTATTTGTACAACGTTTCGGACGATATGCCCTCCGGCCTTCTTCAGGTATTTCTTGTCGGACTCCGAACCTTCTCAGACTCGGAAACCATTTCGAACTGTAACCTTGTCGTAATCAGGAGACATCATGGAACTTTGAACCCAACCCTTTATTCAATCCACAGGGTATCCTGTTCTCATTCCACTAACCATAGCTGGGGTAGGAATTGTGTTAATTATTTTTCTATGTTACTGCCGCCACTCAGGATTGAAATGTTTTTAGATAAAGATGATTAAATAATCTTTTAACATTAACATTTAGCATAGTTCCCTATTCACAAAAAATGAATTATATATCTGATTATGAAAGTAAACAAACAACAATGTGTTTGATATGGCCTTAGCCAACAATTTCTGGGAGGATATGTGCTTAATTGAAGTCATACCTAATTTTGAAAATTAATTAGTTGATAATTAATGAATTAGGCGGATAAATATCTGATTATATAACAAATTTAATATCTATATATCATAAATCTGTACCCTGATTTAAACGAAATAGTTCTGTGATGAATTTGTAGTATTGGTTGGCTTTTAAAGGCAGCTTCTTAGATCATCGCCTCTGGACAAAGAATCAAATGAAATAACTGACTTCAATCTAAAAAAAAAACACACATGGGAAGAAAATATATTGAACAACTAATTAAACCTCGCTAAAAATTTTAAATATTAATTTCTGCCAGAAATTAAGATCATATTTGGACAAAGGTCATATTTTGGACAAAGCATGATCATCATCATCATCATTCATCATCAATCATCATCATCATCATCATCATCATCATCATCATCATATTATGTATTGACAGCACAGATTCATTGGCTTTCTCTCTCACCCATTGTTCCTATCACCCATCGTAAGTCCTATAGATGGTAACTAGTGTCTGTACAGAGCTTGTCTCACTAAGGTGAATAGCTATCAAAAGACAATTCTAACTTAATAAAAATAATAAACCATATTTTATCTCTTGCTTTTGCATTTTTTTTTTTTTTTTTTGTATTTTTTAGCTGAGGCTTGATGTGAATAATTTTGATTTTTCGGACTGTTGTCCTCATCTTTATTGTGATATGTATAAACAAAACGTTTTGGCCGCTGTATCCTTGAAACTTCCTCAGATCTTACTTGTGTATCTGAGTATAGTAATGATCCAACCTTTTTTAATAATTTGACAGTCGATCAAACAAGCGTCAAAGAACTTTTGAAGATCTCATTCAAATAATGACGTCATTGTTTTTGCATGCCTATCATTCTGAAGGCTGAAGGATACAACAGCCAAAACGTGTTTATACATACCACAATAAAGATGAGGACAACAGTCCATAAAATCAAAATTATTTGTTTTTACAATTTGATAATAAAATGATTCTTCATTGAATTATTGTTTGTTTGTCTGTTTTAGGATGAAGAGTCACAAGTATTTTTAAAAAACAACATGCTCCAAGGGAAAAAAAGAGTTTTTGAAGCTCGCCATGCACTTTCCGATCTTCAAAGATGGTTGAGTTATCATTATAATGATTTTAGTAAATTTGATGTCATCTTTTTATTGACAGGGTGAGTGAGTGCATTTTCTAATTTGGAAAATCTTTTATAAAATCAATGGGTAATCCTTAACTTGTTCCTCGTAAATTCCTACCATAAAATAAACTGAACCCTCATTTTATGTCCGTGTTTTTGCAATAAATGTTTTATTTTTCTTGCACCCGTTATTTTACAATACTAAATATATTTTATTTATTTATTTTAATATTCACTTCAATGTGTATATTCTAAAAGTTTTAAAATAACGGGTGCAAGGAAAATAAAACACTTATTGCAAAAACACGGACATAAAATGAGGGTTCAGTTTATTTTATGGTAGGAATTTACGAGGAACAAGTTAAGGATTACCAATCAATGATCGATTTCAATTGAAGAAATTCCAACCATTTTATCGAGATTTACTCTCTTCCCCCAAAATATTTGATTTGCAGAGATGATGGCTGTGTGTTCAGTGGTCAAGCCTGTGAAAAAAGGGTAACTGGTGTCTCTTATGTGGGTGGAGCGTGTCGTCGACATTGGTTGATGGGAGCCTTAAATGTTGCCATTGGAGAAACGGATTTGGTATTTCGAGGTGTCTTTACAGCAGCTCATGAAGTGGGACATTTGTAAGTCAAATTTATTATGAACAAAAACATCTTTAAAGTTTTTTTATTATTATTATTCTCATATGTTGATTTGATCAATATTGACATCAACTGGTGTACTCTATTGTCCTCAATACGTGTACTCTATTGATCTCAATATTGTCAACTGGTGTACTCTATTGACCACAATATTGACCTCAACTGGTGTACTCTATTGACCTCAACTGGTGTACTCTATTGACCACAATATTGACCTCAACTGGTGTACTCTATTGCTCAACTGGTGTACTCTATTGACCACAATATTGACCTCAACTGGTGTACTCTATTGACCTCAACTGGTGTACTCTAGACTGGTGTACTCAACTGACCACAATATTGACCTCAACTGACCTCAACTGGTGTACTCTATTGACCACAATATTGACCTCAACTGGTGTACTCTATTGGTCTCAACTGGTGTACTCTATTGACCACAATATTGACCTCAACTGGTGTACTCTATTGACCTCAACTGGTGTCTATTGACCTCAACTGGTGTACTCTATTGACCACAATATTGACCTCAACTGGTGTACTCTATTGTCAACTGGTGTACTCTATTGACCACAATATTGACCTCAACTGGTGTACTCTATTGACCTCAACTGGTGTACTCTATTGACCACATATTGACCTCAACTGTGTACTCTATTGACCACAATATTGACCTCAACTGGTGTACTCAGTTGACCTCAATGTTGACCTTTGCAACAATTTGCAAAAGATCTGAAGCCAGAACCTTTGCAAATTACTTTTGACTCATCTGATTATTTACAGAACTTTCCTTTATGGCACATGCATATCACCCATCAGTAAATGACTATTTGCCATTTGTAAGTCAAATTTATTATGAACATTTTTTTTCAATGATTTCTCAAGTCATATCTTGATTTGATCAATATTGATCTCAATTGGTGTATTCTGTTAGTCTTGATATTGACCAAAATTTCTGTTGACCTCAACTGACCTCAATATTGACCTCAACTAGTGTACTCTATTGACCTCAATGTTGACCTTTGCAACAATATGCAAAAAATCTGAAGCCAGAAACTTCTGATCATTTACAGAACCTTCCTTTATAAATGGCACATGCATATCACCCATAAATAAATGACCATGTGCCAGACTGAGCTTTGAAAATACATTATCATTCATCTATACGTAACCACCTAAAATTTCTTTATAAAACTTTGTCTTTTTCTAAAGGAAAACTATCATCATCTTATAATTTCTCATCATCATCATCACCATCATAGAAATTCCTCTAAACAGCATCCGGTGTCCATACAGAGCTGATGAATGTAATTTTGTTATCACTAGAGATTCAGAAGGACATTAACAATAAAAAGATTTTTTTTTTTTCTAACCTTTTTTTTGTCTTTAAGATAAATCAGAAAAAAAAAGTTCTTTTGTATATTATAAACTTTCTCCATTCCTTCTTGTTTTGTAGACTTGGTGCTCCCCATGACGGTGAAATTGGTGCTGAAATTTGTACCACAAATTCTGGATACTTAATGAGTTACAACCGATCTGATCCAATAAAAGCTCATAGATTTTCGATTTGTTCTATAAATAAATTTAAGGAATTTCTAAAGTAAGTCACAAATTTTCATGGATTAAGTGAAAGATTTTTTTTAAATTCTTATATTCTTATTTTCATTTTTATTTTTTTATAGTTAAAATTTTTTTCTATTGTTTCTTTTTTATTTCTAAAATTTAAGAAAAAAATTCAAAAAATCTTATTTTTCTATTGTTTCAATATTTGTTTTTTAATTTTCTAATTAAGAATGAGTTTTTTATTTTTCTATTTGTTCTATAAATAAATTTAAGAAATTTCTAAAGTAAGTCACGAAACTTTCATGGATTAATTGAAAGATTTTTTAAAAATTCTTATATTTCTTATTTTCATTTTGCATTTTTTTATTTTAAATTTTTTTTCTATTTATTTTTTAAAATTTAAAAAATCTTATTTTCAATATTTGTTTTTTATTTTTCTAATCAAAAATTTGTTTTTTATTTTTCTATTTTTTCTATAAATAAATTTAAGAAATTTCTAAAGTAAGTTGGAAATTTTGATAGATTAGTTGAAAGATCCTTTAGAATTTTTTATTCCTTATTTTTTTTTTTTTTTTTTTTTTTCAAAATAAAAAATAAATTTTTTATACTTTATCTTAATTTTTAGAATTTTTTGATTTAAAATATCTTTCTTTTTTGTTTTGAAATTTATTTTTTATTTTTGTGATTTAAATTAATTTATTTTATTAATTTTAATTTTAATTTTTTTAAACCTTAAGAATCTCATTTTTTAAATATTTAAAAAATGTATTTTTTATTTTTCTAATTTTAATTTTTTTTTCATTTCTTTTTACTTTTACATTGTTTATTACTTTATCTAAAAAAATGTCCAATATTTCATATAAGTTTGAAGAAATGGACATTGATGTTCATAAAATAATTTGTGTCAAATCTTTAATCTATACTTCATATGAATCTTAGGGCATCCCATCATGGCATAATGGTTGGCAAGCTAGTCTTGCAGATCCATTACTACTCCTATTTACATGTGTCCCACTTTCACACGATATGGCACAAGGCCGTTTTATGTGGGCACCACCCACAAGCCGAGACTCATGGGGTGGTAGGAGAAAAATTGCGTCAATCCCAGCCATGCCTCTTTAAGTGCAATGAGGCAGGCATCTGGGATCGACGCTATTAATTTAGAAGTTCACTGGACCACCCGTCCCCAAGGACAAGTAGCTGAGACTACTGAATAGCAGCTTCAATCCTCACTGGGTGTCCCATACATGTGACCTTGTGTCACATCCTACTCATCACAAACAAGTTGTGTAAAAGAGTAATCTATCATGGCATAAAGGTTAACAAGCTAGTATTGCAGATCCATCACTACTAAATAATGAATTCAATCATCTGTGGTTGCCCTGTATTTGCAACCTTGTGTCCAACCTACCCATTGCAAACAGGTCAGGTAAAAAATTATGTCCCATCATGGGGTAATAGTTAGGAAGCTAGTCTTGCAGATCTATTACTCCTGAATAGTGCGTTCAATCCTTACTGGATAAACCCCATATTTGTTATCTTGTGTCAAATCTGAAAATGTAAATACCTGCCTCACAAGTATCTTGGATTCAAAGTCAAGAATCACAAACATTTTAATTGTGAAACAAGTTTACATATTTGCCCAACCCCTCCACCACGAGCAGGATGTGACTCAAGGACATTTTTTAAAGCAAAGTACAGCTACTTTGAATTCAGTTTTCCTTTTCCTAAACTGGTTGCCTAACCAAGGCTAATGAATCCAGTCTGGACTACTATTTGCTTATAGCTGTGAGCAGAACAGATGGATTCATGCCACTCCTACAAAATCTTATATAGAATGTTTTCCAATTCAGACCTTGGTTTCCACCAAATGGGAGTAAAATAGAGAAAACCAAAACGTTAAAACATCAACTTCACCATCAAAGACAAAACTCATTTTTTTGGAATACATAGTGGTTTTCTA
>CM042169.1:50275430-50307930 GCA_023376005.1 Doryteuthis pealeii
CTTACCTTATATATATATATATAGTGGACTACATTGAAAAATAAATCTCATTTGGTCATGTTCAATATGCCACATCTAAGCTAAACTTAGAAACTAACTATATAGAGTGGCATAAAAGTCATTTACAATTTAAAAAATTAAATATCATTCATAGATGAGAGTAGATGTGTAGTAACACAATATTGTCTGAAAAAAAAGAAGAGACATTATTAAACAAGCCAATATCGCTGTAATCAAGGGTGGCTAAAAACTTATCATAGCCCACTGTATATCATAGCATACATTACATTATATAAATAAATATCACAGTATTAATCACTTCCTCAAACTTTCATTGCAAAATATAAGTCAACTATCGTTCATAGATGAGAGTAGGTTGGTACTGTTGTGACCTCATAGATAAAGTTGACTCACTTCCGGTCATCAATATACACAAATACTGACATGCGCACACACATACACCGACAGGCGCCAAATTTCTGAAATAAATTGTTATCCTGTTATCAGAGAGTGTTGACTTGCTTTATTCTCACTTAAAGAACTCACTGTTACCCTTTTTATAAAGCTGGGTTATAAAAAGGTCTAACCATAAAAGGTACCAACACAATATTGTCTGAAAAAAAAAAGACATTATTAAACAAGCCAATATCGCTGTAATCAAGGGTGGCTAAAAACTTATCATAGCCCACTGTATATGATAGCATACATTACAATATATAAATAGATATCACAGTTTTAATCACAGCATGAACCTCGCAAGCTAATTATTTTTGAAATCTTAAGATCCATTTACTTTTTTATTAAATGTATTTAAAATTCTTGTAATTTTTCATTTTTTTTTTCTGATTTAGGTGAGCGAATTTCAGTGTCATCATTTGTGCTGTTATGATGAAAAAAGGAAATATATTTTTACACGAGAACAACCAGCTGTGCATGGTACAGACTGCGGAATTAATTCAGTAAGTAGTTGGGTTTTTTTTCAAATCAATTTAATTCAAAATTAAGACCATATGACCTTTTTGATCTCGATTCAGAAGGACATTTTTTCCATTTACACCGTCAAAATCCGCTCGTTTGTTAACAGACGATTTTTAGAGTTTTTTTAATTATAAAACTACCCTAACCCTAACCCCTAACCCTAACCCCTAACAAACAACCAGATATTGATGATGTAAATGAAAAACATGTCCTTCTGAATCGAGATCAAAAAGGGGTGCCTAAAGGTAATATGGTCCCAAAATAAAACAAATTAATTAAAAGTTTCTGTTAAGTATTTACCCAATGTCTCCACCACAAACATGCTCATGGAGTTGACCTGATTTCAAAATGGTATATGTAGGGCTACAGCATCTTGGAGTAAAGTAGAAGAAATGTGACACACTGACATTGGTAATCTGAACATTAGTTACATAAATGAAGTAACCTCCCCTTGTTTCTTTCACTTTGAGGAAGCCATCTGTTTTGGTCGGCCATTTTCATTTCACCAGAAATCTACACTGAAAATGCAAATTTGGTCGAATCAATACTCCTGCATGTTTTAACACGAAAATATCATAAAATGTGTTCTTAATTATGCTTATTGTGCTTATTTGAAATGAACTTAATTGTTATTAAGAACACATTTTATGATACTTTCGTGTTAAAAAAAGGAGTTGTATTGATTACGGTCAAATGAAAATGGCCGACCAAAACAGACAGCTTCCTCAAAGTGAAAGAAACAAGGGGAGGTTGTTCTCATTTATGTAGCTAATGTTCAGATTACCCTGACATTCACATATATTATGAGAGAAGATCACATAATGTTTCATATTACCCTGATGGAAGTTATGTCGGCCATTGCAGAGTGTACACGCCCCACCCAATTTTTTTGTGAATCATATCATTTCCTTCTTCATATTGCTAATAAACTTCTTAAAAACTTTTAATCAATTATCATGGTAATTCCATTTTTCCTGTCTTACTAACATCTCATTAGTCATTTATTCTTACCAATTCTTTTTTTGGTTTCTTCTAATGAAGAATTATTAATATTGAGTCACTAATTAGAATTAACTCTGTAATTATTTCTTTCCTATTTTGTGTCTATTCTCTTTAAGCATTCTCTTTTTCTCTCTTAATTACTATTAATAATATTTTTTCTTACATATAATATCACCCATAAATAAGAGACCATGTGCCAGACTAAGCTTTATAAAAACAATATCACCCATAGATAAATGACCATGTGCCAGACTAAGCCTTGTAAATACAGTATCACGCATAGATAAGTGGACTTGTGTTAAATTACTTAACATATACAGTATCACCCATAAATAAGTGACCATATGCCAGACTAATCTTTGTAAATACAGTATCACGCATAAATAAGTGGACTTGTGCTAAATTACGTAACATATACAGTATCACCCATAAATATGTAACCATGTGCCAAACTAAGCGTTGTAAATACAGTACCATCCATAAATATCATTGATACACTTTCCATTTAGTCAGACCTCTCACAAAAGTGGCATTTCAAAGTCTTTTTACAGTGAGTTGCCCCAGGAAAATCACATTGAATAGACCAGTCGTAAATCCACCATTATGTGGCCATTCCAGTGTCCCTGGTATCATTCTGCTATATTTTATTACATTATGATATTATGTCAACTTTACAATCAAGAATAAAACTCATCTTTTCAAATACTTTTAGGAACCATGTGGTTCCTGGTTCAATACCATTTGTGGGTGCCGATTTATCTCAGTCGGTAGAGCGTCCGCCTAGGAATCACAAGGTTCCTGGTTCAATACCAGCCCTCACCAACTCAGTGTATGAATAGCACAAGGATCTGTGTGCGTTACAGTGAGGAGCTGATGGTAGGTGTGGCACTCCACCTCAGACACAAAACAATCTCCTTGGTCTAGTGCTAGTGAAAAGGGTATAAATTACCTCACTGTCTGGCTGATACAGACTTTAGGCCACTCTGGCAACTTTACTTTTTTACTTACATAAGTAGATAAGCATTTCTTGGAAAAAAAAAAAAAAAAAGATGTAATTTTATTGATTAAATGTTTCCCTTCTCCATTTTTTCTTTTTGTTACCATGGCAAATGTATATATAAAAAAACAACAACAGATATTCATTTGCCATGAAATGCTTATCTAGAATATGTAGAAAATAGAAAAACCCAAAGTATTCCAAAAAATGAGTTTTATTTTAATGGTGAAGTTGACATAACATCATAACGTAATAAGATATGACAGAAAGAAACCAGGGAGACTGGAATGCCCACATAATGGTGGATTTACAACTGGCCTATTCAATGGATTTTCCTCAGGCAACTCACTGCAAGAAGGCTTTGAAACGCCACTTTTGTGAGAGGTCTGACTAAATGGAAAGTGTATTAATTATAACTTTCTGTTTCCTTTTGCTATTATCTTGAATACTTGGGGTTTTGTCTATTTTCTAGATAAGCATAAAAAATGTAATTTAATTTATTAAATGTTTCATTCTCCATTTTTTTTGTTCTTTTGTAGATCTGTTACCATGGCAAATGCATATCAAAAGAGAAACTTTCTGGACTTCATTGATAGAAAATTGGGTTTTGTTTGCATCACAATTTGTGGGGGAATAAATGGAGCTTATGAGAAAATTCTTTGTTTCTTCTGTCTTTTTCTTAGGAAAGCACCATTCTTAGATTCCAGGATTGAACCAATTTACATTTTTATTCCCATTCTTTTGTTTAACCATTATTTAAATTCTGGAAACTCAAAACCCTCAATTCTTCAAAAGTTATTATTTAGAATTTCTTTACCATTTCTTGTCTTGAACCTAAAAGTTATTCCATTTGGTTTATACAATTAAATTCTTTAAATTTCTGGAATTCCAAAAATAAATCTTAATAATAATGATTAAAGCTAATATTTAATTCTATTTAAATGAAGAATTTGAAAATATTTTAAGTTCTAGGATTTGGAATAATTCTTTCAGAATGTTTTGGTTCAGCACTCAAAGACACATTTTTGGAATGAAGCAAAAAATTGTGTCAACTAATATTTTGGACGTGCCATTAAAGCACTTCACCATTTTTTGTCTTTTTTGTAATATAAAATCTTTTTTTCGAATTGGCTCTAAACTTTGACTTTTATGATCAGAAATCTAAAAGTTTCCGTTCTTCATGTAAATCCACTTTTATTTCATCCAATCGACATTTTGTACACCTAAAAAAACAAAAAAACAAACTTTTATTTCCATAAACAAAAAAATTAAAGAAATGATCTTCTTGGTTTATCAAGTGAAGATGAAATTGAGAAAAAGTTTTTGTGAAAAAAAATGTTTTAAGAAAGTTTTAAAAAACAGGTTTTAAAAGTATTTGTTACTCCACAAAAGAAGGGATGAAAAATGTACTGGCAAAGTGGCATATCCATTTATTGAATAAAAACCATCTTCTGGTTAAAGAGAAATATATTTGCATTTTATATAAATCTCCCATTTTCTCTCGATTTAAAACTAAAGTATCATTAAATGTGATTTTGTTGCCTTAACTTCTTTCCATTATTTTGCCTTAACATCTGTCATTATTGCCTTAACGCCTTCATGTCAGGTGTTATTGCCTTAACTTCTTTCCATTATTTTGCCTTAACATCTGTCAGGTGTTATTGCCTTAACTTCTTTCCATTATTTTGCCTCAACATCTGCCAAGATTTTGTTGCCTTAACTTCTCTCCATTACCTTAACATCTGTCAGTTTGTTTTTTTATTAATTATTTATACAAAAAAACTTTTTATCAGTTAAGCCTTATTTTTTTATCTCTTTTGTCAGTTGTTCTATCTTATCTGAACTGCTTTTTATTAATTTCTATAACTTGTTTAGTTTTAAATGTCAGTTTTTTGCCTTAAATTCTCATAACTGTTTTGCCTTAACTTAGTTCTTTGGTTTCATGCCTGTTAGCTTTTTTCATTATTTGATTTTATTTTTTCTGAGATGTTTTGCCTTATTTTTTGTCATTCTTTTTTTTTCTTGCCTTAATGCCTGCCATTTTTTTGCCTTAAATTCTGTCATTTTTTTGCCTTAAATTCTGTCAATTAATTATCTCAGTGGGAAACTTTTGATTTAGGGTTTTATTCTTTAAAAAGAAAAAAGTTTTATCCCTTTAAATTTGTTTCTTTATAAGTCAAACAGGGAATATACATTCAGTGGGAGGAATGCATATATGCACACACATGCACACACACACAAATATAAGCATACACACATGCACACAGACACACAGACACACACAGACAGACATGCATACACATACACATATGCACATGCATCGACAAGTGCACACACACATACATATACACACACATGCATGCATACACATACACATATACATGCCTACACACACTCACACATACTCGCATACACATACGCATACACACATACACTCACATACATACATACATACATACACAGACACACACACACGTACACAATCATGTACACACACAAAGATGCACATATATACTCACATACATGCAGGGCATATTTTCACTGGTATAAATACATGTGCACACACACACACACACACACATACTCATACACATACATGCATACAAGTGTGTACATACATACATGCATCCATATATAAACATAAATGTATACACACACATACACACACTTGCACACACACACACACACACACACACACACACACACACCTGCATACACATACATGAAAAAGTATACACATATACATGGACAATTGCACACATATGTTCTTGAAACAAAATCCATTTGACAAAAATCCATGTTGAAGGGAAATAACATCCACAATTTTTCATAAAAATTATTTTCTGAATTTTGAGGTTTGTTGAAAAAAGAAATTGAATTCGGCTTTAAATGTTAATAAAAAACAAAAAAACAAAACCCCAAACTCGAACGATGTGTACCAATCAGTTTGTAAAAATGGTTTCAAAATACAGATCCAACCAATAAAGATAGAAAGGTGTTTTTAAAAAAAATCTTTTTTAATCAAAATCTGAAAATGGAGTGTTGTAAGCCGAGACATAGATGACATTTATTGCCCTGTTAAAATTGCCCCGTTCTTTTACCGATCCCATTGTAAGTTGGGAAGTTTTAATTATCTTTTTGTAATTTACTCATTTGTATACCTCAGCAATAAAGCCAATTTAATGTGCATTTTACAATCCAATTCTGCGTTTTGTTTTCAATTGGTTTTTTCTGCTTCTAGCTGTAAACGGGGGACAAAGATAATTGTCTCCCCTTGGATTGTAGGCGTGGCTTCCCACATCATGTATTCATTGGTCAGGTGACAATTCAGCCCTTTCAAATAGCTTCTTTGATCCCCTTTTCTTTGAAGGGACAAGACATATCTCATTTTAGTGCTTGCTCGTTGATCAAAAAGGACATTTTATCCCAGCCCTGTTCTCAGAACAGAATAGAAACAATTAGTCTCCAACTTCAACATAGCATCAGGGTGACAATGGTACCAATTGTAGCTGCTTTTCTTAAACCAATTCCCTAAGAAAAAAGATTTGGAAATCAGAGGAAGAATCAAGACCCTCCAGATGACAGCCTTGTTAAGATTTGCTAAAATACTTAGGAGAGTCCTGGAGACCTGAGGAGACTTGCTGTCACTTAGACTTCAGTGAAAATCCATCAGTTAAAACTGGTGTGAAAATTTACATAGTGATAATATAATATAATAAAATAATTATTTTTATAATATATATATATATATATATATATTTTTTTACTTCCACATCTGCGGATTTTACACATTATTCCTCGTACAAACATTAGTGTCATGGTATGCTTCTCTGATGAGACGTGACCGAAAAAAAGATATCTTTTTCAGAAGAAAAAAATAGAATTTGTGAAATTGTATTTATTATAACATCTCACAATGCACACGCTTTTTAAAACCATTTTCAAATTAAAATAATTGTACAAAAATATAACAATCTGGTCAAATAGTAATAGGTTAAGATGAGATGATATAATTCTATAAAAAAATATAATATGTTAAAAATTATATAATTTTTTGTTTTGCAAAATCTCTAAGATGCAGTTGGATGTATAAGGAGGGTGCAAAGTTATACATACTTTGAATACAAATAACTCCGACGAAGGTTAATAGACAAAACATTTAATATACACAGCACATGGATAACAGTTGGTACAACGTTCATAGTGAAGAGTACATATAAAAAGGGGTACACAAATACAGATAAAAACACATTCATGAATGATACAGATATACATATATGAGTACAGACATGAGACTAGGAATAGTCCATGCTGTGAAGACTTACAGTAATGTAAGGGGGGCGGAGCCCCAACGAGAGGGTTTAGATAAAATCTACCCCATGTGGCTCGTAGTTGCTGAAACAGGAAAAGAGAGCGAAAGTGTTTGAAACCGGCGCTTAAATACTCTGGTGCCCTAGTGGGCATCATCAAACTAAAAGGGGCAGACAACTCCACCAGGCGAATACAAACTAACGCTACAGATGCATCATCAGTGATATTCTTTTCATTCATTGGGGGTTCAATTTTTTCATCATCATACCCCATTGCTAAAGTGATCTGGCCAAAAATTGATTACCTTTCAGCACTTCCTGCATAACTCTTTGCTAAGAAATCACTTCAGGTTTTGTCCTTAGAGCTTTTCAGGATTTGAAATAATATAATAATGTAAAAATGTAGGATAGAATAATAATATATAGTAATATACAGTTTTATTTTTGAGATGAGGCTTGATAATTTGGATTATTTGAACTAGTACAAAATAAAAAACGCGCTCCGGGCGATGTAAAAATAGATTTTTGAAACATATTGCCTGAGGGGTGGGAGTAAAAAATTCAATGTCAGCGAGTTTGTACCCTAAGTAAGTAAAATCATCAAATTCATTAAAGGATTAAAAAATAAAACAATTTGAAATGTAAACTTTAAATATGTATTAAGATAAAACAAACTATATATAGATATATAATACCAGTCATGTATTTATTAAAACTTGTTTTAAAAAAACAATGAGTACTGTCTAATGTTGCATGTTCAAATTTTGAGTGTATTTATTCTATGTTATGATGATTTTGGGTAATGTGACGTAAGCAGTGACGTAATTTTTGTTACAGACAAAAACCGGAAGCAAATCTCCATTATTAATAGATTATTCAGACTATTGTCCTCACCTTTATTGTTATCTACACAACATTTCAGCTGTTGTGCTCTCTGGCCTTCTTCAGGTATTTCTTATCGGACTTGGAAGCCTTCTTGAACTCAGGAACCAAAAAAGGAATCAAAAGGCCAATAATGAGTTTAAAAAAGAAGATTCCTGAGTTTGAGAAGTCTGACAAGAAATACCTGAAGAAGGCTGGAAGGCACATCAGCCGAAACGTTGAAAAGATAAATAATTCGAATAATATAAATAATACAAAGTAAAATACAGAATATAAAACTCTGATAAAAAATGTACTAATTTAATATAATAATACAATTGTATAAAAATATGATGATTTAAAAAAATACTATAATTTAATATAATAGTATAAAAATATAATAATGCTGCATCTTCTTCACTATTCTAAGAGAGCAGAGAGTGAAGGTAAAGGAAAGTGAAAAACTGAAAATATACCAAGACCTAGCAAGAGAGCTGAAAAAATTATAGAATAAGATGACAATGATGAAAAAAACTGACTATCACAGTCAGTTTATTTTTTTTTTTTACAATCCCCCAGAGTCTGGAAAAGAGGCTGGGGAAATTGTAGATCCATAGAAGGATTGAAACCAAGCACTATTAAGATTGGCTAGAATACTGAGAAGAGTCCTGGAGAACTGAGAAGACTTGTTGTCATTTGGACAGATGAAGACCAGTCACTACTGGTGTAAAAAACACATGAAGATGATAAACCACTTTTTAAAAATATTTGAATTTTATTTATTTGAATTTTTGTGACAAGGCTTGATTTGTATTATTTTGATTTTTGGACTATTGTCCTCATCTTTATTGTGATATATAAATATCATTGCTATGCTCAGATAGCCAATGGACTCCTGAAGAAGGCTGGAGTGTACAACAGCCAAAACGTGGTGTTTTATATTTCAGAATAAAGATGAGGACAATAGTCCGAAAAATCAAAATAATACATTTAAATCTTACTTTGTATAAACTGTTTTATTTTGTCTGGTGATGTCTTGAAACATTAATTTTGATGGTACCCTAACAGGTACTACCACTTCGAGTTAAAGTGGATCTGGGAGTAATAACAGGGAAAAGAAGTACTCTCCACTCTGCAGAGCTCCAAAATGGGAACCTCACCACTAAATGCAGTTTAACGTTATGACCAGGATACTAAAATTCTCAACCGCTGCCTTCTAGCAAATATATATTAAAAGGTGTTGGGGTTTTACTTATGTAATATAAAATTATTTTAGAAACAGGTTAGTAGATTCATGGAATAAACTATCATCATCAGTAGTGAATGCTCCATCTTTGAATTCTTTTAATGTAAAGTTGGATGAATTGAGGAAAAAAATATAAATATTCAGTGGAAGTAAGATAAATGTTTTAAATATAAGGAACAGCTGACAGGTCTCGGACCTAATATATCAAGCTGAAAAATATTATCATTATTATTATTATTATTATTATTATTATTATTATCAAGTTTTTCACACTTGCCGTATCCAGTGATTCACTAGAGGCTGAGTGACAGCAAATCTCCTCAGGTCTCCAGGACTCTTCTGAGTATTCTAGCTGATCGTAACTATGCTGTAGTTTTGATGGTCTTGATTCTTCCTCTGATTTCCTATTCACCCAAATTATTTTCTAGACCTTTGGGGACCATTCCAAGGGCACCAATTACAATTGGTACGACCTTCACCTTCATGTTCCACAGTTTTCTCAGTTCTCTGGCAAGGTCCAAGTATTTGTTTATCTCTTCACTTTCTTTCACTTTCTCTCAGTGGTCAGCCAGAATGACAAAATCTACAAGATGACAGGTTCTTTTCTTCTTGTTAATCAATACTAGGTCTGGTCTCCTGGCCGGGATTAGGTGATCCATCAGTATCTCAAAGTCCCTGAGAATTTTATGTATCTCATTCTCCAGGACAGGTTCAGGTCTGTGCATGTACCATTTTGTTGTATGGTGAAAATTGAATTTCTTGCACAATTACAAGTGAATAACCTTTCCCACTCAGTCGTGCCTAGTCTTGTACTCTCTTTGTGCTATTATTATTATTTACTCCTTTGAGTTTTCACATCAGTGTTAGCTGATGGTCTTTCACTGGAGTCTGAGTGACAGTAAGTCTCCTCAGGTCTCCAGGACTCTTCTGAGTATTCTGGTAGATTGCAGCAGTGCATTCTTCCTCTGATTTCCAGACTTTCCAAACCCTTTTCCAATCCTTTTGGGACCGTTCCAACTGCACCAACTACAATTGGTATCACTTTCACTTTCATATTCCATAACATTTTCAGTTCTCTGGCAAGGTCCAGATATTTGTCCATTTTTTTTTCATTTTCTTTTAGCTTCACCCTGTGATCTGCTGGAACTGCAAAATCCAGCAGATCACAAGGTAAAGCTAAAAGAAAATGAAAAAATGGACATTACTATTATTATTATTATTATTATTATTATTATTATTATTATAAAATGAAAAATGGACATAATTATTATTATCATTCACTCCTTTTGAGTTTTCACACCAGTGTTAGCTGATGGTATTTCACTGGAGTCTGAGTGACAGCAAGTCTCCTCAGGTCTCCAGGACTCTTCTGAGTATTCTGGCAGATTGCAGCAGTGCAGTGTTCTGAATGGTTTCAATCCTTCCTCTGATATCCAAACTTTCCAAACCCTTATTATTATTATTATTATTATTATTATTATTATTATTATTATTATTATTATTAAGATATTTAAAAGAAAAGAAAAAAATAGATATTTGGAATTCTATTTGAATTGTAAACAAATTAACTTTATCTTTTTTATATATAAATTTATCATTTTCAATTAATAAATTATAAACTTAGCTAATTTTTCTCTCCCCCCCCCCCAATCTCGCACACGTCGTCTGAATTGATTATTTTCTTATAACGACAATCGAATGGCAAATTACCAGTTTGAACAAAAAGCTTTTAATAATTTTTGCCATGTGACTAAAAGATTTAGTAAAAAGGAATTAATCCCAATATTTTTACTCCCTGTTTGCTACCGATTAGGATTATACGCCCCACCCTAGGATTATATTGATTGGCTGTTACCAACACACACACACCCACACACACACACACACGTACGCAAATCAGCCAAAAAGAAAAAGCTTAACATTAAAACCATTAGGATGATCAGTTGTGCCAAACATAAAGACAACAAAATTCTCTAATCCAGATTATTTATTAGTTCAAAGCCAAACAACCTTCTTGCCCTTCTCTTGTGTATATAATGCAACCCTCCCGACGACTTTTAATATATATCAAAATCTATGAGGAAGGTAAGCAAACCAATCAACAATTAAAGTGGGAGGTTCTTGTCAAGGTTTTTAGATTTTTCTAATTATTCATCAATCGAAAATGTGAATAGTATTAACAGTTAGTAAACAATGTTTGAATCATGTTATTTGGTTGGTTAGTTGTTTTTAATGGCATGTCAACACTTCAGGGTTATTTAATGCCAAATCTTGTGATTTTAAAGTAAATAGTTCCTAGGTAAATATTTTTCTTTGGTTTTATAACGATACCAAAAAATGATCATCTACTTGCAAATTGGACTGAAAATTGCTTTATTCTTGAACTTAGAGCATTTTAGAAGTATGACTAATAAAAATCTTTATGTGATTTTTCTGAATTACACACATATACACCCACATTGCATACATATATATATATATGTAGGTTGGCAAGTATGTAACTATACACATGTGTGTGTATTATGGAATGACGGTCTGTTAAGTTTTTTCTTTCTTTGAAAGTTAAATATTGCTCAGTATATAATCTAATTTTGATTATTATACATTGAGCTCTTATTATTGAGAAATTAGGGATTTATAAAAATCCTTGTATGAGTATATATGTTTGCACCTACAAGAGCATACAGTATGATTGTGCAGGAGATTTTGAGGATCCCAGGTGGAGTCATCCCTTACTGCCAGTCATTTGGATTACCTATATATATATATATATATATATATATATATATATATATATGGGGCTGGTTTAGCTTAGTCAGTAGAGCCTTTGCAAGATTCCTGTTTTGATACCAGCCCTCACCAACTCAGCATATGAGTAGCACAGGATCTGTGCACTAAAGTAAGGAGCTGATGATACGTGTGGTGCTCCCCCTCAATGCAAAAACAATTTTCTTGGTTTAGCACTGGTGAAAAGGGGATAGACTCCCTCACTGTCTGGCTGATACTGACTTTAGGTCACCCCAACAACTTTACTTTTACTTATATATATATATATATATATATATATATATATATATATATATATATATATATATTGGTATGTAACTATATATATATATATATATATATATTGGTATGTAACTATATATATATATATATATATATATATATATATATATATATATATATATATATACCAGGAAAAATGGAAATAAATCTGACAGTATGTAAGTATATAAAAAGATATCCAAAGAAAATGAAAAAACAAAGTATTCAGATCATATTTTATTATAGAATCTGACATTATAAGGTTTCAGTTTGTTTAGCAAACCATCGTCAGGACATCGTTGCTATTCAGTTATATATAACTTAACAATTTTGTTTATCTGAATTTTTGTGATGAGACTTGATAATTTGTAATATCTAGATTTTTCAAACTTTTGTCCTCATCATTATCTTATATACACAACATTTTGGTGGATGTGCCTTCCTGCGTTCTTCACATAGCGCACAGGATATAAGGGGTGAGATAATACAGTTCTAAGTGACAATCAACTGGAAATTGCAGGTTCAATCCTGACTACGGATGAAAATAACATAGAATACTTAACGTAGTTTAACACTTGTACCCGGTCATGGTTAATGGAATGAGAACAATCTACCCTGAATGGACTGAATAAAGTGTTTGGTTTAAAGTTCCTTGAAGACTTACAAGTTCAACAAGAAACACGAGAAGAAGGCTGGAGGGCACATCAGCCAAAACATTGTGTATATAACAATAAAGTTGAGGACAACAGTCCGAAAATCCAAATAATCCAAATTATCAAGCCTCATCTAAAAAAAAATCAAACCAATAAGCTTCTGTATATAAGTTGTGTATTTAACAATAAAGAGGAGGACAACAGTCCGAAAAATCCAAATAATCAAGCCTCATCTCAAAAAATCAGACAAATAATCTTCTGTATATAAGTTGTGTATATAACAAAAATGATGAGGACAATAGTCTGAAAGTGTGAAGATGTCAGTGTGATAGAAAGATGTATTATTTAAATTTTGCAGACGGTTGTCCTTATCTTTATTGTTATATACACAATGTTTTGGCCAATGTGGGTTAAAGTTAATATAGTTTTAATTGACAATCATCTGTAAGTTTCAGGTTCAATCCTGACTACGGATGAAAATAACATAGAATACTTAACATAGTTTAACACTTGTACCCGGTCATGGTTAATGGAACAATCTACCCTGAATGGATTAAATAAATGATTCAGTTTGAATTCCGTAAACGCTCGTGATAACAACATAAAAGGCTCCTAAAGTTTGACAAGAAGAGTCCAACAAGAAACACCTGAAGAAGGCCGGAGAGTAGATTGGCTGAAATGTTATGTATATAACAATAAGGATGAGGACAAAAGTTTAAATAATACAAATTGACAATTTTGAAACTATTAAATTTGACCACTACACATTCCAGAGCATTCTTAGACACAATATATATATATATATATATATATATATATATATATATATATATATATATATACTTTCTTTGTTGGGATACCAAGTTTCTTGGTATAAAGGTGATTCTAGGCTGGTCCTATTTTCTATCAGTAGTTTGTTGTAGAGTTCAAGTTCCATATGAGAGCTCAATGTTTAATTTTTATAAACAGAGCAAATTTATTTGTGAATAAAAAGGCCTTAAATACCAGGGGTATCGTGATTACGATAATCACGATACCCCTGATATTTAAGGCCTTTTTATTCACAAATATATATATATATATATATATATATATTTAAAATCGAATATATATATATAAAAACAAGTTTCATTAACGAATGAAGTTAACGAACGATAAAAGTTGTGTTTTTTCAATTTTTCAATATTACATATTGTTGGATTCACTTCCATTTTTTCTTCACACACACACACACACATTTTATATATATATACGATTAAAATCGAATATATATATATATATATATATATATATATGTATGTATATATATATGAAAATAATCAATTACAAATTCCACTACATAAAAAAACCCTCACAAGGATGAGGAGAAAAGCCTGAAAAATATAAATAATACTCATTGACAATTTTGAATCCATTAGATTTGACCACTACACATTCCAGAGAATTCTTAGACCCATTTATATATATATTCTTAGACACATTTATTTATTTATATATATATATATATATATATATATATATATATATATATATATATATATGTGTGTGTGTGTGTGTGTGTGTGTGTGTGTAGATGAAAATAATCAATTAGAAATCACACTACATACAAAAGCCACAGATGCACATAATTATCTCCGCTCTAAAATCTTCACCCCACCACCCCATTTATCTTTAGGTCAGTCTAGCATACTCTCAATAGATGAGGAGGATTAATAGAACATACTCAAAGAATAATGATTTCTTTAATCTTATCAACAAAGTCACAATAGACTTTACAGCACGTGACTCGTACCAAACCACCCTTGGCAAAAACAATAGAATTAGCTCACTGAGAACCTCACCATTAGATACAGTTTAACATTATGACCAGGACACTAAGACCCTCGGCCACCGCCTTCAAGCACGTCAAATGAGGTTTGAGGCTGATTGGTTGGATTTTACAACCCGTCAAATCTTGTTGAGTTATTCTATGCTAAAGACATTTTGTTAAAGACATTTTGTTTTATTTGAGGTTGTTTGAGTTTTGTTTAATGGCATACCAACCTCTGTGGGTCATTTAATGCCAAAAAGGTTATTTTGGATTTCAGTCTTTAAAGTAGTGGTTCTATGGGTTTTGAGTTTTGTTTAATGGCATATTAACCTCTGTGGGTCATTTAATGCCAAAAAGGTTATTTGGGATTTCAGTCTTTAAAGTAGTGGTTCTATGGGGATATTTGGTTATGTTCTGTTATATCTTGTTGAAAATTTTTTAAATTTAAACTCAATATTTTTTCATCTCAATTTTTTTTCTTAAACACATTTTTTAAAACTAATTTTTTCTATTTAACCCATAAATAGGGACCCTAACGGGTACTACCACACCAACTCAGAGTGGACATGAGAGTAATGGCAATGAAGCAGTACTCCACACTCCTCAGAGCTCCAAAATTGGAACTCCATCATCAGTTTAATTGTTGCATACCTCTTTCCTTTCTTTCTTACTTCTATTCTTCTATTCTTCTTCTGACGTCTTTTCTATCTTACGTCTTCTTCTAACATATCTTCTAGCGTCTGGACTTCGTCTTGGGGACTTCGTGTCTGGTCTTCCATTGGGGATTTCTCTTTATCAGAAGCCCTGTGTCATTGGTAGTTTTTAGATAATAACACAAGACTTCAATTTACTTAGATCATATTTTATTTCGAAATCCCCACCAGACTACCTGCGCAGATTGAGTTGGAGCGTGCACTTAACACGACTTACCACCGTCGTGGTCTTTGGCTGATCTAACTAAAATCTATTTCTAATCTAAACTGGGAGAGGGTCTTCTCCACCGATTATCACAGTATCCACCGGAAGGAGGATTAGGATGAGGTCAAGCCTTGTCACTTATCCTTCAAGGCCGTGGGCTGCAACTTATAACAGCCATTTTGATTTCTACACTACTGTACATAAATATTAGGAATCTAATAATTATGTAACATAATTTCATACCCAGGATATGGGTTGGGGGTTTGTCATAAGAGGAATAGTGCCAGGAATATCATATAGGTGCTTGGGCTTGATATGACCAGCTGATTGATCAGAGGGGGCTTCTTGGACTGCGTGTCTAGCCTAAGTAAGGTCTTTAGTGGAGTGTTGCATATCATGGACTGCTCAGCCAGCAGGATTCCATCCTTAAGCATCACAGGTCACCACCCATGACCAACAGGTAGCTCCAGTGGTAGTCTACAGCCCCAGTCAAAGTCATGGGCAGGATAAAAAAAACCCTCAACGTAATGAATGCTTTGAAAATAGGAAATGTACAATAAAAGAAATGAAAAATAAATCAGTCAAAAGAGGGTTAGGGTTAGGGTTAGGGTTAGTGAATGTTTGTAAAAGAAGTTTAAGAAACCAACACTGACACACAAACAGAAGAAAATGAGGTTAAAGTGGGCTAAACAGAAATAATAATGGTGTGTGGACAATTGGATGAAAGTGATATTCAGTGATGAATCAAAACTCTGCATTCACCAAAGTTTAAAGGACCAGAAGAGATGGCAACCATTACTTTAATAAACAATGCACATGTGTACATTAAAAGTCTGGATAATTTATTATAATAAATTCCATTGATAGAAAATGGATTCCTTCATACAAAATGGCAACAACACTGGAATAACAACATCCACAATAAACTCTTCCTAATCAAACCCACTTTGGGGGTCTGGAGACCAACTTTAAGGAAGTCTAAAAAGTAACAAGTCATTGTGTCCCAATTACGCATGGGTCATACAAGACTAACGCACTCCTATATACTCAAACAAGAACAACAACCACAATGTGAAACATGTCAAACACCTTTGACAGTTAAACACTTATTCATAGAATGCAGGTTTTTTTGTTCACATCAGAAAGCGTTATTTTAAAGCAAACAATATGAAAGATCTATTTGAAAATGTCAACATGGAGGATATTCTCTCCTTTTTGAGGGAAATAAAATTATACCATAGAATATAGACATGAACTTAATCAATACCATACAAAATGATCCCCAATAATGCTCACACATTATTAAAACCAATTACTAAAAAGTATAAATATAAGTACACGATATGTAATACTTCCTAACTGTTATGCATAACATAATCCCAGATGGGTTGATATGCTGTTAAAATCAATAAATAAACAACAATTGATAGAAAAAAGGTGATTGAACTGTTTGAATTTAATCAAATTGAAAGTTTTTAAAAATACTCAGTAATTTAAGAGGAAGTGCGTCCTGGTCTCCTGCCTAAAAAATTGCTATCCGGTGACTATTAAAATAACGACCCAGCTCAGTCTATTCACAACTATCCATCTTCATAACTATCTATCTATCTATCTCAATTTGTTCATATTTATCTATATTACTTTAAATACTGAGATTTTTTTTATTCATGTTTGTTTAATGTCTTGTTTTTAGTTTAAATAAACAAGAATTATGACAAAAAAAAGCGACCCCCCCCCAAATACATTTACTTGTCGAAAATATCTATCTCCATTTGTTTGTATCTATCTATATTATTTTGTTTGTTTATCTATCTATCTCAGTCTATTCAAAACTATATATTCATCTTCATATCTAAACAAGAATTACGACAAATTACGATAAATAAACAAGAACTACGACGAGCTGGGGTTGTTATTTTGAAAGTCACCGGGTAGTAATTTTTGAGGCAGGAGACCAGGACGCACTTCCTCATAAATTACCAAATCCTCCATCCACAAAAGAAAATCCATTCACTTCCAGAAAGAAGACGTAAAAGATCAAGAAGTGGCAAATAAGGATTTCAAGGTTTTTTAACTGATTATATCTGAAAAAGTAAAATAGTAAATATTGTGGTTAAATGGAGCTACCATTATCACTTGCCTAAATTCACTTGCAGTACACAGCTGCCAGTTTAAAATGTAGCAGGTATTTCTGCCATCCATTGTGCGTATATATATATATATATATATATATATATATATATATGATTTTACATGAAAAAGGTGACTTAATGGTGAAATTGGCATTGCAGTACTCACATTTTAAAATGCCTATAACACTTTTCCTATCAATTCTCTTCCTTCCAGCCTCCACATCCATTAATATATATATATGTATATATATTTTGAGGATATGTGCTTAATTGAAGTCATACCTAATTTTTGAAAATTAATTAGTTAATAATTAATGAATTTAGGTGGGCATATATGTTCAGCCAGCATCTTTACATAGCTGGTCGATATAAGTCCTTGCTGGGCGGCCCACACTGGCATGTCCATGTGTTGGCTTCCACAGGAGAACATCACTTATGAGTTCATCCTTGCTTCTCCAGCAGTGCCCTGCATGCCTAGTCCGTCTCACTCGGATAGTCTGTGAGATAGGGGGCAGGTGACCATACAGCTGCTCCCTTGTGGGATGCTGTTTCCACGACTTGTTCAGAACTGCTCGCAGCATTCTTGTGCAGCTCCCATCTAGCTTATTTTCGAGGCGCCTCGTTAGGGTCCAGGTAGTGCAGCCATACAGTAGTACTGATATGACTACAGCCTGGAAGAGATGTCGCTTTAGCTTGTCAGTGAGATCAGACTTCCATATGACAGATAGGGAAGGTTGGCGAGAGATCGTCTTGGATATCCGTGCTGCCTGCGCGACATGATGATGATGATATATGTTCAAATGTAAGGCTAAACGGATCGAGAAAATGTCAATCTCTGAATGTACATTTCGACCTATTAGGTCGAATCAGTAAGGTTATAGACATGGGAGACTGCTCCATGTGTGACTCGAAACCTCGACTGTCAAGCTGACAGGTGAAGTCTCTAACCGTTACACTAGCTTGCCATTCCTTGTCTATAACCTTGCTGATGAGACCTAATAGGTCGAAATGTACATTTAGGGATTGACATTTTCTCGATTTGTTTAGCCTTACATTTGAACATATATGCCCGTCTAAATTCATTAATTATTAACTAATTAATTTTCAAAAATTAGGTATGACTTCAATTAAGCACATATCCTCCAAAAATTGTCGGCTAAAGCCATATCAAATAAACACAGTGTTTATTTACGTACTCTCATATCCCCCCCACACACACCCAGACTTCCTTCTCTTCTCTTAATATAAAAAATAAAAAAATTCTTTTGACGCCCAATGACACCTCCCTCCCCTACCTCTTACCAATACACACACACACACACACAACCTTAAGGTTTATTTCCACTGTCGTTTATCGCAAAAAATTTATACACACACAACGACACACCTAAAAAATGCACAATGTTTCCTTTCGATACACACACCTACACCGTGCCATACCCACACCGTAAAATAGAATATTTGACATCATATTTCAAACCGTCCCCTTTTTTCAAACCTCAAAAATTTTTAAACAGACTGATTAACAATGACTACCACTCACTTTTCTTGTTATTCTGTGATAAATAATTTCTTATCACCTTCCATATACCAACAAATGCCTTGAAGATGATCTAATTAATAGATCGAAACACTGCAGCGTCAGCCAATAAACTCACCACTTAACCCATTTAAACCTGTGTTTTTTCATTTTTCTTAATTATATATATATATATATATATATATATATATATATATTACCAATACTCTTATTATGGTTGCATATATATATATATATATATATATATATATATATATGTGTGTGTGTGTGTGTGTGTGTGTGTATGCAATTCTAATAAGAGTTTTGGTAATATATAGTTCGGTATGTATATTATCGTAGATTATATACTAAAAACTGGAGACTTCTTGTAACTGCAATTTTTTGTTCTTTCTCTAAAATCCATGAGGACATTACAATTTCTTTTGTGCGACCATTTTTGTGTCTCTCTCCCTTTTTGCTGCCATCACCTGAGACCTATTTTTTTTTTCCTGCAGGTAGGTAATTAGTGTCAGCACCTGCATCCACTAAATGTTAGGGCAGGGGGTGGGGTTGACCAGGGTGAAAAAAAAGGAACAAGGTCTCATATGAACATGTGACTTTTATGCTAAATGTCATGGTGAGACCAAGTTCTTCTTTTGGACTTTTTAAAAAATATTCTTCTCCTGATGAGTTGGCAGGGGTGGGGGTGGGGGGGGGTCAGAGAGGAAGATCCTGGGGGGGGGGTGTCAGGGAAGGGGGGGGTCGTTAGAAATATAAAAGTTTTCTCATTAAGACTTGTAGACCTAAAAAAGAGTGTATTACTTTTTGTCATCAGATGCCAATCAATTGCAGCAAAGTAAAATCGTGTTGGATGGGGGGAATAAAAAAGAAACAAAAAAAAAAACAATGCCCAAATTTAGAAAAAAAAAAAGATAAAATGTAAGAAAATGAAAATGAAAAAATGAAAAAGAAATTCTTCATTTATGATAAAAAGTGAATTTGGATTATTTGGATTTTTCGAACTGTTGTCCTCATCTTTATTGTTATATAAAACAATGTTTTGGACAATGTGCACTCCAGCCTTTTTCAGGTGTTGTGCTCAAACTCAGAAACCTTCTCACTAACTACAATTGGCATCCCTTTGACCCTCATATTCCACAGCTTTTTCAATTCTCTGGCAAGGTCCAGGTATTTGTCCTTCGTTTCATTTTCCTTCATCTTCACCCTGTGATCTGCTGGAACCGTAAAATGTACCTGAATGATTATTATTATTATTATCATAATAACTCCTTGTTAGTTTTTTTCACACCAGTGTCAGCTAGTGGTCTTTCACTGGAGTTTGAGTGACAGCATGTCTCCTCAGCTTTCCAGGACTCTGCTGAGTATTCTAGCCAATGTTAACAATGCTGTTGTTTGGATGGTCTTGATTTTTCCTCTGATTTCCAATTCTTCCAGTCCCTTTTCCAAACCCTTGAGGACTGTTCCATAATCATTATTATTATTACTAGCAAATATATGCACCCTCCGGGTGCAAGTATCTAAGTTTTAATATAATACTATATTAAATTAGAAAGGCTAATGTAAATGAATAAAAATGCAGATAAAAAGATTTGAAACAGAGGAGGGTATAATCGAAAAATAGAACAACTGAAACTTACTCTTCCACCACTCTCGTCTTTCATTTTTATTTTTTCTAATTTAACTCTTTAGTTAAAATAGGAAGTAAAGAATAAAATGACACTTATCTTTTCTTGTTAATGGATTTCATTTAAGATTCATTGAAGAGATTGTTGCTTATATTCATTAAAATAAAACCAAACAATTAGAAACCAATAATACTAAGCATATATTTATTAAAATCAAATTTTTAATATCAATATGCAAATTAGCCTTCTCATTCGCACAGTAAACCGCTATTTTGTTGTATATATAGATATGATTGCATGTTGTTCGTATGTAGATATGCTTAACAGTATTAATAATGTAAAACAATTTTATTATTAATTGAGGTTAAAATTAAAATAAAATCATTGAGAATGTGATATCAATAACTAAGGGAATTGTGACTTGAGTAGCAATATAGTTTCGGTTACAGACAGACAAACACACAATCTCCATTATAATAAGATTATTGTGAATTTTTCACACCAGCATTAGCTGATGGTATTATTATTATTTACTCCTTTTGAGTTTTCACATCAGCGTTAGCTGATGGTCTTTCACTGGAGTCTGAGTGACAGCAAGTCTCCTCAGGTCTCCAGGACTCTTCTAAGTATTCTGGCAGATTGCAGCAGTGCAGTGTTCTGGATGGTATCAATCCTTCCTCTGATTTCCAAACTTTCCAAACACTTTTCCAATCCTTTTGGGACTGTTCCAAGTGCACCAACCACAATTGGTATCACTTTGACTTTCATATTCCATAACTTTTTCAGTTCTCTGGCAAGGTCCGGGTATTTGTCCATTTTTCATTTTCCTTTAGCTTCACCCTGTAATCTGCTGGAACTGCAAAATCCACCAGTTGACAAGTTCTTTCTTTTTTGTTTATCAACACTAGGTCTGGTCTTCTTGCTGGGATAAGGTGATCCGTTTTTATTTCAAAGTTCCAGAGAATTTTATGCATTTTGTTCTCAAGAACAGATTCTGGTTTATGCATATACCATTTTGTTGTATGGTCAAAATTTAATTTTTTGCATAATTCCCAGTGGATCATCTTCCCAACCCAGTCATGTCTAGTTTTGTACTCCCGTTGTGCTAGTTTGCTACATTCGCATAGTACATGGTTTATGGTCTCATCTCTATTACCGCAAAGTCTACATTTACTATTTTGTTCGGTCTTATCAATTTTTGCTTTGATATAGTTTGGCTTTATGGCATTATTCTGTGCAGCAATTATTAGTGATTCAGTTTCTCTTTTAAGGTTTCCTTTTCTTAACCATGTCCAAGTCTTTTCATGGGCAACCTCTTCAATTTGTCATTTGAAGCGTCCATATAATTGTTTTTCTTCCCATTTTCGTTTTCTAGTCTTTGTTGTTTTTCTGATTGTCCATCGGTCGCCTCTACTATTGTTGGCCGCCATAAGTAGTTTGTCTTTGCTCTTTCTTGTGTAATCTTCAAGTTGTTGGATTGTGGTTTCTACGCATTCCTCTATGTTGGCAAAACCTCTTCCCCCTTCCTTTCTTGACACATATAATCTATCTCTATCATCTCTAGGGTGGAGAGCCTTGTGCATTGTCATTAATTATCTCATCCTTTGGTCAATCTGTCGGAGTTCTTCTTTTGTCTATTTTAAGAATGGTCCTGAGTATCTTATAATGGGGACAGCTAAGGTATTGATCCCTTTGATCAGATTTCTGCTGTTAAGTTTGGTTTCTAGAAGTTTTCTAGTTCTCCTGAGATATTCTTTTTTAACTTTTCCGTTAATTTCTGTTTGCATGATATTGTCCGCTTCTAAAATTTCTAAGTATTTGTAGCTTTCATTTTCATCAAGAGATTTTATAGTTTCCTGATTTGGTAGTTGTATTCCATTCATTAGTTTTCTTTCACCCCTTTTTATTACAAGCATAGCACATTTTTCGATTCCAAATTCCATCCCTATATCCTGGCTATATATTCTAATAGTTTGTACTAGGCTCTCCAATTCTTTTTCATTTTTTGCAAAAATTTTAATGTCATCCATGTACATAAGGTGGTTTATCTTTTCTTGTGAATTACTAAATTTGTATCCCCCGGTACATTTTTTCAGTAAATGGTTTAGCGGCATCATTGCAATAATAAAGAGTAGTGGTGATAATGAGTCTCCTTGGAAGATACCTCTTTGGATTTTTACTTCTGCCAGGGATTGTTTTCCAGCTTTTAATTGAACTCACCAGTTTTCCATGGCTTTTTTAATGAAGTTTATAATGTTGTTGGAAATATCATTATTATTATTATTATTATTATTATTATTATTATTATTATTATTATTATTCACTCCTTTTGAGTTTTCACATCAGCATTAGCTGATGGTCTTTCACTGGAATCTGAGTGACAGCAAGTCTCCTCAGGTCTCCAGGACTCTTCTGAGTATTCTGGCAGATTGCAGCAGTGCAGTGTTCTGAATGGTTTCAATCCTTCCTCTGATTTCCAAACTTTCCAAACCCTTTTCCAATCCTTTTGGAACCGTTCCAAGTGCACCAATAAAAATGGACAGTGGGACAGCCCAGGTATTAATTCCTTTGATCAGATTTCTGCTGTTAAGTTTGGTTTTATTATTATTATTATTATTATTATTATTATTATTATTATTATTATTGGTGCCGCCACCTATAGTTATCATAATTACTATGAAGATTGATTTCTGAATATGGTTGTAAGCAGACAAGATCTATATCCAAATGTGTCAATATTACACACTGAACTTTAAGCTGTAAATAATATGCAAATATACAGAATGTCATAATTAGGAAGAGAGGGGGGAACGAGGGGGTGAGGAACGAGGGGTGGGGGTTGGAGGAATTGATGGAGACACCCCACCCAATAACAATAACAAACAGATTCAAACTATTTTTTTAAGCTCAGATAAGAAGCTTGTTGGCTTGTTGATTCATCAATTTTTCTGTCTCGCAGGCAACACCTCCTATTGAATTGGTTGTTCACAGGGCGCTCAATACCTGTGGCCTTGTGCCAAAAACAAAAGAAACTTTGTCAATCATTTTGGATTGGTTGGGTTTTTTTTGACCACTAAAAACTTTTCTAGAATTTTTTCAATGCCATGCATAAAGGTAGACAGGCTGAATTTGATTTTAGGATAAAATAAACACTTCACTTTGCAAGTTTATATTATCAAAATACACCGATTGCACCTCTGCAGGGGAGTAAGACCCCTCCCCCCTCGTCAATGGAGCCACCTGTTTGCCATTGATGATGTAAGAAAGGTTCAAAGTTATATACTTGATATACATGACTCCGACGAAGGTTAACAGACTAAACATTTAATATAGTACAGCACATGGAATTGACGAGATACAAAGTACATAGGTAAAAAGATAGATACACAGTACATAGGTAAAAAGATAACATATAAAAGCAACAGACATGAGACTAGGGATAGTCCATGCTGTGTTAATTCACTTACAGTAATGTAAGGGGGGCGAACGCCCCAACGAGACGGGGTAGACCTTAACTAACCCATGTGTCTTGTAGTATCAGAAACAGGACAAGAGAGAGAGAAGCCTTTTGAACCAGCCGCTTAAATACTATATCCCCTAGCGGGCACCAGCAAGCTAAACCGGGCAGACAACTCTTCCAGGCAAATATGAAACTAACGCTACTGTGACAACCTAAGATGAGTACAGTGAAAGAGCATGTTAGATCTGAAAACAACTCGCAACTTAACTGAATTGAAGCAATGTGTTAATAAATTAAGTTGCGAGTTGTTCTCAGATCTAACACACTCTTTCCCCCCAATCTTAAAGATAGTGTGACCCCTCACCAAAAAGTTGTCTAATTTACAAATTTTAAATGCAAATGTAATGTTTGCTACATTGGGCACACTACCCAAAGATTGGAGGTTAGAATAAACCAACACATTCCATCTTATATCCGCAAAAATAACTTTGACCGCTCTTCTCCACCAAGCAATTCATATTAACCTTCCACCATTGGGCGACACCTGTTGGATAATCCTGATTCGTGCGGCAGCATATATATATATTTACCAACCCCTCCGCATGAGGAGGATGTGACACAAGGTCAATTTCTTAAGCGGAGTTCAGCAGGTTTGAATTCAGAGTTTTCCTTCTCCTAGACCGGTTGCCTAACCAAGGTTAAAGAGCCCAGTCTGCCCTACTATTTACCCATAGCTGGAGGGAGAGTAGGATTCATACCTTTCCCAAGGATATTAGCGCTAAATGAAATGCAATTACCACGTCCAGGATTTGAACTCGGGGCAACGAGTCCATTTCCCATGACTTTAACCATTACACCACGTGCTTCCTGTGCTGCAGCATATAAGTCCTCAATGTTCTCCATTTTGGCATCTGCAACCAACGAGTTACACCTAACTGTACTCAAGGCCCTCCTCATGAACAAATTCCGTCCTGCTCTTTGCATACAAAAGCAATTTTATTCTTTACTTCTTTTTTGGCGCTACAGATCTTGATCCCACCAACATAAAATAATATATATATATATATTGATAGATATATAAGTATATCAAAGTCACAAACATCAAGCACTAAACAGTATGAAGTTTAAATTCTCTGAAGTTTGTCTGAGTGACTTTGATAGAACTGGGTACACTACATGCTCTTCTTGGATTGCACCCTGATAATTGCTGTGGCCCAACCCACATTAATTTGTGTGACTTATCAAAGGTGAATCTGTAAAAGAAATTTCAATTCAGTTGCTCATTTGAGAAAGTTATGGCTGCATATAATAATGGCTGACAACTCGCGTTGGAGTAAGACCATTTCCTGTTTATTGTTTTTTTTTTTATCATCATAGTTAGGTGCCAGTAGCATTTGACACTGTATCCTTGTGTTTTCTCAGATGACTCACCAGGCCAGTCCTGGAGAGACATACTCTTCCACATCAACTAGAAGTTGGAACTTCTCGACTTTGAATGTTGCTGGGCTGAAAATTAACCTTTCTAATATCCCACTTCAATTTCTAGTTCTTGATCCCACAAACATAAAATCATATATATACATATGGGAGAAATGTGAGGAGGTTAATCCGACAGTGTGTGGAGAAAGGTAGACAAACACTGGATGTTATGAAAACTGGATGTTTATTGTAGATGATGCAATGTTTCGGTCTGTTAGACCATCTTCAGGACTTGGATATAGTACTTGTTTCAATGATGGACATTCTCAAAATGCTGAAACAGAAGGTCGTCAGTAGGGGGAGGGGTGGTTGGGGGTGGTTAGTGGATTTCCTTCTCACTAGATAGGGAGTGTCAGAATGGTCTGTTTCAGCATTTTGAGAATGTCCATCATTGAAGCAAGAACTATATCCAAATCCTGAAGATGGTCTAACAGACCGAAATGTTGCATCGTCGCCAATAAAGATCCAATTTCCATAACATCCCGTGTTTGTCTACATTTCTCCACATATATATATATATATATATATATATATATATATATATATATTTGATAGATATATATATATATTGATAGATATATACTTATATGTATATTTATATTGTCATGGTCTGCCTATTTGTCAGCAATTGAAAACAAAGACCTGTACCAAGATTAAACAAAACTTTTCTTGGGTTGAATTTTCCAAAGAATAAAATGGTGGAATATTTATATTTAGCCCTGAATTCATTTGGGGTCACTAGGAACCAAATTATTGGCTGGGGTATGAGAGAATGGAAAAAAATAGATAGGCTATCCTAATAAATTTGCAAATTTAATGAATTTCCATATCGAGCATTCTGTTCAATAGGACTATTTAAATTAATAATAACACTGTTGATATTGCATCTCACTCTTTTTCAAAAATGTATTGTTATTGTGTTATCGGTAAAAGAGGGTATGTCTATTCTGTGTGAATAGCATTTGCAAGGTGGTCAAAGTGTCTGAGTTCACACACAACAGCCGCTATAGCCACTTCCTCGCAGAGTCTGTTTAACACTTGTCAACTACCACTGCTGCTGCTATGCCTTCTTTCCTTCCTCTTTCTTTCTTTCCTTCTTCAAACAGAACGCCGTGTCACAAAAGCACGCAAAAATCGCTATGCCCTCTCTGCCCAAAATGGGCCACTTTTATAGTGAAAACAGGAGTTGCAATGCACCATGGGCCATTACCCATAGTGCCTTTCAATACCAATAAAAGTGTCTTCTCTGCCCCCCTTCCAACTTTTCGACATTTCTCACTCCGACCAGACACCACGCCACACCGCCCCGACCACATTCCTTTCTTCTTCGCTACATCTCTCTTTGCAAGCCATGCACCGGAACCGTTTCGAGTCAGGTAAATTTGCCTCGTCATTACAGAGGGTTAACATACTCAAGTAGCACATTACAGCAGATTCTATAGATTTTCAAGCTCTGTTGGCTGCGGCTTTAGAATACACCGACTGCACCTCTGCAAAGGGGTAGGAACTCCCCCCCCCCAATGGGGACACCTGTTGGCTGTGGGTGGCGACCCGTGATACTTAAGGATGGAAACCTGTTGGATGAGCTGTCCATGACATGCAATACTCCACTTTAATCCTTACTTAGGCTAGACGGGCAGTCAGTGTGTCCCCCCCCCTCCAATCAATTGGCTGGTCACATCAAGCCCTAGCATGTACATGATTGTCCCAATGACAAGCTCTTATGACAAGCCCCAACCCTTTTTATCATATGGGTGCTAGAAAGTGGTGCCTGGGGGTCTTCATGTCCTGGATATGATTATTAATTATTATACATTGAGCTCTTTTTAGTGATTTATAAAAATCCTTGTATTATTATATGTTTGCACCTACAAGAGCATACAGTATGGTTGTACAGTGAGATTTTGATGATCCCAAATAGAATTATCCTTTACTAAACAGTTATTTGAATTACCTTATATATATATATATATATATATATATTTATTTATTTATTCATATTAACTAATACAGATGAAAAGTCTGTCTAACCATTGGTTTCTGAATATCACTTTTTCGGTTTTATTCGTCGTCAGAGACGTTGACTTTTTCTAAAAGTCAACGTCTCTGACGAAGAATAACACCGAAAAAGTAATATTCAGAAACCAATGGTTAGACAGACTTTTCATTTGTATTAGTTAAATTGAATAAATAAATAAATACAGCTCTTACAGAAGTAATTGAGCCCTCTATAATCTTTTCTCCAATAATAATAAAAATTTAACCTATATATATATATATAATATAATATATATATATATATATATATATATCATCCTAGCATATAAGTTTCTTAACTCTCAGATGGACAAGGTATACCTTAAGATGGCCAGAGGGTACAATGACCGAAACGTTGTGTTTCCTGTGCGCACTACTTTAAAATCATTTAAACTTTTGAAAAATTAAAGCTGAAGTCTTGAAACTTTTTGATCACACTTTGTATTTTAAATTCACTGACAGATTTTACTTGAATTTTATCAAAAATAAATTGACTCAAATAAAATGTGCCCCCTCCGATCAGTCAGCTGGCCATGTCAACCCCTAGAACCTATATGGTTGTCCCAACCCTATTGCCCTTATGGCAAACCCCAAATATTTTTTATCATATGGGTGCTAGAAGGCAGTGGCTGAGGGAATGATGTTAAACCTTATCTGATGGTGAGGTTCTAGTTCTGGAGGTTTGGGGAATGTAGAGCACCCCTTCATCACCATTGTTACCAGGTCCACTCTGACCCAGAGTGGTAGCATCTATTGCAATAGATGCTACCACTCTGGGTAACCCATAGATGGGACCCCAATATATTGGGGTCCCATGTATGGGTTAAATAAAAAAATGTGTTTATAAACAAAATTGAGTATCCATTAAGAATGAATTTATATCAAAACTTTCTCGGCATTAAATGACCCACCAAGGTTGATGTGCCATACAACAAACCAAACCAAATAATAAATTTTCAGAATTTTTGTTTTGATTTATGAAGTAACATTTGAGCCTTTTTTAAATTAAGATTGTGATCAGTTTAGAATTATCTCAACTTTTGAAAGCAAAACTATGTTCATATATTTTATTGTATTGGCATTGCAGTCTCGGAAGACTATGTATAGTTCTTGTGCCCCAGAAGTTACAGCACCTCCTGTGACTGTGAAGTCCAGTGTTCAAAAAACAGCCTCGACCTCGGTGGCGATAGGCTCTCTGTATCGGACTGTTCATGGGTGAAGCCACTCTGGAACAACATCATGAAGCTAAGAGGTCCAGAAGAGAGCAACAGCAACAAAGCACCGGCACATCAACATCTGCAGGGAGAGCCTTCACATGCGACATATATGGTTGAGGCTGTATGTTCATATAAGCCCTTTTTACAACATCTTGTAGGAATTTTTTTTTAAATATCAGAAGATGAAATATTTCTATTTGTGAATCATTCCAAAAGGAAGTTAAAAAAATGTTAAATACATTTGCACTGATTTATTAAATGCTCAATATCTCTCTCTCTCTCTCTCTCTCTCTCTCTCTCTCTCTCTCTCTCTCTCTCTCTCTCACACACACACACACACACTCTCTCTCACTCTCATTCTCTATCTTTCTTTCTCTCTCTCTCTCTCTTACACATACACACATACACTGTCTCTCTCTCCTCCTCTCTCTCTCTCATATACACACACATACACACTCTCTCTCTCTCACACACACACTCTCTCTATCTCTCTCTATCTATCTTTCTCTCTCTCTCTCTCTCTCTCACACACACACACACTCTCTCTCTCTCTCTCTCTCTCTCTCTCTCTCTCTCTCTCTCTCTCTCTCTCTGGCAAAAGCCATGTGCACATCTCTGATGTAGATCAGTTTCCAGGTGACAAGGAATATAGCCGCCTAATCTCTTGGCTTAAAAACTCCTCCTCCCTTCCTCCTCCCTCCTCCTCCCTCCTCCTCCTCCCTCCCCTCTCCTCCTCAGACGACGGACATGTGATTTCTGACAAGTGAGTATATGTCTGTGGGTGGGGATCCTATTGGATCACATAACCTGTTCGATGGAAGATTCAATTATTTCCAGGTCATTTAAACTAAATCTATTACAAAAATAAAATCGTGTGTGTGGTTATATCTTCATGGTTAATAAACTTTACTTACTAGCAGGACCTGTGGATATACCACAGTATGATAATTTAATTATCACAACATTTGATATGTTTACTTAAGAGCTATTGCAAATAATTCAATATGTAAAAAGTATAATAATCTTGATTGAACTCCTTCTCCTTTTGTTTTCTTTCATTTTTATCTTTTAATTATGTTTGATTGAAACAGATTAGCGTTATCGCTTCCTCACGCTCACCCCCTCACTCCTCTCTCTCTCTCTCTCTCTCTCTCTCTCTCTTTACCCTACTCTTTTTCTTTCCTTTATTCCTTGATAATAAAAACAGAATCATCCATTATTTACCTGAGGTGACGACACTCATAAGAAATTGACCTTGTGTCGTATCCTGCTCGTGTGGAGGAGTTGGTAAATATATATAAGTGAAATCAGATTTCTATATAAATCAATAATCTGTCTATATCAGTTCATGCCTTTTCTAAGTTTAATTGATTCCTTTTCTCAAGAAAACCATTGTTGTATCAATGCTTCTTCTAAGCTTTAGTTGTATAAGTGCTATTGTACAGCTGCACACTTGGAAACTAACATGAGCTTGATGAGACTTTGCGATTTCTTCAATGTTTGGTCTTATGTTTGAGAGACAAACTCTCATTTCCTCATCAATGCATTAAAGAGTTCCTCTCTTTTTACACTTAATTGTTGCAAGGGTTGAAAATCCCAGTTCACATAAATATGAGGTGGAAAATTGCAATAAAATAATTTTTCCTGAATAAAATTATTTAAAACCTGTGTTTTTATTTAGTTGCAAGAAAAGTAACTTATAACTATCATAATAATGTCGCAACGAAACAAGCAGAGTGTTCGTAAAGAAATGGTATAATATAGTAACTTTGTATACATTTGCTTTTCATATCTGGATAGATTTTTCAGGAATAATTTTATTTTGAGAATAAATTAGATGGAAGTTGCACAAGAATGCTGCCTTCTGTTAAACAAATAATACCCCACAAGAAAAACATTTTTTTCACCCACCATCCCATGAGTTTCGGCTAGTGAGTGGTCCCACATTAAAAGACCTAGTGTTATACCTGCATACGTGGGATGCAAGGTAAATATCTATTAATAATGGAGATTCGCTTCCGGTTTTTGTCTGTAACAAAAATTACGTCACTGTTTACATCACATTACCTAAAATCATCATAACATAGAATAAATACACTCAAAATTTGAACATGCAACATTAGACACTCGTTGTTTTTTAAAACAAGTTTAATAAATACATGACTGGTATTATATATCTATATATAGTTTGTTTTATTTTAATACATATTTAAAGTTTACATTTCAAATTGTTTTATTTTTTAATCCTTTAATGAATTTGATGGTTTTACTTACTTAGGGTACAAACTCGTTGACATTGAATTTTTAACTCCCACCCCTCAGGCAATATGTTTCAAAAATCTATTTTTACATCGCCCGGAGGGTGTTTTTCATTTTGTACTAGTATGAATATTAAGTTTCAGAAAATTTCCTAAAAATCTTTCTAAATTAATTTTTATATTGTTGTTTTGTTGTTTCAACTGATAACAACATGTATACAATTACAAGTTCAACTCACTTATTATGATGTCACATTTTATTTTATTTTATTTTTTTAAATTTTCATTTAGTGAAATAGATCACTAATTAGGACTGAGCCTATTCTAGAAGTAACCATTCCAAGCGGAGTTTAACAGGTTTGAATTCAGAGTTTTCCTTCTCCTAGACTGGTTGCCAAACCAAGGTTTAAAGAGCCCAGTCTAACCTACTATTTGCTCAGCTTTATTATAATAAAAGATAAAAGAAAGAAAGATCAACCACACTGCAACAATTGTTGGAAAATGCTGGCAACGTTTCTAAAAAAATTCTTTAGAATTAATACAAACAAAAAAATGAGGTGAAGAATCCTCAAGAGGGAATCCATTTTCTTTGCCCATCCTTGAATTCTTGCTCCAATTAAAAGTTCTTTCAAGGTGTGCACATCATTTGGCAGAATTTATTGCACAGGAACTCAAGAGATCATCACACGATCTCAAGGATTATATTTTATCTGCATTATTTTCATTGTCTGACAGTTTTTCACACAACAGGTGATCTTTCACTGGAGACTCAGGTGTTTCTCCTGAACTTTTCTATGTATTCTATCTGATTTTAATGGTGCTAATCCATGGTGTAATGACTAACATGTTCTACTCGCATGGTGTAATGGTTAGAGTCGTAGGAAATGGACTCATCGACCAGAGTTCAAATCCTGGATGAAGCTACAGTT
>CM042169.1:50312930-50317930 GCA_023376005.1 Doryteuthis pealeii
ATATATATATATATATATACGATAGCTGCCACCTGAAATTTGGAAAAGCTAATCCCATGATATAATTTTATAATTATAACAATCCCATGATATCAAGCAATACTTTTGCCGGATGTTTTTTTTTACACTGAGTAAAAACCGTGAACTTGAGTCAATCCCACCGATTAAGCTACAATGATATTGGTTGAAAAAGAAGAGCATAACGCAACATCATTGAATGTTTTTGAAGCCACAGATTTTTCCTCTCCCAGATTTTCATATTCATCATGTGATGAGTGTACTAAATGGCCGTTGACTCTACAATCAAATTCATCTGCCTTCTGACAGGTCGTATTTTTCATCTTGTCAGTTGTCTAGTCAGAAAAACTCACAAGGTGTGATATAATGGTAATGATTATAATAATCTTATTTTAATGGAGTTTCAGTGACTTTCTGTCTGTAACTGAAACTACTTCACTGCTTAAGTCACAATACCCTCAGGAATTGTGTAAGTTTATCAATGAGTATTTAATTTATAGTTAAAATCATGAATTAATACATAGAATAAATCTTATTTATTAATGATGTCTCAATAAAAGTCTGAGTTAGATTTGCCTCAAAACAGCCGGCATTATTAGGAGATTTACCGCACATCCCACGTATGTGCGTGTGACACAAGGCCTTTTTAATGTGGGACCACCCACAAGCCGTGACTCGTGGGATGGTAGGTGCAAAAAATGCATAGATCCCATCCGCATTCCCCCTCAAGGAGGTGCTTCAGGCACTGGACAATAAACCGATCTCTGCTCCTTTAAATCAAGGGGGCAGGTGTTGCCTGGGGGGATAGCCCCCTGGGATCACGCTGTTAATTTAACACAAATAGACCCCTGCCCTGAAAGCCATGTTATGGTATTTGCCTCTCATCCCACTTATGAGGGCGTGACACAAGGACATTTTTATGTAGGCCTACCCACAAGCCGAAGCTCATGGCTGATAGACACAAAAAATGCGTTGATCCCATCGGCATTCCCCCTTAAGGGGGGCGCCTCAGGCACTGGGCAATAAACCCAGGCGTGCCCCTTTAAATCAAGGAGGCAGATGTTGCCTGGGGGGATAACCCCCTGGGATCAACGCTGTTAATTTACATTAACAAACACTGACCCCGAAAGGCCCGTGTTGTTAGTGCTTTTAAAATCCTGCAATGTGTCTTATATATCTCTAAGAAATAAAGGTTTACATAATATATGGTGTGGTTAATTTGCATACTGGTTTTTAAAAAACTGGGTTTAATAAAAGAATTACTTGTTATTATTGATTTCTAGTATTATTGTTTTATACTTCAATGCATTAAAATTAATTCTATGAATGATTTTATATAGAAACCAATTAAATATAAATTTAATTAGAATAAGTGTAATCTTTTTAAATGTGTTCTTATTTAATTTCATTAATCTTTCTAATTTGATATATTTCATTACATTCAATTACCTCAACAAAAAAAATCTCCCTGGTCTAAAAACAAAAAGTAAAAGTAAAGTCGTCGGGGTCTAAAGTCAGTATCAGCCAGACAGTAAAGGAGTCTATCTCCTTGTCACTATTGCTAGACCAAGGAGATAGTTGGTATCTGAGACAGAGCACTACTCCTACCATCAGCTCCTCGCTTTACTGCACATATCCATGTGCTATCATACATTGAGCTGGTGAGGGCCAGAATCGAACCAGGAACCTTGTGGTTCCCAGCCGGACACTCTACCAACTGAGCTGAACTGGCCCTGGTAGCACTAGCAAAAAGGGGATAGAATCCTCACTGTTCAGTTGATACTGACAATAGACCACTCCGATAATTATTAATACTAATAAAATATAAATTAATAACAGGATATAAAAAGAGATTGAGAAAGATTGTAAGGGATGAATTTATTGGTCTGATTGATTGATTGTTAGATTTTAATGGCATGTCAACTGGTATAGAATTAATCTATGCCTAGGGGTTAAGGAATCACATTCATTGTAGATTCAAATTTACATATTTTGTGTAATTGTTTCTCAATTTTTTTTTTTTTTTTTTGCACATGGCTCTATCAAATAAGAATAATTTTTAAACAGATCTGTTTAACCCATAGATGGGACTTACCAATCAGGATCAGAGTGGACCAAGGAGTAATGGCAATGAAGGGCTTCTACATACTCCCTGGATTTCCAGAAGTGGAGCCTCACCATCAGATACAGTTTAATGTCATATCCAGGAATTCCTTTTTGGTCGTGGTGTTGGGGGGGGGATATCTTACCCCTCTGCAGGGGATACAGCTTATTCTAAGCCACCCAGATCAGAGTGGACCTGGGAGTAATGGCCATGAAGTGGTTCTCCACACTCCCGGATCTCAAGAATTGGAGCCTCACATCAGATGTAATTAAGTCTTATCCAATGAGATTAAAATCTAAAAATAAAATTGATTAATATTTAGGATTTTTTAATTTAAAAAAATTTTTACACAGATTCTTTGTTGTTCAATTCTTATTCAACCTGATCTAAAAATGAGGCTAATACGAAATAATCTATTCGACTGTTGGCCTCATTCCAGCAGTCAAATTCTTTCTTATCATCGTGTATCAAATTCCAACTTTTCCTGTCGATGTAAATTGTATAATTAGTCATTTTCTTCTTCAAGAAAAAAAAAGATAAGAAATTTGTTTACAGTGCAAATTTTTAATAAAAACATTTTAATTCTATCTTTATGTTTTCAATAAAGAATTCTTTTTCTAGTTTTAAGTTTTATTTTATCCTCAAAATTTTCATTAAAGACAGATTATCTCTTTTAGCCGTAATTACCCTAAACATATTTTTTATAAAGTACTTAACGATACAGATTTTAAGATGCTCATTAATGTTCATAAAGTGTTAAAATCTGTTATCTATTTATATACAACATGCAATGCTTCATACTTTTAGATTCTTATACTAAGAATATTTTCATTATGAGAGAATTTCTAGATAGACCAGTGCTTTTCAAAACTTTCTATTTCAGGGACCCACATAAATAAAAATTAAATCTCATAGACCCCCATATACTTTTAAAATCTTTTACTAAGAATACTTTCATTTAGAAAGAACCTCTAGATAAACCAGTGGTTTTAAAACTTTTAGGAGCTGGGACCACTTTCTATTTCATAGACCCCCATATAAATAAAAAATGAGATTTATCAAAAATATCTAATGAAAATCATATCCAATATTTGTACTGAGTAATACCATTTAATACATTGGTTTTAAACTTTTGAGCCAGGAACCCTTTCTACTCCAGGGACTATCTCATGGATCCCCTTATAAATAAAAAGGAAATCTCATCGACCCCCATATAAATAAAAAATAAAATTTATCAAAAATATCTAATGAAAATCACATCCAATATTTTCACCGAGTAATGCCAGTACAGTGGTTTTAAACCTTCTGGAGCCAGGAAACCTTTCTATTTCAAGGTCTATCCCGTGGAACCCCTTATAAATAAAAATGAAATTTATCAGAAATATTCCATGAAAAATCACATCCAATATTTGCACTGAGTAATGACATTTCGTGAGAGGGATGTACTTGCTTTGCTTGACACAAATTGTCAATTCTTTATATATACTAGCAAATATATGCACCCTCCGGGTGCAAGTATTTAAGTTTGAATGTAATAAGATATTATATAAAATTAGAAAGGCTAATGAAACTAAATAAGAATGCAGATCAAAAGATTTGAAACATAGGACAACTGAAACTTTCCATCACTCTCGTCTTTCATTGCTATTTTTTCTAAAGTAAGTATTTAGTTAAAATAGGAAGTAAGAATAAACTTACAGTTATTTTTTCTTGTTAATGGATTTCATTTAAGATTTATTGAATAGATTTTTGCTTATATTCATTAAAATAAAACCAAACAGTTAGAAATCAATAACACTGAGCACATATTTATTAAATTCGATTTTTTAATATCATTATGCAAATTAGACTTCCCGTTCACACTGTAAATCGCTATTTTGTTGTATATATAAATATAATTGCATGTTATTCGTATGTAGATATGGTTAACAGTATTAATAATGTAAAACAATTTTATTAATTATCAAAAAGGTTAAAATAAAATCATGAGAATGTGATATCAATAACTAAGGAATTGTTACTTGAGTAGTAATATAGTTTCGGTTACAGACAGAAAAACCACAATCTCCATTATAATAAGAAGATACTTTAGGCCACTCCAACAACTGTATATTAGTTTGTCACTAAATCGGTGGAGCAAGGGAGCTATGGTACATCAGAAATATATTTTTTGGTATATATACTCAGAACGTCTAAAAAGTATTGAGACTATTTTTTTTCAGGTTGGCAACTCTCTGATCAATGTTTCAAATAAGCCATCATTGTCACCGTCAAATGTTGATAAGATTTGATGAAGTGATCTAATTTTGCATTTACCTCAGCATCCTTTTCCCTAGTGATTACTCGAACGATTTTAAATGTTCATCATCCAGTCTCTTGGCATTCCAGTTATTTTTGACAAAGATACATACAATTCACTTTGCACAATTCTAAATCTGTATATGGTTATCATAATGGTAAAAGAGCCCTGCCTGTCCAACTATTTGCCCATATCTGAGGAGGGGGGATGGAAGAGATAGATGAATGCCTTCCCAATGGCATCAGCATGAAGTAAAATGTAACCAGCCATTTCCAGAATCTAAATTAGGTTTACCAATTCCATTTCCTTCTGGTTACCATACTGTAACGTTGTCCCTTTTTTTTCCGGGCACTAGAACGATATCTGTAACGTTGTCGTATATCTGGTCACAGAACCCCGAGCGTATATATTCACCGTACTAAAATGTCTTCTGCATGTGGTGGTCATTTTGTTGATAAAAATTACAAAGTGAGAAATATGTAGTCACAACTGCTAGCCTTTATTATCGTGCTCGTCTCGTGGGTTCGTATCAGAGAGGAGGAAAGGCAGAGAGAGAGAACACTACATGATTACTGTAAC
>CM042169.1:50325430-50337930 GCA_023376005.1 Doryteuthis pealeii
AGCCGACAATATTTGGGAGAATATGTGCTTAATTGAAGTCGAATCTAATTTTTGAAAGTTAATTCATTAATAATTAATTAGGCGGGATTACCTATTTTAAATGTAAGGCTAAACAAATCGAGAAAAATCAATCTCTGTATGTACATTTCGGCCTATCTATAGCTCTGCTGATGAGGCCTAATAGGCCGAAATGTACATACAGAGATTGATTTTTCTCGATTTATTTAGCCTTACATTTAAAATAGGTAATCCAAGAAAAGAAAAGAAAAGAAAAGGAAAGCCAGCAATGCAAAGAAAGAAAGAAAGAAAGAAAGAAAGAAAGGGATAAGTAAGCAATGGAGATTTTAAAAAAGAAAGAAAAGAATAAGGGAAAAACAAGCAAACAATGAAAAGAAAGAAAGAAAGAAAGAAAGAAAGAAAGAAGCATGCAATGGAGATTAAAAAAGAAAGAACATAAAAAAGAGGCAAATGAGCAATCCCGCCTAATTAATTATTAATGAATTAACTTTCAAAAATTAGGTTCGACTTCAATTAAGCACATATTCTCCCAAATATATATATATATATTGGATAAGATATCTGGGGAAATAGAAGAAGCTAAATTGTCTACATAGTTGTAGGTATGTGCTATGACAACAATGTAGACTGTTTTTTGTATTTTTTCAATTATCTGATGAAGCTCGTAAATGAGTGAAACGTTATATGAAATAAATAAATTGATACTCCACAAAATGGGTTTCTTCTACACATATTTCTTCTTTATCTGTGTGTGTGTGTATCTATCTCTGTGCATGTATGTATGTGTGTATCTGTCTGTGTGGAATCTGTGTGTGTGTGTATCTATGTGTGTTTGTGTGTATGTATTTATGTATGTGTAAGTGCGCATGTATCTATGAGGGTGTGGTGGTATCTGTGTGTATGTGTATGTATCAGCATGTGTATGTATTTATGTGAGTGTATCTACATGGATGTTGGCATATATCCGTATGTGTGCGTGTGTGTGTGTAGCTGTATGTGTGTTTATAGATAGCAGATTTTTTTCATATAGGTGGATGGATGAGTAAGATAGAAAAGGGAACAAAATAAGCAGAATTCTGTGAGTTTAATCTTTTTTCCAGCAGATCACAGGGTGAAGATGAAAGAAAATTAAAAGATGGACAAATACCTGGACCTTGCCAGAGAATTGAAAAAGCTATGGAATATGAAAGTCAAAGTGATACCAATACTAGTTGGTGCACTTGGAACGGTCCCAAAAAGCTTGACAAAAAGACTGGAGAATCTGGAATTCAGTGGAAGAATTGAGACCATCCAGACTACTGCATTGCTGCAATTGACCAGAATACTCAGAAGAGTCCTGGAGACCTAAGGAGACTTATTGTCACTCAGACTTCAGGGAAATACCATCAGCTAAAGCCGATATGAAAAACTCACAATAATAATAATAATAATAATTATTATTATTATATTATTATAAAAACAGATCACCTTATCCAGCAAAGAAGACCAGACCTAGTGTTGATTAACAAAAAAGAAAAACTTGTCAACTGGTGGATTTTGCAGTGCCAGCAGATCACAGGGTTGAAGCTAAAGGAAAATGAAAAAATGGACAAATACCTGGACCTTGCCAGAGAATGAAAAAGTTATGGAATATGAAAGTGAAAGTGATACCAATTGTAGTTGGTGCACTTGGAACGGTCCCAAAAGGATTGGAAAAGGGTTTGGAAAGTTTGGATATCAAAGGAAGGATTGAAACCATCCAGAACACTGCACTGCTGCAATCTGCCAGAATACTCAGAAGAGTCCTGGAGACCTGAGGAGACTTGCTGTCACTCAGACTCCAGTGAAAAGACTATCAGCTAATGCTGATGTAAAAACTAAAAAAGAAGACATAATAATAATAAAAACAACTTAAAAATATAGATAGAATAATTGATAATGAGAGAAATATATAGAACTTTTTTTATTGATCTATATATAAATATAGATGAGATATTTTTTTAAACTTCTAAATCCCAGGCAACATTGGATAACCCTGCTAGTTACTTATATATATACAAGGGTCATTCATTAAAAAAGGTGAATTTTGTCAAAGCAGATGGCAATAGGAAGCATTGTTTACAGTTGAACCTTTTCAAAGATATCAATAGTTTTTGTGCTTTTCACATCCCAGCTTCTTTACTGACTGCTGCACCCAGGACTTTTCTTTAGCAGAGAGTCGGTGTGTTTCGACTTCATATTTAGCCAATGTGTAACCCCCCCCCCCTTTTTTTTTCTTCTCTAAAAAATGCTTCTCTGAACTCATCCCACATTTTCTGTAAATTCCACGTGGGTTTGAAATTTCTCAGCCACCAAAAATTTTTATTTATTCCAACTCATGTGATAGCCTTCTAAATCCAACTTACTGCCTAAACCAATACATAAACAATACACAATGCTTCATTACCGCAAATTGAGTTGAAAACTCTCTTTTCCATATTATATATTTAAATATATATAATATACTATACTATATATAATATATTATAAAATAGTAATCAAACATACATCTTTTATTAAACTAATAATTATTTTCACATAATTATAACCACACTGACATTATTTGCATAAATAATCACTAGTACACAATTGCCATCAGAATGATAATAATAATAATAATACTACTACTATACTACTACTAATAATAATGATAATGATAATTATATATATATATATATATATATATATATATATATATATATATAAAATAATGTCTGCAAAATGGTCTTAAATTTATTATATTAAATGCACAAACACGTGTTTCAGATTTTGAAATCCTTTTCAAGTTTTCTGTATGAGTTAAGTATTTGTCCTGGTAGTAAATTTTGTGTCTGGGTGTATAGATATATATATATATATATATATATGTAAGAGAAGCTGCAACTTTTGAACAGGACTCAATACTAATATTGAGTTAAGATAGACATCAAGAGAACTGCTGTTGACTCCATGTTCAGTCAATCGTATTCAGCACTCTTTAGTTATAGATACACTAAACTATATATGGCCGAGGGGTAAACGAATCGAGGTGATAAAAAGTCAGTCGGGTTTCACTCCTGGTCGGAAGTAGTTCCAGTGTCTAGCCACACTGAAGAGATGTGAAACGTCGAAACACGGTGTCTGTGGATGTCTTATATGCTCCCAAAACCTGGAAGAGCTCTCTTAGGCTGACTTAAATTAACTTTCATCGCTAGCATAAAGCAATGATCGTCTGTTTACAGAGTGGATCTCTCTGCTGATCATAAGATATATAAACAAATGAATGTATTTAATAGTTTAAACACCACCCCTAAATAGCAGTTCTGAAATGGTCGAGAGGTTAACGAATTGGACTGATGAAAAGTCAGTCGGGTTTTTGTTCCTGGTCGGAGGTAGTTGCTGTATCTAGCCTCACTGAAGAGACATGAAATGTCGAAACATGGTTGTCTGTGTGGATGACTTATTATATATATATATATATATATATATATATATATATATATATATATATGAGAGTAAACAAACAAACGATGTGTTTGTGATATGGCTATTTTCAGCCGACAATATTTGGGAGATTATGTGCTTAATTGAAGTCGAACCTAATTTTTGAAAGTTAATTCATTAATAATTAATTAGGCGGGATTACCTATTTTAAATGTAATGCTAAACAAATCGAGAAAAATCAATCTCTGTATGTAAATTTCGGCCTATCTATAGCTCTGCTGATGTGGCCTAATAGGCCGAAATGTACATACAGAGATTGATTTTTCTCGATTTGTTTAGCATTACATTTAAAATAGGTAATCCAAGAAAAGAAAAGAAAAGAAAAGGAAAGCCAGCAATGCAAAGAAAGAAAGAAAAGAAAGAAAGAAAGAAAGGATAAGTAAGCAATGGAGATTTTAAAAAAAAGAAAAGAATAAGGGAAAAGACAAGCAAACAATGAAAAGAAAGAAAGAGAAAAAAGAAAGAAAGAAAGAAGCATGCAATGGAGATTAAAAAAGAAAGAACAAAAAAAGAGGCAATGAGCAATCCCGCCTTAATTAATTATTAATGATGACTTCAATTAAGCACATATTTCTCCCAAATATATATATATATATTGGATAAGATATCTGGGGAAATAGAAGAAGCTAAATTGTCTACATAGTTGTAGGTATGTGCTATGACAACAATGTAGATTGTTTTTTGTATTTTTTCAATTATCTGATGAAGCTCGTAAATGAGTGAAACATTATATGAAATAAATAAATTGATACTCCACAAAATGGGTTTCTTCTACACATATTTCTTCTTTATCTGTGTGTGTGTGTGTATCTATCTCTGTGCATGTATGTATGTGTGTATCTGTCTGTGTGGAATCTGTGTGTGTGTGTATCTATGTGTGTTTGTGTGTATGTATTTATGTATGTGTACGTGCGTATGTATCTATGAGGGTGTGGGGGTATCTGTGTGTATGTGTATGTATCAGCATGTGTATGTATTTATGTGAGTGTATCTACATGGATGTTGGCATATATCCGTATGTGTGTGTGTGTGTAGCTGTATGTGTGTTTATAGATAGCAGATTTTTTTTCATATAGGTGGATGGATGGGTAAAAATAGAAAAATAGCAGAATTCTGTGAGTTTAATCTTTTTTCCAGCAGATCACAGGGTGAAGATGAAGGAAAATGAAAAAATGGACAAATACCTGGACCTTGCCAGAGAATTGAAAAAGCTATGGAATATGAAAGTCAAAGTGATACCAATACTAGTTGGTGCACTTGGAACGGTCCCAAAAAGCTTGACAAAAAGACTGGAGAATCTGGAATTCAGTGGAAGAATTGAGACCATCCAGACTACTGCATTGCTGCAATTGACCAGAATACTCAGAAGAGTCCTGGAGACCTAAGGAGACTTATTGTCACTCAGACTTCAGGGAAATACCATCAGCTAAAGCCGATATGAAAAACTCACAATAATAATAATAATAATAATAATAATAATAATAATTATTATTATTATTATTATTATAAAAACGGATCACCTTATCCCAGCAAGAAGACCAGACCTAGTGTTGATTAACAAAAAAGAAAGAACTTGTCAACTGGTGGATTTTGCAGTGCCAGCAGATCACAGGTTGAAGCTAAAGGAAAATGAAAAAATGGACAAATACCTGGACCTTGCCAGAGAACTGAAAAAGTTATGGAATATGAAAGTGAAAGTGATACCAATTGTAGTTGGTGCACTTGGAACGGTCCCAAAAGGATTGGAAAAGGGGTTGGAAAGTCTGGAAATCAAAGGAAGGATTGAAACCATCCAGAACACTGCACTGCTGCAATCTGCCAGAATACTCAGAAGAGTCCTGGAGACCTGAGGAGACTTGCTGTCACTCAGACTCCAGTGAAAGACCATCAGCTAATGCTGATGTGAAAACTAAAAAAGAAGACATAATAATAATAAAAACAAATTAAAAAATAAGAATAATTGATAATGAGAGAAATATATAGAACTTTTTTTATTGATCTATATATAAATATAGATGAGAGATTTTTTTAAACTTCTAAATCCCAGGCAACATTGGATAACCCTGCTAGTTACTTATATATATACAAGGGTCATTCATTAAAAAAGGTGAATTTTGTCAAAGCAGATGACAATAGGAAGCATTGTTTACAGTTGAACCTTTTTCAAAGATATCAATAGTTTTGTGTATTTTCACATCCCAGCTTCTTTACTGACTGCTGCACCCAGGACTTTTTCTTTACCAGAGAGTCAGTGTGATTCCACTTCATATTTAGCCATTTTGTAACCCCCCCTCCCCCTTTTTTTTTTCTAATCTAAAAAATACTTCTTTGAACTCATCACACATTCTTCAGTAAATTCCACATGGTTTACATTTCTCAGCCACCAAAAAATTGATGACAGACATCTGCTGAATCCTAAAGCACTTTTTGATTTACTGCCATTTTGAATAGCCTTAAAACAAATATTTTTGCAAGAATAAAATAATTTTTGCTATTAACCAATTCCATACCATCTTGAGTTTATATTTATGTGAAAACATTTTTTTTTTTATTGGTTTGTTTTGTTTTGTTTTACGGCATATCAATCTCAGTGGGTCATTTAATGCCGATAAAGTTTTGAAATAAATCAATTCTTAATGGATAATACAATTTTTTTATAAATACATTTTTCTATTCAACCCATAGATGGGACCCTAACAGGTGTCATTTCAAAAAGTTGAATGACAAACGTGATGTTTGATGTGTTTTAAAACTTACATTTTTTTAAAAACATATTTTTTCAAAAAATCAAACTTAAACATTTTCAAAAATCCTCTTTAAAAATTCTTTTTTTCTTTCTTCTTCTTCTCCTCTCTTCATTTTTTGAAAAAGAGTTAAATAAGTATTATTTTACTTTTTACACATTAAACTATTTAGCAATAGCTCTTAAGTAAACATATCAAATGGGGAATTATATTTAAGGTGCATGGTTTAATGGTTACCATTGTAGAAAATGGACACGACGAGACAAGTTCAAATCCTGGACAAGGCTGTTTGGATTTCACATAGTGCTAATACCCTTGGGAAAGGTATGTATCCAACTACTCTCTCTCTCCAGCTATGGGTAAATAGTAGGGTAGACTGTGCTCTTTAATCATAGTTAGGCAACTAGTCTAGAAGAAGGAAAACTGAATTCACACTTGATAAACTCTGCTTAAGAAATTGACCTTGTGTCACATCCTACTCGCACAGAGGGCCTGGTAAATGTATATATATATTCACTGATCTTGGTCATGAGATCAATCCCTGATCTTGGTGGTGCAAAAACATCAGAAACTGATGAAGAGACAGACACGAGTAATTTAGAGGTCAGTCAGTCAGTCAGTCCGTATACTGTTAGTTTGGACAACAGCAACTGGCTAAGCACAACTGAACTAGTGCCCAAAACAGCTGGTACTTATGGAACTCAAGAATAGCCCATTCGTGTATTTGGGTGATTCCATTCCTTGAGTTCTGATCGGCTGCTTGGTTTCTGTGATTATGGTGTTTTATAAATAACCTGGCATTTTGCAGTAGACTTGCAACAAGGTAAGATCCATATTGGGTTACAGCTTCCTTGTTGCCTTGTCTGCGAATTCGTCAGTAATTGGAAGTCTTCTACAGTGAGTATGATGTTTATTCTACTTATGTTAATTCGGAAGAATTGTTACAATAAAAACCACTTGGCAGTTGAATGAGAACAACCCCCCCCCCCAGGGATGGAATAAATCAAATTTTACAGATTATTGTTAACTGATAGATACAGGACCGGTTTAGCTCAGTCGGTAGAGCAACCGCCTAGGAATTGCAAGTTTTCAGGTTCAATACCAGTCCCTGTTAACTCAGTGTACGAGTAGCACAGATTGGGTAATCTGATCTGTGCAGTAAAGTGGAGAGCTGACGGTAGGCGTGGCGCTCCACCTCAGCAAAAATAATCTCCCTGGTCTTGTACTAGTGAAAAGTGGATAGACACCCTCGCTGACCGGCTGATACCAACAATAGGCCACTCTGCCAGCTTTACTTTAACTTTTTATGATAGACATCTAAAGAAGGTAAAAGGGGACAACAGTTAAAATATTGTCTCTATAAAAATGAACAAGGAGGCTTTTGTGGTGTAATGGTTATCATCGTAGGAAATATTGAACTGAATTCAAATCCTGGTTGGTTGGTTGGTTGGTTGGTTGGTTATTTTGTTTAATGGCATATCAACCATTGTGGGTTATTTAATGTTTTTTTTGTATATATGATTTTTAAGTGAATAGTTTGTAAGTAGATTGGTTTTGGTTTTATAAAGTAGTAAAAATAATTTTTATAAATTTCATGAGTAATAATAAATTATTATAAGAATTAATAAACTGGTGTCTGACCCTCAACCACTGCCTTCACACACCCATATGTTTCAGACTATTGTCCTCCCCTTCTTTCTTTCTTTCTCTCTTTCTTTCTTTTTTTCTTTCTTTTTTTCTTATATTTTCTATGTAGCATGTCATGTTCTTCCCTTTCTTTCTTTATAAAAACGGAAAGAGAGAAAGAGAGAGAAAGAGAGAAAGAGAGAGAGAAAGAAAGGGAGAAAGAGAAAGACAGACAGAGAGAGAGAGAGAGAGAGAGAGAGAGAGAGAGAGAGAGAGTGTGTGTGTGTGTGTGTGTGAAGGAACTAGAAAAACAAAACAAAAAATAATAAGCTGAAAGGAAGAAAGAAATAAGATAAGGCTGTTTGCATTTCATATAGCACTGATATCCTTGTGAAAGATATGCATCCAACTCTTTTCCCTCCAGCTATGGGTAAATAGTAAGGCAGACTGGGCTGTTTAGCCTTGGTATGACAACTGGTCTAAGAGAAAGAAAACCTGCTAAACTTTGCTTAATAAATTGATCTTGTGTTGCATCGTGTTTGTGTAGACACCAGTTTGTGTGTGTGTTTTTCATTGTATGAGATGGATAAACTTCAAAGTCTTGCATTCTAATTGTTAACCATACTGATCCTCCCAAGGATTGAACTCACCATCCCTGGCTAACAAATGTTGTTGAATTAACCCTGTCTCCACCAGCCAATTAGAAGTGAGTTGAAACATTTCCATAGAAAGAAGAAGAAGAAGAAGAAGAAGAAGAAGAAGAAGAAGAAGAAGAAGAAGAAGAAGAAGAAGAAGATGATGATGATGATGATGATAAATTTTAAAATAATTTTTGATTAAAAACCATGAAATAAAGTAAAATAAAGTAAAATAAGTATTATTTGTATTTTGCAGACTATTGTCCTCATCTTCATTATTATCTTTACAATATTTCAGCTGATGTGCCCTCTGGCCTTCTTCAGGGATTTCTTGTCAGACTTGGGAACCTTCTTGGATTCAGGAATCTTCTTCTTGTAGTTGGGAATGTTCTCGAGTCCGACAAGAAATACCTGAAGTAGGCCAGTGGGCACATCGGCCGAAATATTGTACAAATAACAATGAAGATGAGGTATCTAAAAATTAAAATATACGTAATAATAATGGATCTGCAAGACTAACTTGCTAACCATTACACCACATTTTTTGCCCCCCCCCTTCTTTGTAGATGATGCTGGGTAGCTGCTTCTAGTATATAAGTGTAAATTGACTGCAACTGATTGTAGAAGAAGAAATGTTGAAGAAAACCACTCCTTATGTCCTGAAAGTTGTAACTAACACCAAATCTTTGCTGATATCCATTAAATAAACAGGAAGAGTCACTTGCAGTATCTTGCGGATTTATCTACTGAATAAATATTTCATGTCTAATTCTTTACAACAGTTGGTTTGCATCAAAGATACAACCTTTCTCTTCAGCCAAATTGACTTTTCTATGATATAAAAATATTATGTCGCATAAACCTTTGTTCTTGGAGAATATAGATTTGATTTCTTAATTGCTTATTTTGTAAAACTATTGAAAATGATCATTATTCCATTCAAACTTTTGCTTTTGCTTTTGTGTCCTGATATATAAGACAAATTTTGTTTCTGGATTGTATGTGTTATTTCTTAATAGCTTATTTTGTAAAAGTATAGAAACTTACTATTATTCCCTTCAAACTTTGCTTTTCTGTCCTGGATAACGCTATATAACACAAATTTTATTCCTGGATTGTATGTTATTTCTTAATAGCTTTTGTTGTAAAAATACAGAAAATGTCCATTATTCCCTTCAAACTTTGCTTTTATTCTAAATTGTTGTAAAAGTATAGAAAATGGCTATTATTCCTTTCAAACTTTGCTTTTCTGTCCTGGATAATGCTATATAACACAAATTTTGTTGCTGGATTTTATGTGATTTCTTAATAGCTTATGTTATAAAAGTACAGAAAATGGCCATTATTCCTTTCAAACTTTGCTTTTGTGCTATGTAAGACAAATATTGTTCCTGGATAGTATGTTTTATTTCTTATTGGTTATTTTGTAAGACTATAGAAACTTACCATTATTCCCTTCAAACTTTGTTTTTCTGCCCTGGATAACGCTATATAACACAAATTTTGTTCCTGGATAGAATGTTATTTCTTAATGGTTTGGTTTGGTTTGGTTTGTTTTATGGCATATCAACCCTTTTCGGATCATTTAATGCTGAAACAAGTCATTTTGATAAAAGTTTCTCAGTTTCAAGTTCTTAATATCTTCAAATTTGTATGTTATTTTTTAATAACTTATGTTGTAAAAGTACAGAAAATGGTCATTATTCCTTTCAAATTTTGTTTTTGTGCTATGTAAAACAAATATTGTTCCTGGATAGTATGTTTTATTTCTTAATGGTTTGGTTTGGTTTGGTTTGGTTTACAGCATATCAACCCTTTTCGGGTTATTTAATGCCGAAACAAGTCATTTTGATAAAAGTTTCTATGTTTCAAGTTCTTAATATCTTCAAATTTATATATATAATTTTTGTTAACTTCATTTGGTTTGGTTTGTTTAATAGTATATCAAACCCTGTGGGTTATTTAATGCCAAAAACTGTAAGACTGAGATAAAAGTAGGTGCTCAAGTTTCCTTTACGGGTGTATTATTGTAGATGTATTTTGTGGATGTATTTTATATCCAATTCATAATTTTTGATAAATTTGTGTTTCTCTCAAGAAGGATAAAATGTCATCCATGTTAAATCCTTCATATTATTTGTGTTGAAATATTTCTTTGTGATTGGAGCGAAAACTCTACAATTCACGAGGAAATTATTTCTTAATATCTTATAGAGAAAAATGATAGAAATTAATAATTTGTTTCATTATTATCCAAATAACATTTAGAAATGAACCTATTTTCTATTTTCTATGTAAAACAGGAAAATATATCCATTTTCATTGAATAACGTTTGAATTCAAATTTACATTTATTTATTTTGAATTCATGCAAAAAACAGCAAAAATGTTTTGTAAGTTCTAGAAAATTCTCTCTTTCACCTGCTCAGTACTGAATCTACCTGGAATGTTCTGGAATATATATATATATATATATATATATATATGTATATATATATGTATATATATATATATATATATATATATAAGTTTCTGGTACATACAGAATTTAAGGATTGCTTTAAAAAGTGTATGCATTTTAAAATAAATTAGAATATCCTAATTTGTTTTAAAAAGCATACACTTTTTTAATCAATCCTTAAATAAATAAATAAGTATATATATATATATATATATATATATATATATATATATATACATTGACAGACACATATTTCAAAGTTTACTTCTCATCAGTGCAGCTCAACTTTTTAACATATATATATATATATATATATATATACTGTAGTGTGGGATGGTCACTATTTCAGCTTTTGCTGGAATGGTGTACCAAAGGCAGTATTAATTGGTAGAGTGCTCAATATAAAATAGAGCTGTTATATAATATAATAAGATAAATATATAGGTTTTACATATCTATTTATTGGGTGACAAAGGAACTTTCCACAACCATATTGGTTTCATGCGATGCAATCATCAGGTGAAGATGTTTCAAATGTGAGAAAAATCGAAAAAATTTCAAAAAATTTCAAAAAATTCAATAGACATGGGATGCGTATGATTGGATAAAATGATGTGTGTATGTATGTGAAGGTGAATTGAATGTATGAGAGTGTTTATGGGCAGTATAAAGGTTGTGTACGCGTAGTGGCTGGTCACACACATTATACGTTGATCTGTTAGTGTGCAGTATTTTAATAGTGCTTACGTGCGAGCGCTCGTGCCTATACATGTATGTGTGTGTGCGCGCGCGCGTGCATGTTTTCCTTCCATCTGATGCGTGGGCCGTGTATGATGTATATGGACGGGTCGTGATGGTTGGGGAGTGGGGTTGAATAATATTAATTTTAAGGTTGTAAATGTTGTATATTATGGGTGGGTGGGTGGTGGTGTTTTGAACTTCGGTGTTGTCTATTACGAGGTGTTGCGTTGACAACCGGACGTGGTTGCACGTGGTTACATATACTCGCGACATATACACGCATACAAAATAATATTCATACATATTTATATGCACACACATGTCACTATATTTGCTGGGTAAGCCTTTCATATACATACTGAAGCGCATACGCATACTACTATGGGCTCCACGTGTACATATATACGCACATACGCACACATGTACACACAGACAGACACGCATATACGTACTCATACAAATTTGTGCACATACACTCACACGCTCACGTACAGGCACACATACATATACATGCATACATATATACACGCGCGCATATACGTAGTAACATACATACGCATATGTGCCCAAAGACACATGCATGCACGCACACAGATTTATGCACATACGTGCGCATGCACACGCTCATACATGCATGCATGCACACACACACATATGCACACACGCGCGCATGTACACGACCATGCATGCTCGTACACACATACACACACACGTACGCATACACACGTACACGCGTGTGCGCACACACATCCAGTCGCATGCATACACGTC
>CM042169.1:50343373-50429532 GCA_023376005.1 Doryteuthis pealeii
GAGAGAGATCCTCCTGTCTGGCTGATACCAATTAGGCAACTCCAGTGACTTACTTTTTACTTTTATGTTTTACTCGACATCAGTAATAATTTGCAAAGAAGATTTTCATCCTCTGAGTTTAAACAAAATGACAAGTCCCGAATATTCTATATAAATTTGGATTATGAAGTGTTATAGGATGGAAATTGTCTTCATGTTCAGAGCACTGTATCTATACATACTGTAGCACACAGCACTCAGACAGGCATTAGTGGTCTTGTGAGACGCGTGTTCATATTTCGCTGCAAATTGACTCTTCAGTAGAGTATGAGTGTGTAGGAGTTGCTGCATTACGCTTGGCAGATACAGAGACATAGTTCAGTCAAACGACGTGTAGAGTCAGAGAATCAGACCTGGTACGCTCCAAAATCACTGATGTTTTGCGAGACAGTGTGCAGTGAATTGTGTGCGGCCTCATTTTGTCACTCAGAATGGCATCTTAGGATGCGTATACGAGCACATAGAGATGTGCTCAAATAACAGACTCTGCAAATTTCAAACAGACTGCAAAAGAAATCGAAGAATTTGGCCATCATGAAGCAGGAAATCAAAGCGGTTCCTTATAGAAGAATGTCACTCTACTGCATGTTGGGGCCAGGAAATATTAGGGCAATGTCTTTCTTGCAAACATAAATTGCCCATTTTGGTCAGTTTGTAGGTGTCGGTTCAGTGGGAGTTTTTCAAATCTAGAAGGGCATAAACGACCCATCCGTAATATAAAAAGGCTGCAAGAATTCTCTCAAAGACTCAAAGACTGGAATTAAACAAGACAGAAGAAAATAAGATATTAACATCAGAATTGGATTGGTGAATTTGATCTCAGAACCTTGAGATTTGCAACTGCAAATAAAACTTGCCATCAATACACTGCGCCAAAAAGCAGTCACCGTTAATATCGGTTGATTTGTAAAAAAAGAAGACCTAAAAAGAACAAACTTAATTGGAATAAAGTTTAAAAAAACAAATAAAACCAGACGTATGACCTTTAGGCACCCCTTTGCCATCTCGATTCGTGGGGGAAATTTTTCTATTTATACCATCAAATCCGGGTTAATTGTTACAGACGATTTTTAAGAGGTTTTTTATCAAATTATAAAAACTTAACCCCTAACCCTAACCCTAACCCCTACCCTAACCCTAACCTACAACAACCTGATTTGACGGTGTAAAGAGAAACATGTCATTGGTGAATTGAGATGCAGAAGGGGTTGCCTTAAGGTCATAAGGTCCCAAAACCTTCAAGAAAAACATTCAGTTTTGATCGTTTTGGTCTTTGGAAAAAAACATCTTTGTTCATAAATTTCTTTGAGCAACAAAAAAAAAAAATAATAATTTAGATTTATGAATGTTTCATTGAGAGAAAAAAAATCTGTTTTTTTTTCTACTGACAGCGATAAAACTAAAAAAAGGCGGGAAACAAAAAAAAATGTCTGCTGAATTCAATGAATTATTTTATGATTGGGTAAATTTCATCTCAAATCATACCAGGCCTGTACCCAGCATTCATTTTTCTGGAAGTTTTGTCAGGTATGATTATTTTAAAATTAGACACCCCTAAGACAAATACAGACAAAATGATTCATTAAAAATTGCCATTTTTCATGAACCCCACCAAATTTTGAGAGCTAAAAATTGACATAACTTTGCCTATTTTGGAATTGGAGCTCAAATTTTGGATTTTCTAATGTTAACATAGTCCAAACCAGGAAAAAAATCAGAAAAATTCAGGGGGTGGGTGACAATTTTCTTTTTTTCTGGATGATTTCACATGGAATTATCCATTATTGACTGGAAGGCAACATAAAATTCTTTGAAGAAATGTTGAATATTTGTTTGCTAAATTTTTCCTCTGATAAAAGATTATATTTAATTTGATAGACTGATTCTTTTAATGGCATTTCAACCCATCATGGGTTATTTTTATGCCTAGAGGTTAGAGAATTGTGGTTATTGTACATTTATATTGATATTTATATTTTTTCTAATAATTTTGTTTTCATTTTCAATCGGCTGAAATTCAATGAATATTTATGAAAAACTCTTTAAAGAAAAATTGGATATTTTGTTGGCTAAAATTTTATCTGATAAATTTTATGATTTTGCATGTCCATCATCATGTTTGATCCTTCTGTTTAAGCATAAAAAAATGTGTAAGTGTTGTATAGCCAGTGTTCAACTGAGTCAGTTCTTCTTCCTTCCATTCTTCTATTGTTGACTCAATCGATAAATGATTTTGTTTCGGTGTACTTTTATCCCAATGTTGTTGCCAATTTTTGCTTGACAATATTTTTATTTAGTTCTTTATTTATGGCATTTTGAAGTTTTATCAATTTCTTTATTCAAGTTATTTACAGCTAGTTGGCTTGGTCATTTCCTTTAATTCCAAAATGATTTGAGATCCGACACATCACAACTTCTTTTCACTCAGATAAGAATTGAGTTTACATAGTAAATTGACTATTAATGGTTTGTCAGTGTTTTGTTTTTAGCATAATAGCACAGATAATGAATTTGAAATATATATAAATTTTGTATTTGTATTTATTGAAATAATGCAGAAGAAGGATGACATTGACATTAAATAAACCACAAACGTTGATATGGCCATTAAAATAAAAAAAAACAAAAACAAACTATCTTTGTTCATTAATCTCTGTTCATTACTATCTACCTATATATCTATCTTTGTTTCATATAAATCTTTCATATCTATCTATTTCTGTTCATTACCTATCTATCTATCTATCTATCTATCTATCTTCTATCATGGAAGTTTCACTTAGAAGATGTTTTTCCTGCTTATTTTCTGTGACTACTGTTGCACTTCTGTTGCATTTTCAGTTTTGCACCCATCTGTATAAATGGGTGAATGACTGGGATAGTTTTATTTAATTTGATAAACTTCCTCCTGGAAATTGAGAAGATGTGCATTTGCTTTTTGGAATTTGTATAAAATCTAATATTACTTTTGGAGTTTGTATGGTCCAAGTTGTAAGGATTGAAGTAATATTGTCATGTATTGTTGCTAGTTGCATTCCTTTTTAGATAGAAGCATCAGTATAATCATGGACCCCCCCAACAGATTCAGATGATTGAATTTGTTGTCTTAAATGTAAGATGTTTTGGCAATTTTTGAAATCAATGAATATTTTAGTCCTCAAATATTCAACCCGAAATATATACATTTTTTTTTTTTTCTTAATTCTATTTGTTTCACTTACGGCAAATTCATGAAAGAAGGAAGAAAGTGGAATACATTGAAGATAATTCTCATCATCATTGGTGATTTGTGAAGAGTGTGTGGTTAACGAGCTGAAAAGTTGAAAGACTTATTTTTTTTTTTACAGGTGAGTAAAAAAGTGATGAAGTGGTTGGGGGAATTTTTGGAAAGAAGTGTCTCTTGGGCCGCAGCAACAATGCAACTAGAGTGAACACAAAACACTGGAATTCTGCATCAGGTGGGGTGGGGGATGGGAATAGACAAGGGACAAAAAGAAGAGACAGGTACAAGAAGAAAAAAAGGGGAATCGTTAAAGAAATAAAGGTAAGTGTATTGATCTTACATAAATAAGTTGGTAGGAATTGCTCATCATAGCGATAAGCAAGTTGAGTAGAATGATAATAGCAATCATACTGTAACTTCCAACATCAATTTTCCAATCAACTCTGTCAGTTGTGTGGCTCATCCCAGATGGGCATTCTCGAGATCGACAAGACGTAAACAGCCCAGTACAAACTCTGCAAGATCTCGAAAAGAACTGGAAAAAAAGGAAACCAAAACAAACATGGAAATGAAAATGCGGATATTATGGGAATTTTTTTTTCTTTTTTTTTTTTTTGGTGGGGGTAGAATTAGTTGTAGTCAGGAAAATCTTTAGAATTTACGCGAATGTTGAGAGAAAATGGGAAATAAATTCAAAAGTTGAAGAATAATGGTAAGTGAAAGTGAAATGTGAGGAAGATTATTGATATTTGAAATAAGAATATATTTGTGTCGACATTTAGTGTTTTAATTGGGATTCTACAGTATTGAAATAAATTTAAAATAAATATATATCTATATACAACCCACACACACACACACACACACACACATATATATATAATTATATTTATATATAAATATATATATAATTTACCCACCACTATGCATGAGTAGATGTGACACCAGGTCAATTTCTTAAGCAGAGTCAATGAGTCCATTTCCCTACAACTCTAACCATTACACCACATGCTTATATATATATATATATATATATATATATATATATATATATATATATTATCCATATATATTGTTATATATTAATAAATTAAACAAAAACTAACATCAACAGTTGATATTTGTTTTATCCTGGAGAAGATTTGAGATGCATGTCTGATACGTATTTATTTGAAATATATGTTCAATATTGTAGATTATCAATATTGATATTTTCAAAAGTATATATTAAGTCGACACTTAGTGTTTCGATTGGATAAGATATATATATTTATTTTAATTTATGTTCAATACTATGAGATTATCTATCAAAACATTAAGTGTCAACAAATTTTTTTTCTTTTAAATATCATTAATTATCCCACAATTCATATTTTCACTCTCACTTATTATTCTTCAATTTCCTAAACTGATTGAAATTGAATAATTATTCTTTTTATTTTGGAGTTGGAAAACTTCATAAAACTTGTAAAAATAATGAATAAATAATGAAATTTGTTGCCCTAAATTATTAATATGAATGTAGTAGTTTTAAGCTATCAATATGAATATAGTAGTCCTAAATTATTAATATGAATATAGTAGTCCTAAACTATCAATATAATATACGTAGTTGTAAATTATTAATATGAATATAGTAGCCTAAATTATTGATATGAATATAGTAGTCCTAAACTATCAATATAAATATAGTAGTTGTAAATTATTATATGAATATAGTAGTCCTAAATTATTAATATGAATATAGTAGTCCTAAACTATCAATATAAATATAGTAGTTGTAAATTATTAATATGAATATTGGAGTTGCTAACTATCAATATGAATATAGTAGTCCTAAATTATTGATGTGAATATAGCAGCCCTATTAATTAATATGAATATAGTAGTCCTAAACTATCAATATAAATATAGTAGTTGTAAATTATTAATATATTTCTTAACTATCAATATGAATATAGTAACCCTAAATTATTAGTATGAATATAGTATATAATTATAGTAGTCCTAAATTATCAATAAGAATATAGTAGCCCTAAATCAAACTGTTTGTCTATCTGTAACAGATTCTTCCAATTATTAATATAAATATTCATCAATTTATGATAACAAAAAAAAACAAAAAAACTATCCAACTCAACATGAAAATCTGTAGACAATTCAAAAACTATTTCAATCAATTTCTGCAAAATCTTATTCTAGTTACTCCTGATTCGCACAATCATTCCAGGAAGTATATAAGTAATGAAAATACTCACTTTGCAAAACTCCTGTATTTGATGTCACATGAATGGGTGATGCCTGCTTCACATTCCTCGGCCCTCAACGCTGCGTAGTACCAGTACAAGTGATTTAAACCACAAGCAAAGGAGAAAAGTACGAGGAAATATACGGAAATAAACTTGACAATATCTGAGACCATTCGACCGAGGGAAATCTGTAAGGGACCAAGATGGGCGTTGACTGTGAAAATATAGATCAATTTCAAGGAGCTGAAGATGTTGGCTCCTGCAAACAGCGCTTCTGCAATCAAATTTGGATCATAGGCATCCCAATGTTTTCGTTCTTCAAATGCGTAAGGATTGAGCTCAGCTCTTTCTCTTCGAACCTATAAGGGAAAAAAAAAAATCAAACATTAGTGACAATCAGAAAATAATTTTTCTTTCAACCCATAACATTTGAATATAATTTTATCTATTTTGATGTTAATACACATAATAAAGAACAACCCTTTATTATATATATTTTTATTTATATTTTTAAAATATTCAATATTTATATTAATAAGATAAATAAGAGTTGTTCCTTATAATTCAACATTTGAATCCTTTCAATTGTAATAATGAAATTTAAATAATAAACTATGAAATAATTTAAAATGTTGTATTATTACTTTAAATGGAAAAATTATTCGCAAAATTTGTAATGAATTTTAAAAATGACTTTTTATTCCCTTGATAAATTTGATGATTTTTACTTATGGTACAAACTGTCAGACATTGTATTTTTAACTCCCTCAGGCAATATTGATTTTTACACCGCCCAGATGGCGTTTTATGTTTTTTTCCTAGTTTATGATAATAATACTAATCTTAGTTTTTATTTATTATCATCCTCATCAGCTGATAGTTTGTATGATACATCTTATGGATGCGTATAGGGTTGTTGTCAGTGATGCACTATCTTCATTGCTGATTACTGGTTCTTGTGCATCATATTGGCTCCGATAGCAACCCCAACTTCAAGTTGCCACCCTGTAAGCTACATGCTACTAGCATTGACATTTTTGCTATGAATAGACTATACAAGAAAAATAGATATTTGCAGAAAATAAACTGTATATTTACCTGTAACCAAGCTAAAAGTCTCAGAGTGAAGGTAGCCATATACAAGGAATTGGTAACGAAATCCATAATATTCCACATATCATGGATATATTCGAGTGCTCCTTGCATCCATATCTGTTTGATTTCCGACCATATCAAACCTGAAAAAAGGAAAACAAATATTTCTCAATTTCTTTATTGCATATATATATTGGTGATGAGGATACTTTCTTTCTTATATTTTTCTGTGTAGCATCTCCTTTTTCTCCCCTTTTTTGTAATAAAAACCTGAATGGTCCATTATTTAACTGAGGTGACGACGCTCATAAGAAATAAGAATTCTGTGGATACGCAACACCAAATAATCAGGATTTACATTTTTGCATTTCATCTTGGACGATTTGGACGGTCTCATTTTTAACCAGAGGGTGTTGTAATTAAGGAACACATGTATTAATATATTTTCGAAATACGCCAGACTACACAGCGCAGGGTAGCGTCGTCAGTTATGTTATTGACTGGATTCATAGGGGGTTTCGGGTCTTCCAACATAATACCCCCTCAGCCAGCTAGACCCCGTTGGAGACGATCAACCTCCAACCCGTTACCCTTGTTCAACGCCAACAGAAAAATGGCTTAATATAGAATACGCCAACGCAGTCCTCGACCTCTTTACTCCCAATTGGCCAATTCTACAGCCAATCATCGTTAAGGGAGATATAGATAAATAAATGATAAGAAATAACGTTACCTATGACATAGCCGAGAATCATGAGTTCTACAATGGTTGCTGGACTTCCTCGTAATTCTGATATTTTTTTCTCTTCTTTCATCGGGAATAAGAAAAAGAATGGATTTTCTATTCGCTGAGAAACCAAGATGAGAAGAACTGAAAAATAAAGAAAGAACAATAATTAATTTTATAGATTTTCATATCATAAATATTGGAACTCAATTATCAGAGTTAACAGAGAAATAATAGAAAGAAATACAACGGGTATTACGGATAGGGAAAAAGGTTTACTAAGTAAAGATTATGGGGATTAAGAAAAATACGAAAATAAAAATAAAATGGAAAAACAACAAACTCCCATGGGGCCTTGACCGGAAGAACCCCTCAGCGCATGTCCGACAAAAAGGACTGATTTCCTACCCCCAAAAGGATACCTCGGCCATTTGAACTGAGGCTGCAATTGAGTGTGGTCGTTTCCCAGTCAGGGGGCATGTTCACTTGCTACAGGCGACTATGCCCCGTTCAATAAAGCCAAATCATAAAACTACCTCTTGCCTTTGTCTCTTTCCTCTTTCGTTCCTTAAATTCCATTTCAGCTTACCAGTCCACAAGAAGAAAGAACCAACTTTTATTGGGGGATAAGATACCAGTACAAACGAACACAACTTAGCCCCATAAGATACAAGATGAACAGAGTATTTTTCTGACCTTCCTTTCAGGCCGGATTGACACAAGGACTTTTTAACTCTGGGAGCTACGTACAAACCGAAGCTCATGTAGTAGCTAGTGCAAAAAGAACGTAATCCCTTCAACATTCCCCTTTTGGGATACCTCAAGTACCTTCACATACCGGGAAATAAACCTGACCCTGGCCTTTTTAGACGAAGGGACAGGTGCTACCTTGGAGGACGACCGCTGGGACCACACGATTTATTTTATATCTTACCGGTCCAGAAGCCGAAGCTCCAGTGCCAGATAAGGTGAACAGAATAATTAGCAATTACTAGGTTGAATTAACAAGTCCCATGAGATCTTGTTTCTCTCTTCCGAGATTTCGTCAGACATTATTTATAGAAAAAACAGACGATTTCATTTTCTTTATTTAGGTACTATATGACAATGAATATCTTTGAAAATGTTGGAATAAAATAAATAACCATTTTTTTTTTAGAAATATGAATTATTTGCTCCTTATTCAGGACCGGAAGTAAGTGACCAGAAGGGTGGGGGCGAGACCCTAGAAATCTTCAGAACAAGTCAAGCACGTGACAGGGTCGGACGTGCCCAGATCAGCACTGGGCAAATCAAGTGTTCAGGACAGAAACAGAACAGCAACAGCAATGGGCGAGAAACAGTGTTGACTCCTAGAAGGTAGAAGGTAGACCAGAACAGTAGTCCCCCCCCCCGAACTAGCGCTGACTACTAGAAACAACACGAAACAGACAATAATGAATCCATTACAAATATATTTCTTCCTTGGCAACAAAGACGGTAGACGAATACGAGAATTTATTTCTGTCATTCTACAAGAGTTCCCGTGAAGATCAGTTGATGCGATTCCCAAGCGTCTTAAGAGGCTGGAGGCGAATGATGGAGCCCATATTTAATTTTGAATAAAACTCCATGTTATGTTTGTTCTTATATTCATTTTTTGGTTAAATTGAACTTAACGGACTTAAATTCCGCCGAACCCACCCCCTCAAAAAAAAAAAAAAAAAAAAAATCAGGAAATTAACCGAATTTATTGAAATTTTTCAGGGTTGATATATTAATGAATAAAGATATAATGCACCAGTTATTTTATTTTAAAATTTTTACATTTTTCAGGTCAATTAACTTTGAACCACGTATCTTTGAGGCGTAACACAGATTCTCAAAGATACGTGGTTCAAAGTTAACTGACCTGAAAAAATGTAAACTTTTTAAATGAAATAACTGGTTCATTATATTTTTATTCATTAATATATCAACTCTGAAAATTTCATTAAATTCGGTTAATTCCCTGATTAATTATATATTTTTTTTCTTTTTTTTTGTTGTTGTAAAAATAATGATTCAAAAATAAATTTTAAGATTTTTAAAATAGGGATTTACTTTACAATCATCGTGTATATAATAAACAAAGAAATATAAAAGAAAAAAAAGGTTTGATAGAATTGAAGAAATGTTTTACCTAAAAAGCTTAGATATGAGGCAGAATGGAGTAAGAATTTGATAAATGGTTTTCGGCAGAGTTTTCCGAATCTACTGTGAGGGGCGATCATATAAATTCCACTGAGAATTGGGAAACCGAAGAGAATTCCAAAGGCGATCGTTAATTGTTTGAGAATTGGTTTACGACGGAAATTTCCTAATCCCTCATACCATTTTGCTGCCAATAACTGTTGACAATTTGGATGGGCCACAAACTGAAATGAAAAAAAGAAAAAGAAACAAACAATATTATAGCCATATAAAAAGTATATGTAATAAATAATAATAATAATAATAATAATAATAATAATAATAATAATACAAAGTGATACCAATTGTAATTGGTGCAGTTGGGACGGTCCCAGGAGGCTTGGGAAATGAACTGGGAAATCTGGAAATCAGAGGAAGAATTGAGACCATCCAGAATACTACACTGCTGCAATCTGCCAGAATACAGAAGAGTCCTGGAGACCTGAGGAGACTTGCTGTCACTCAGACTCCAGTGAAATACCATCATTAACACAGATGTGAAAAACTCAAATAATGATATATAAATAGGGACGAGCTTAGACGTCATCACCTTTGTATAATGTCGCAGTTCCTGTATTCAATGCCGAAAAGCCTTTAAAAAACAAGCCATGCCCAGGGCAATTTTTATCTTCAACTTAAAATATAAATGTCTAAAATTCTTTATTTAAAAGAAAAAAAAAAAAAAAAAAAACAACAGAGAATAGAAGAGAAAAAAAAAAAAAAGAAAAGAAATTAACTCATTTTATGATAGCAGAAACTTTTCCTATAACTCCAACCTAAAAAGGAATTTTTAAAAATTTAAAAATAAAATTGAACTCTATGCCATCGTCTTTAATAGACGGAAGGTCGCCAACAATATATATATATATATATATATATATATATATATATATATATATATGAGAAGAAAATATTTTAAAGATATAACAAACACAGGATGTTATGATCAGAGGAAACAACATTATGTGTCAATACTTAAGTATTTCGGTATTATACCATCTTTATTAACGTTAATTAATGGTCAATAACATCATATTCATGCATTCACTATACATTTAACATCTTTCATTTTGTCCCTCACAAAAACATTCCTTAACAGTGTCCTGATGATGGTATAATACCGAAATATTTAAGTATTGACACATAAAATTGTTTCCCCCTGATTGTAACATCCTGTGTTTGTTATATTTTTGAAAATATTTTCTTCTCATATTGTCGGATTAATTTCCTCACCGCATTTCCACACACACACACACACACACACACACACACACATATATATATATATATATATATATTATATAAGATAACAATAAATACGAAATAAGAAAAGACAATAAACTTACCCGTTTTTGTTTGTATTTAATGGCCAACTTGAGTCGACTCAATTTCTTGAGTTCTTTTTCCTCATCCTGATCGGGTGAACGACAATCATGGTTCAAGATGACTTCCAATTCTTTTGAGCCTCGGATTTGTTCCAACAAATCAACCGCAAAATCCTGGCAGGTGATTCCGAGTTTTTCGTATTCTGTTCTGAATTCATTTTCCATTTCACTGAGATTTCTCAATTCCCAGCTCAACTCGAAGGCAGTTAGAATTGGATCTTTACTGGACAAAGCGATCAGGGAAGGACTGGCCAATGCCCTGTAGGCATTAATTCTGGCTCGAGAGTGACCCAAGACATCTATGGTACTTCCTCGCAGACAATCATCACAGTGGCAAGTCAAGTCGTGGGGTTTGGGAATTCGATAACCCCGATCCAGCAACATTTTAATGATTTCATAGTTGTCAATATGACCGGCTAAAATGATGGGGGTGATGTCAGCTGTGAAGTTGTTTGATTTAAACTCGATTTGCAAATACTGAAATAAAAAAGAGAAAGTTATGGTCATTGTTGAATATTTAATTTATAGTCAAAATCATCAATTCATATAACAAATCTTATTTATTAACGACGTCTCTATGAAAATCTGAGTTATATTTGCCCCAAAACAGCTCATGTTATTAGTGCATTTAAAATCCTGCAATGTGTCTTCTATATCAATAAAAAATAAAGGTTTTAATAATATATGGTGTGGTTAATTTGGATACTGGTTTTCACAAAATCGGGTTTAATAAATAATTACTTGGTGTTATTGATCTCTAATAACACTGTTTTATTCTCCAACGTATCAAAATCAATCCTATAAATTATCTTATATAGAAACCAATTAAAATATAATTAAAATAAGTGTGATCTTTTTATATGCATTGGGTGTTATTTCAATGATAACTTAGACTCCAAATTTAACATATAACAATAAATCTATGGAGGTGCGTGGTCTAATGGTTAGAGTCATGGGAAATGGAATCGTCGGCCAGAGTTCAATTCCTGGACGAAACTGTTTGAATTTCACATAGCGCTAATACCCTTGGGAAAGGTATGGATCTAATTCTCCCTCCAACTATGGGTAAATAGCAGGGCAGACTGGGCTCTTTAATATTGATATATATATTTACCAACCCCTTCGCACGAGCAGGATGTGACACAAGGTCAATTTCTTAAGCGGAGTTCAACAGGTTTGAATTCAGAGTTTTCCTTCCCCTAGAAACCAAGGTTAAAGAGCCCAGTCTACCTACTATTATCCATAGCTGGAGGGAGAGTAGGATTCATACCTTTCCCAAGGGTATTAGCGCTAAGGGATATAGGTAACCAGTCTAGGTGAAGGAAGTCTTAAGTGAAGTCATGAATAATAGACATGGATAATTTTGATAGTTAACTATTCTAATTGCTTCAAGAAAAAAAAGTTAAAGTGAGTGAAATATTATCAATTCTAACTAGTATTGGTATTAATGCAGAATAGTGCGCAAGAGATAATATCATTAGACTCTTTTGTAAAACATCGCCGGTATGCATCACTGAAGGACAACTGGTGATGTTTCACGAGTATCCTTACAGATTTCGGCTTTCGCAACATTATATCTGTTCCACCGGTAGACACGTCGTGTTGTTAGGCCGTCTCCTTTCTAGATTCGCCCTGTGTAATCTTACGAATAGATCATTAATTCTTTAATATTGGACCAGGGATACGCAACAGCCATGTTGAGACTTGCTCAGTACTTGTATACAATAGGAGACTTGGAATTACCTAAGAGTTAGTCATTGAATATGTACGTACTTTATTACATTTTAGAGGGCGTCGTCAGTGATGTCAATGCTTGGTTCCTCGGGGAGTTTCGGGTCTTACAACATCAGACTCACCCTCACCAGGCGGATTCTATCAGAGAAGATTAAACTTTGATCTGCACTCCAATCATTAGATTACGTATACAAAGCATTACATTTAATTACATTTCACGTAAATATCCGAAACCTTTGAGACGCTTGGATTAGGGTTGGGGGTAAAGGTTAGTGTTAGTGATAGGGTTAGGATTAGGGTTAGACTACTTCGGGAATTTCCGTAATCTAATGCTATTTATACGAAAAATGCGATTGTAATGATATCTCCTGTGCACTATTTCGCATTTGTATCCTAGAATTTTCTTTGTATTATTTGTATTTTCGGACTGTTGTCCTCATCTTTATTGTTATAAACAACATTTCGGTCGATGGTCGCCCCGGCCTTCTTCGTGTGTTTCTTGTTAAATTTCTTTTAGATGAGTTTTGATAATTTGTATTATTTAGATTTTTCGGACAGTTAACCTCAACTTTATTGTTATATAAAGGGCCGGCTTAGCTCAGTCGGTAGAGCGTTCGACTAGGAACCACAAGGTTCTGGGTTCGATACCGGCCCTCGCCAACTCAGTGTATGAGTAGCACAGGGATCTGTGCGGTAAAGTAAGGAGCTGATGGTTGGTGTGGCGTACCACCTCAGACGCCAAACAATCTCCTTGGTCTAGCGCTATTGAAAAGAGGATAGACTCCCTCACTGTCTGGCTGATACCGACTTTAGGCCGTCCCATCGACTTTACTTTACTTACTTATTGTTATATACGCAACGTTTCGGCTGATTCACCCCCGGCCTTCTTCAGGTGATTTTTTTTTGTCAAACTCGGGAACCTTCTCGTAGAAATCGGGAACTTTCATGTCGTAATCGGGAGTCTTCACGGAACTTTGAACTGAATCCGTTTATTAAATCCACCCGGGGTAGATTGTTCTCATTCTGTTAACCATGACCGGGTACAAGTGTTAATCTATGTTAAGTATTCTATGTTATTATCACCCTTGGCCAGGATTGAACCTGCAACCGACAGATAATTGTCACATAGAATTATATTAACTCAAATCCTATATCCGTTCGCCATGTGTTCCTGAGTTTGACAAGAAATATCTGAAGACAACTGGGGGGGGGGGGGGACACAACTGCCGAAACTTTGGGAATATAACAATAAAGACGAGGAAAACAGTCCGAAAAATCCAAATAATATAAATTATCTAAAAAAAATCCGACAAATAGAATTTTTCTTTATCTTAATTTTAATTGCTTTTTCAACCCCCCCCCCGGGGATGGTTAACTCTACAACCAAGAAACAACACATACATTGGAAACAACATGAGAAGCGATTGTAAGGAGATAATAAATAATTATCTCCCGTGGAGAATGGGCGTGTCCGTTAGGTGTCTCTTGCACTGTCACATGACGATCACAAAAAACCATGCCCGATCTCTTTTTCCCTCTGTTCTTTGAACAGTAGAGACGTTATATTTTACCCTGCCATTGAACAGTAAAACCTTCATGGGTCATGACCATTTTACTGTACATCAATATCGAGTAAGTCCTTTTCCGTTTTTGTTCCCCTTTCACATACTGCTTGTCCATAGAACATTACGTGCATATTTGGGATTCGACTCTAACCCTTACACCAAGCACTTTCAACAGGTAAATCCATATATATGCAAATTTTTAAGCCCCAAAATCCCGTAGATGAGAATCATGAAAGAAAAGAAAAAAGAAATTAAACTTACGTCTTCACCAAATTTTTTCAGTTGGTGAGTCAAAATCATTTCCACAGCGTCGACATATTCTTCTCGAATTGCGTGAAGAAGTGAATCTTCCAATTCGACGTCATAATCCAAAAGGAGGCTGACCAAATCGTCGTTTTCATTTTCAATGGCAATAACCAAACTTGATCGTCCAAGAGAATCTTTGCAGCTGATGTCAATGAATCGTTCCTTTGCTTCTGCAAGAGCTGTTTTTACCGAACCGACATCTCCCCTCGCCACCGCACCAAGGAACTGACGTTCCTCATTATTCAACTCCTTCTTCTTGGTCGGTTTCTTAACGGGTTTATTCATTTTGAGTTCTTCTTATCAGCTTTGTTCAGACTCAAATTCCATTTCTGAAAAAATAAGAAAAATAAAATAAAATAAACATCATTTCTCTGAATGTTTGAATATTTCCAGAGGTTGAAAGAAGCAACGAGATATTGCAAGTTTGAAAATCTGGGTTCAAAAGACATGGCAGTAGAAGATGAACTAATTTTTCTAAGATTAATTGAAGGCATGGGGAACGTTGCATATAAACATGCAATCTTAAAGAGGCTTCAAATAAATGAAATGACCCCTTGAAGCAAGTGTTGAATTTTTACAACAACTAAAATTAATTGACGAATTCAATAATGCTTTATTTACTGGGAACTTTTTCGTACACTGTATCTTGATAACATACAGTTTACTATTGAATATTTATTTCTCTGAATTTTTGAGATGAGGCTTGATAATTAGTATTATTTTTATTATTCGGACTATTGTCCTCGTCTTCATTGTTATCTGTACAACGTTTCGGGCGATGTGCCCTCAGGTATTTCTTTTCGGACTCGGAAACCTTCTTTTCGGACGCGGGAACCTTCTTGTCGTAATCGGGAGCCATCACGGAACTTTGAATAAAGGGTTAGGTTCAAAGTTCCGTGATGGCTCCCGATTACGACAAGAAGGTTCCCGAGTTCGAAAATAAGGTTCCCGAGTCCGATAAGAAATACTTGAAGAAGGCTGGAGGGCACATCGGTCGAAACGTTATACAGATAACAATGGAGATGAGGACAATAGTCCGAATAACGCAGATACTAAATAAACAACATACCTCAATGAACTTGTCAGTAGTTATGAGATAAGGCTTGATATGTATAATTTAGATGTTTCGGACTGTTGCCCTCATCTTTATTGTATATGAATACAATGTTCAGGTCACAGTAACCTCGGGTGCTGTTAAGGTGTCTTTTTTAAATTTCTTTAAAATAAGTCATCTTCGAACGATTACTCAGAATTCAAACATGATTTTCTTTGAATTCAGAGTAAATTGTCTGAAGATGAACTTATCTTAAGGTAATTAAAAAACACCTAAACAGAGTCAGAGGTTACAGTGACCTGAACATTGCGTTTATACACAATAAAGATGAGGACAACAGATCCAAATATCAAAATTGTTCATATCTCAAGGAATTTACAAGTAAAATTTCCTGAAAGTTAATTCCTATAAATTGTGGTTGAAAATAAGCTACAATGAAATATACTGCCCAGCACAGGGATTGAACTCACAATCCCCAGGTTAGGAGTAATATTTTTTTTTATAGATCTTTCACCCCTGTTAATAAGAATGGGAAAAAAAAGAAAAAAAAAAAGAGAAATAAACAAGGTATCTCAACAAGTTTACAAGTAAAAATGTCATGAACAGGGATCGAACTCACAGGCTCCATGTTATGAGTGATGCTTTTTAATTTTTTGATAGATCTGTCGACCCTGTTAATTAGAATGGTTTGACCAGTGAAAAGATATAAAAGCCAAGGCAGTTTCTCTGCAGAGACAATTATTGCAAAGTTTGATATGTTTACTTAAGAGCTATTCCAAAATAGTTCAATATGTAAAAAGTATAATAAACTTGATTTAACTTTGTCTCACACTTTTTTCTTTCTTTTCATCTTTTCATTATGTTCGATTGAAACTGATTAACATTATCGCTTCCGCGCGCTCACCCCTATTTCTATCTTTTCCCTACTCTCTTTCTTGCTTATTATATTTTTATGTGTAGCATGTCCTTTTTTTCCCTTTGTTTCTTTATAATAAAAACGGAATGGTCCATTATTTAGTTTAGGGGTGACGATACTCATTTGGTCAGTCTAATTTTTAACCAGAGGGTGTTGCAAGATGATAACGATCGTATTTTGTAGGAACACCAGTATTATAGAGTTGAGTACGCAAAAATGATTTTTTTTATTATTATATTGAGTTTATCTCAGTCAGGTATCTGTCTAGGAATCGCAAGGTTTCGATTTCAATCCCTGTCCCCGTCAATCCAGTGCATAAGTAGCATTCAGAGAACCGACAGTAGGTGTGGCGCTCCACCTTAGCAAAAAACAATCTTCCTGGTCTAGCGCAAGTGAAAAGGGGATAGACTCCCTCGTTGTTCGGCTGATACTGACAATAGGCTACTCTTCAGACTTACTACATTAAAAAAATCAGTTTTATATCATAGTAAAAAAAACAACTAAGTTTTAAGTACAGACATCTTATTATAATGGAGATTCGGTGTGTCTGTAACCGAAACTACGTCACTGCTTATATCACAATACCCTCAGGAATTGCGTAAGTTTATCAATGAATATTTGATTTATAGTCAAAATCATCAATTCATATAATAAATCTTATTTATTAACGACGTCTCTATGAAAATCTGAGTTATATTTGCCTCAAAACAGCTCATGCTATTAGTGCATTTAAAATCCTGCAATGTGTCTTATATATCACTGAAAAAATAAAGGTTTTAATAATATATGGTGTGGTTAATTTGCATACTGGTTTTCACAAAATCGGGTTCAATAAATAATTACTTAGTGTTATTGACCTCTAATATAATTATTTTATTTCTCCAATGTATCAAAATCAATCCTATGAATGATTAAAATATAATTAAAATAAGTGTGATCTTTTTATATGCGTTCTTATTTAATTTCGTTCTTCTAATTTAATATATTTTATTACATTAAAACTTGAATACTTACGTCCGGCAGAGGACGTATATTCTTTCTATTTGTAAATAACAACCAAGTTTTAAGGACAGATTTTCTTTTTAAAAAAAGAAAGGAAAGAAAAATCTGATTGAAATTCCTGTTATTGGATTTGTAGGTAGACAAAAATAATTGTCTCCTTCCCTCGGATTGTGTGGACAAAGTTTCCCATGTGACGTGTCCATTTGTCAACCCCTTAAAACTTTCTCTTTGGTCACCGTTCGTAGAATGGATAAGTTTTCTGCTTTTCAGTTATCACTCATCAAACAAAAAGAAAATATTTCGCATTTCTGTTCGTAGAGATAATTTTCAAACAGATCTATTTGACCTATAGATAGGACCTTAACAGGTACTACCATTTTGGGTCAGAGTGGACCTGGAAATAATGGCAATGAAGGGGTACTCCTCACTCCTCAGATCTCCAGAAATGGAGCCCGATCATCAATTGCAGTTTAGTCATACTCAGGACACCCATTTTTTTTGTGTGTGTGTGTGGGGGGGGTCAGGGGTCTTACCCCCTCTGTAGGTGATACAGTAAGTGTATTCTGTGGGGGGCAGGGGTCTTACCCCCTCTGTAGATGATACAGTTAGTGTATTCTAAGCATCAGTGACTGGGTGGATTTCTTTTTTAAAGATACTAGCAAATATACGCACCCTCCGGGTGCCAGTATTTAATATTAAGAATGCAGATAAAAAGATTTTGAACAGAGGGGGTATGATTGAAAAATAGAACAACTTTGAAACTAACTCTTCCATCATCTTACATTACTCCCGTCTGTCTTGATAGTTAAGATAGGAAGTAAATAATAATATTACAGTTATTCCTTCTTGTTAATGGATTTCTTTTAAGATTTATTCCTGAGATTTTTGCTCATATTCAATAAGAAAAACCAAACAAGAAGGAATAACTGTATTTATTATTATTCTATCTATAACTATCAAGACAGACGGGAGTAATGTAAGTGATGGAAGAGTTAGTTTAAAGTTGTTCTATTTTTCATGCAGTACTCCCTCTGTTAAAATCTTTTTTCTGCATTCTTAATATTAAATCTGGCACCCGGAGGGTGCGTATATTTGCAGTATCTGTTAAAAAGAATCCCCCAGTCACTGATGCTTAGAATACCACTAAACTGTATCATCTACAGAGGGGGTAAGACCCCTGCCCCCCGAATAACTTACTGTATACCTAAGAGGGGGTAAGACCCGACCCCCACACCACACACAAAAAAATGGGTGTCCCTGAGTATGACTAAACTGCAATGATGATCGGGCTCCCATTTCTGGAGATCTGAGGAGTGAGGAGTACCCCTTCATTGCCATTGATTTCCAGGTTCCATCCTGACCCAAAATGGTAGTACTGTTAAGGTCCTATCTATAGGTCAAATAGATCTGTTTGAAAAATTTATGCTCTACGAACAGAAATGCGAAATATTATTCTTTTGTTTGATGAGTGATAACTGAAAAGCAGAAGACTTATCCATTCTCGAACGGTGACCAAAAAGAAGTTTTAAGGGTGACAATGGACACGTCACTGGGAACTTTGTCCACACAATCGAGGGAAGGAGACAATTATTCTTTGTCTACTACAAACCAATAACAGGAATTTCATCAGATTTTTCTTTCCTTTCTTTTTAAAAAGAAATCTTCCTTAACTTGGTTGTTATTTACAATAGAAAAGAATATACGTCCTCTGCGGACGTAAGTATTCAAGTTTTAATGTAATCAATATATTAATTAGAAGAACGGAAATTAAATAAGACGGCATTATAAAAGGATCACACTTATTTTAATTATATTTTAATCATTCATAGGATTGATTTTCGATACATTGGAGAAATAAAATAATTATATTAGAGGTCATACACTAAGTAATTATTATTGAACCCGATTTTGTGAAAACCAGTATGCATATCACCACACCATAATTTATTAAAACTTTATTTTTCAGTGATTATAATGAACATTGCAAGGATTTTAATGCACTAATAAGCATGAGCTGTTTTGAGGCAAATATACTCGATTTTCAAGAGACGTCGTTAATAAATAAGATTTATTATATGAATTGATGATTTTGACTATAATCAAATATTCATTGATAAACTTACGCAATTCCTGAGGGTATTGTGATATAAGCAGAATAAGAACGTAAGTTTTCGGTTACAGCCACCGAATCTCCATTATAATAAGATGTCTGACTATAATAATATGATATATATATATATTACTATGATATAAAACTGATTTTTTTTAATTAGTAGAGTCTGAGAAGTAGCCTATTGTCAGTATCAGCCGAACAACGAGGGGCTATCCCTTTCACTTGCGCTAGACCAGGAAGATTGTTTTTTGCTAGGTGGAGCGCCAACACTACTGTCGGTTTATATGATGATATATATAGATAGATATAGAGGGACAGGATGAATCGAAACCTTGCGATTCCTAGACAAGATATAGACTGAGATAACTCAATAATAATAATAAAAAAAATGCATTTTTTGCGTACTCAACTCTATATATACGGTGTTCTACAAAATAGATCGTTATCATCTTGCAACACCCTCTGGGTTAAAAATTAGACTGACGCAAATGAGTATCGTCACCCTAAACTAAATATATGGACCATTCCGTTTTTATTATAAGACAGAAGGGAAAAATGCATGCTACACATAAATATAATAAGCGCAAGAAAGGAGTAGGGAAAAGTAGAAATAGGGGTGAGCGCGCGGAAGCGATAATGTAATCGTTTTCAATCGAACAAAATGAAAGATGAAAAGAATAGAAAAAGTGTGAGACAAAGTTAAATCAAGTTTATTATACTTTTTACAATTGAACTATTTTGGAATAGCTCTTAAGTAACATATCAAACTTTGCAATAATTGTTCTCTGGCAGAGAAACTGCCTTGCTTTTATTCTATATATATAGAGATACCATTCTAGATTAACAGGGTCGACAGATCTATCAAAAAATTAAAAAGCATCACTCATAACATGGAGCTGTGAGTTCGATCCACTGTTCATGACAATTTTACTTTGTAAACTTGTTGAGAATACCTTGTTTATTTCTCTTTTTTGTTTTTTTCATTCTTATTACAGGGTGAAAGATCTATAAAAAAAATATTACTCCTACCTGGGGATTGTGACGTTCATCTGTATAGAGCAGTAATATTTCATTGTAGCTTATTTCAACCACATTTATAGGAATTAACTTTCAGGAATTTTTTACTGTAAATTCTTGAGATTGAACAATTTTGATATTTGGATCTGTTGTTCCTCATCTTTATTGTGTATAAACGCAATGTTTTCAGGTCACTGTAACTCTGACTCTGTTTAGGTGTTTTTTAATTACCTTAAGATAAAGTCTCTTCACGAGACAATTTATCTGAAATTAAGAAAATCATGTATAGATAATAGAGTATAGTATAGAGATATAGACTTAAATAATTAAAGAAATTTAAAAAAGACACCTTAACAGCACCCGAGTTACTGTGACCTGAACATTGTATTCATATACAATAAAGATGAGGGCAACGTCCGCAAACATTAAATTATACAGTATCAAGCCTTATCTCATAACTACTGGACAAGTTATGAGTATGTTTGTTTATTCTCCGTATCTGCGTTATTCGACTATTGTCTCATCTCCATTGTTATCTGTATAACGTTTTGACCGATGTGCCCTCCAGCCTTCTTCAAGTATTCTTATGGACTCGGGAACCTTAATTTTTTCGACTCGGAGGGAATCCCTTCTTGTCGTAATGGGAGCCATACGGAAACTTGAACTAACCCTTATTCAAAGTTACGTGATGGCTCCCGATTCACGAACAAGAAGGATAAGCGTTCGAACAGAAAGGTTTATCGAGTCGAAAGAAACCTGAGGCACATCGCCGCGAAACGTTGTACGATAAATGAAGACGAGACAATAGTCCGCGATAATAAAAAGTAATACTAATTATCGAGCCTCATCTCAAAAATTTCAGAAGATAAATATTCAAAAATAGTAAACTGTATGATTATCGAAGATACAGTGTAACGAAAAGTTCACCAGTAAATAAGCATTATTGAATTAAGAATATATTATATTATAGTATGATTAGTATTCAACACTTGCTCAGGAGATATATATTATATTTAATATATGAGACTCTTTAGATTGCATGTTTATATGCAGATTATGCCTTCATTTATTGTATAGTATCTCTTTATGCCATGTCTTTTGAACCCAGATTTTTTTCAAACCTTGCAATATCTCGGTGCTTTTTTCAACCTCTGGAATTTAAATAGATAGATATTATATATATATATATATATTTCTTTATTTTTTAGAAATGGAATTTGGTCTGAACAAAAGAGATAAGAGAACTCCAAAATGAAAGATATGAGAAAGAGAGAGATATGATATGAGGAACGTATATATATGAGATGAGAATAGAGAGAGGGGAGATCGGTTCGGTAGACTTGGCAGAAGCGAGATATAGATAGTGAGATATACTTTGCGATCAAGTTTGGTTTATTTGCCATCTGGAAATGAAAAACGACGATTTGGTCAGCCCCTCCTTTTGGATTATGAGTGAATTGGAAATTCACTTCTTCACGCAATTTCGAGAAGAATATGTTGGAACGCTGTGGAAATGATTTTGACTCCACTGAAAAAATTGGGTGAAGGACGTAGTTAATTTCTCTTTTTTCTTTTCTTTCATGATCTCATCTACGTGATTTTGGGGCTTAAAAATTTGCATATTATGTGATTTACTGTTTGAAAGTGCTTGGTGTAAGGGGTTTAGAGTCGAATCCCAAATATGCACGTAATGTCTATGGACAAGCAAGTATGTGAAAGGGGAACAAAAAGGGAAAAACTTAACTCGATATTGATGTACAGTAAAATGGTCAGTGAGAGATATATAGATATAATGGCAGGGGTAAAAATATAACGTCTCTATGTTACAGAACAGAGAAGAGATCGGGATGGTTTCATATTGTGATCGTCTGATGACAGTGCGAGACAACATACGGACACGCCCGATTCTCCACGGGAGAATAATTATTTATTATCTCTTACAACGCTTCTCATGTTGTTTCCACCTGTATGTTTGTTTCTTGGTTGTAGAGTTAACCATCCCGGGGGGGGGGTTGAAAAGCAATTAAAGATTAAGATAGATATATATATATATATATAGATATAATATATATATTAGATATTTTATTTTGGATTTCGGACTGTTTTCCTCGTCTTTATTGTTATATTCCAAAGTTTCGGGGACGTTGTGACCCCCCCCAGTTGTCTTCAAGATTTTCTTGTATAGATGGCGGAACGGATATAGGATTTGAGTTAATATAATTCTATGTGACATTATCTGTCGGTTGCAGGTTCAATCCTGGCCAAGGTGATAAACATGAATATTAACATAGATTAACATTGTACCCGGTCATGTTAACAGAATGAGACAAATTCTACCCGGGTGGATTTAATAAACGACGATATCAGTTCAGTTTCGGTGAAGACTCCCGATTAACGACAATGAAGTTCCGAATTTTAGGAGGTTCCCGAAGTTGACAAAAAAAAATCACCTGAAGAAGGCCGGGGTGAATCAGCCGAAACGTTGCGTAATAAAATAAGTAAGTAAAGTATAGATATATAGAGAGAGATAGATCGGTATCAGCCAGACCAGTGAGGGAGTCTATCCTCTTTCAATAGCGCTAGACCAAGGAGATTGTCTGGCGTCTGAGGTGGTACGCACAAATATATAATATATAGCACAGTATTCCCTGTGCTACTCATACAATAGATAGAAGGGGCCGGTAACGAACCCAGAACCTTGTTGGTTCCTAGTCGAACGCTCTACCGACTGAGCTAAGCCGGCCCTTTATATAACTTAAAGTTGAGGTTAATGTCCGAAACATCTAATAATACAATTATCAAGACTCTCTAAAAAGAATTAAACAAGAAACACACGAAGAGGCCGGGGCGACCATGCCGATGGTTGTTTATAGCAATAAGATGAGGACAACGTCAAAATACAAATAATACAAAGAAAATTCTAGGGATAACAATCGAAAATAGTGCACAGGAGATATCATTAGATATAGATAATAGCATTAGATTCGGAAATTCCGCCGAGAGTAGTCTAACCTAATCTAACCCTATCATAACACTACCTTAATACAAACCCTAATCCAAGCGTTCTCAAAGGTTTCGGGATATTTACGTGAAATGAATTAAAATGTAATGCTTGTAAATACGTAATTAATGATTGGAGTGCAGAATCAGACATTTACAATCTTCTCTGATAGACATCGCGCCTGGTGAGCGGCTGAGTCTGATGATTTAAGACACCGAAATCACACAGAGGAACCAGCATTGACATGCACTGATCGACGCCTCTAAAATGTAATAAAGTACGTACAAATATTCAATGACTAACTCGTTGGTAATTTCAAAGTATCCTATTGTATACAAGTACTGAGCAAGTCTCAACATGGCTGTTGCGTATCCTTGGGTCAATCTTAAAGAATTAATGATCTATTCGTAAGATTACACAGGGCAATCTAGAAGGAGACGGCCTAACAACACGACGTGTCTTAACCGTGGCGAATAATTGATTTCGAAAAGCAGAAATCTGCTAAGGATCTCGTGAACATCACAGTTGTCATCTAAGTGATAACAATACGGCGATGTTACAAAAGAAGATCTTGATATATCTCTTGCACTATTAGATATACATACTAGTTCAGCAATTGATATATTCCACTCACTTAACCTTTTATTCTTCTGAAGCATTAGAATGTTTAACTATCAAAATTATCCATGTCATTATTCATGATCTTCCACTTAGACTTCCTTCACCTAGACTGGTTACCTATATCCTTAAGGTCAATTACCCTTGGGAAAGGTTGATCCTACTCTCTCCCGCTTGATAATATAATAGTAGGGTAGAACTGGGCTCTTTAACCTTGGTTTTAGGCGAACCAGATATAGAGAGATGATATGAATAACCCGCTTAAGAATTGACCTTGTGTCCACATCTGCTCGTGCGAAGGGTTGGGTAATATATATATCAATTATTAAAGAGCCCAGTCTGGCCCTGCTATTTACCCATAGTTTGGAGGGAGAATTAAGATCCATACCTTTCCGCAAGGGTAATTAGCGCTGTGTGAAATCAAACAGTTTCGTACCGGAAAATTGAACTCTGGACGACGATACAATTAACTACACATGACTCAATAATAGAACGCACATATATATAGATATATATATTAAATTGGAGTCTAAGTTTCAATTGAAATAAATAAAACACCCAATGCTATATACAAAGCTCAACACTTATTTTATTATATTTTAATTGGTTTCTATATAAGATAATTTTATTAGGATTGATTTTGATACGTTGGAGAATAAAAACAGTGTTATTAGAGATCAATAACACCAAGTAATTATTTATTAAACCCGATTTTTAGTGAAAACCAGTATCAATTTAACCACACCATATATTATTAAAAACCTTTATTTTTATTGATATAGAAGACACATTGCAGGATTTTAAATGCACTTAACATGAGCTGTTTGGGGGCAATATACTAAAGATTTTCATAGAGACGTCGGTTAATAATAAGATTTGTTATATGAATTGATGATTTTGACTATAAATTAAATATTCAACAATGACCATAACTTTCTCTTTTTTATTTCAGTATTTGCAAATCGAGTTTAAATCAAACAACTTCACAGCTGACAACCCCCATCATTTTAGCCGGTCATATTGACAACTAATGAAATCATTAAAATGTTGCTGGATCGGGGTTATCGAATTCCCAACCCCACGACCTTGACTTGCCACTGTGATGATTGTCTGCGAGGAGTACATAGATGTTTGGGTCACTCTCGAGCCAGAATTAATGCCTACAGGGCATGGCCAGTCCTTCCCTGATCGCTTTGTCCAGTAAAGATCCAATTCTAACTGCTTCGAGTTGAGCTGGGAATTGAGAAATCTCAGTGAAATGGAAAATGAATTCAGAACAAGATACGAAAAACTCGAATCACCTGCCAGGATTTGCGTTGATTTGTGGAACAAATCCGAGGCTCAAAAGAATTGGAAGTCATCTTGAACCATGATTGTCGTTCACCGGATCAGGATGAGGAAAAAGAACTCAAGAAATTGAGTCGACTCAAGTTGGCCATTAAATACAACAAAAACGGGTAAGTTTATTGTCTTTTCTTATTTCGTATTTATTGTTATCTTATATATATTATATATAATATACATATAAATAGTGTGTGTGTGTGTTGTGTGTGTGTGTGTGGAATGCGGTGAGGAAATTAATCCGACAATATGAGAAGAAAATATTTCAAAAATATAACAAACACAGGATGTTACAATCAGGGGAAACAATTTATGTGTCAATACTTAAATATTTCGGTATTATACCATCATCAGGACACTGTTAAGGAATGTTTTTTGTGAGGGACAAATGTTTGAAAGATGTTAAATGTATAGTGAATGCATGAGATATAGATGTTATTGACCATTAATTAACGTTATAAGAATAGAGATATAATACCGAAATACTTAAGTATTGACACATAATGTTGTTTCCTCTGATCATAACATCCTGTTTGTTATATCTTTAAATATTTTCTTCTCCTATATATATATATATATTTATATTATATTATAATAATATATATATAGTTGGCGACCTTCCGTCTATTAAAGACGATGGCATAGAGTTCAATTTTATTTTTAAATTTTTAAAATTCCTTTTTAGGTGGAGTTATAGAGATTTCTGCTATCATAAAATGAGTTAATTTTTCTTTCTTTTTTTTTTTCTCTCTATTCTCTGTTGTTTTTTTGTTTTTGTTTTTTTTAAATAAAAGAATTTTAGACATTATATTTAATTGAAGATAAAAATTGCCCTGGGCATGGCTTGTTTTTAAAGGCTTTCGCATTGAATACAGGAACTGACATTATACAAAGTGATGACGTCTAAGCTCGTATATTATATATATATTTGAGTTTTTCAATCTGTGTTAACTTGATGGTATTTCACTGGAGTCTGAGTGACAGCAAGTCTCTCAGGTCTCCAGGACTCTTCTGAGGTAATTCTGAGCAGATTGCAGCAGTGCAGTATTCTGGATGGTCTCAATTCTTCCTCTGATTTCCAGATTTATCCCAGTTCATTTCCAAGCCTCTTGGGACCGTCCCAACTGCACCAATTACAATTGGTATCACTTTGTATTATTATTATTAATTATTATTTATTATTATTATTATTATTATTACATATACTTTTTATATGGCTATAATATTGTTTGTTTCTTTTTCTTTTTTTCATTTCAGTTTGTGCCCATCAAATTGTCAACAGTTATTGGCAGCAAATGGTATGAGGGATTAGGAATTTCCGTCGTAAACCATTCTCAAACAATTAGATCGCCTTTGGAATTCTCTTCGGTTTCCCAATTTCTCAGTGAATTATATGATCGCCCCTCACAGTAGATTCGGAAAACTCTGCCGAAAACCATTTATCAAATTCTTACTCCATTCTGCCTCATATCTAAGCTTTTAGGTAAAACTTTCTTCAATTCTATCAAACCTTTTTTTTTCTTTATATTTCTTTGTTTATTATATACACGATGATATGTAAAGTAAATCCCTATTTTAAAATCTTAAAATTATTTTGAATCATTATTTTTACAACAACAAAAAAAAAGAAAAAATATATAAATTAATCAGGGAATTACCGAATTTAATGAAATTTCAGAGTTGATGCATTAATGAATATATAATGACCAGTTATTTCATTTAAAAGTTTACATTTTTTTTCAGGTCAGTTTAACTTTGAACCACGTATCTTTGAGAATCTGTGTTACGCCTCAAAGATACGTGGTTCAAATTATTGACCTGAAAAATGTAAAAATTTAAATAAATAACTGGTGCATTATATTATTTCATTAATATATCAACCCTGAATAATTTCAATAATATTAGATTATTTTTTTTTTTTTTTTTGAGGGGTGGGGTTCGGCGGAATTTAAGTCCGTTAAGTTCAATTTAATCAAAAATGAATATAGAACAACATAACATGGAGTTTTATAAATAAATATGGCTCATCATTCGCCTCCAGCCTCTAAGAAGAGCATCAACTGATCTTCACGGGAACTTCTTGTAGAATGACAGAAATAAATTCTCGTATTCGTCTACCGTCTTGTTGCCAAGGAAGAATATATTTGTAATGGATTCATTATGTCTGTTTCGTGTTGTTTCTAGTAGTCAGCGCTAGTTCGGGGGGGGGACTACTGTTCTGGTCTACCTTCTACCTTCTAGGAGTCAACACTGTTTTCTCGCCATTGCTGTTGCTGTTCTGTTTCTGTCCTGAACACCTGATTTGCCCAGTGCTGATCTGGGCACGTCCGACCCTGTCACGTGCTTGACTTGTTCTGAAGATTTCTAGGTCTCGCCCCACCCTTCTGGTCACTTACTTCCGGTCCTGAATAAGGAGCAAATAATCATATTTCTAAAAAAAAAAATGGTTATTTATTTTATTCCAACATTTTCAAAGATATTCATTGTCATATAGTCTAAATAAGAAAAATGAAATCGTCTGTTTTTTCTATATAATAATGTCTGACGAAAATCTCGGAAGAGAGAAACAAGATCTCATGGGACTTGTTAATTCAACTAGTAATTGCTAATTATTCTGTTCACCTTATCTGGCACTGAGCTTCGGCTTCTGGACCGGTAAGATATAAAATAAATCGTGTGGTCCAGCGGTCGTCTCCAAGGTAGCACCTGTCCCTTCGTCTAAAAAGGCCAGGGTCAGGTTTATTTCCGGTATGTGAAGGTACTTGAGGTATCCCAAAAGGGAATGTTGAAGGGATTACGTTTTTTTTGCACTAGCTACTACATGAGCTTCGGTTGTACGTAGCTCCCAAAGTTAAAAAGTCCTTGTGTCAATCGGCCTGAAAGAAGGTCAGAAAATACTCTGTTCATCTTGTATCTTATGGGGCTAAGTTGTGTTCGTTTGTACTGGTATCTTATCCCCCAATAAAAGTTGGTTCTTTCTTTTTGTGGACTGTAAGCTGAAATGGAATTTAAGGAACGAAAGAGGAAAGAGACAAAGGCAAGAGGTAGTTTTATGATTTTGGCTTTATTGAACGGCATAGTCGCTGTAGCAAGTGAACATGCCCCTGACTGGGAAACGACCACACTCAATTGCAGCCTCAGTTCAAATGGCCGAGTATCCTTTTGGGGTAGGAAATCAGTCTTTTTGTCGACATGCGCTGAGGGGTTCTTCCGGTCAAGGCCCCATGGGAGTTTGTTGTTTTTCCATTTTATTTTATTTTCGTATTTTCTTAATCCCCATAATCTTTACTTGTAAACTTTTCCCTATCCGTAATACCCGTTGTATTTCTTTCTATTATTTCTCTGTTAACTCTGATAATTGAGTTCCAATATTTATGATATGAAAATCTATAAAATTAATTATTGTTCTTTCTTTATTTTTCAGTTCTTCTCATCTTGGTTTCTCAGCGATAGAAAATCCATTCTTTTTCTTATTCCCGATGAAAGAAGAGAAAAAAATATCAGAATTACGAGGAAGTCCAGCAACCATTGTAGAACTCATGATTCGCTATGTCATAGGTAACGTTATTTCTTATCATTTATTTATCTATATCTCCCTTAACGATGATTGGCTGTGGAATTGGCCAATTGGGAGTAAAGAGGTCGAGGACTGCGTTGGGCGTATTCTATATTAAGCCATTTTTCTGTTGCGTTGAACAAGGGTAACGGGTTGGAGGTTGATCGTCTCCAACGGGGTCTAGCTGCTGAGGGGTATTATGTTGGAAGACCCGAAACCCTATGAATCCAGTCAATAACATAACTGACGACGCTACCCTGCGCTGTGTAGTCTGGCGTATTTCGAAAATAATTAATACATGTGTTCCTTAATTACAACACCCTCTGGTTAAAAATGAGACCGTCCAAATCGTCCAAGATGAAATGCAAAAATGTAAATCCTGATTATTTGGTGTTGCGTATCCACAGAATTCTTATTTCTTATGAGCGTCGTCACCTCAGTTAAATAATGGACCATTCAGGTTTTTATTACAAAAAAGGGGAGAAAAGGAGATGCTACACAGAAAAATATAAGAAAGAAAGTATCCTCATCACCAATATATATATGCAATAAAGAAATTGAGAAAATTTGTTTTCCTTTTTTCAGGTTTGATATGGTCGGAAATCAAACAGATATGGATGCAAGGAGCACTCGAATATATCCATGATATGTGGAATATTATGGATTTCGTTACCAATTCCTTGTATATGGCTACCTTCACTCTGAGACTTTTAGCTTGGTTACAGGTAAATATACAGTTTATTTTCTACAAATATCTATTTTTCTTGTATAGTCTATTCATAGCAAAAATGTCAATGCTAGTAGCATGTAGCTTACAGGGTGGCAACTTGAAGTTGGGGTTGCTATCGGAGCCAATATGATGCACAAGAACCAGTAATCAGCAATGAAGATAGTGCATCACTGACAACAACCCTATATGCATCCATAAGATGTATCATACAACTATCAGCTGATGAGGATGATAATAAATAAAAACTAAGATTAGTATTATTATCATAAACTAGGAAAAACATAAAACGCCATCTGGGCGGTGTAAAAATCAATATTGCCTGAGGGAGTTAAAAATACAATGTCTGACAGTTTGTACCATAAGTAAAATCATCAAATTTATCAAGGGAATAAAAAGTCATTTTTAAAATTCATTACAAATTTTGCGAATAATTTTTCCATTTAAAGTAATAATACAACATTTTAATTATTTTCATAGTTTATTTATTTAAATTGTCATTATTACAATTGAAAGGATTCAAATGTTGAATTATAAGGAACAACTCTTATTTATCTTATTAATATAAATATTGAATATTATAAAAATATAAATAAAAATATATATAATAAAGGGTTGTTCTTTATTCTGTGTATTAACATCAAAATAGATAAAATTATATTCAAATGTTATGGGTTGAAAGAAAAATTATTTTCTGATTGTCACTAATGTTTGATTTTTTTTTTTTCCCTTATAGGTTCGAAGAGAAAGAGCTGAGCTCAATCCTTACGCATTTGAAGAACGAAAACATTGGGATGCCTATGATCCAAATTTGATTGCAGAAGCGCTGTTTGCAGGAGCCAACATCTTCAGCTCCTTGAAATTGATCTATATTTTCACAGTCAACGCCCATCTTGGTCCCTTACAGATTTCCCTCGGTCGAATGGTCTCAGATATTGTCAAGTTTATTTCCGTATATTTCCTCGTACTTTTCTCCTTTGCTTGTGGTTTAAATCACTTGTACTGGTACTACGCAGCGTTGAGGGCCGAGGAATGTGAAGCAGGCATCACCCATTCATGTGACATCAAATACAGGAGTTTTGCAAAGTGAGTATTTTCATTACTTATATACTTCCTGGAATGATTGTGCGAATCAGGAGTAACTAGAATAAGATTTTGCAGAAATTGATTGAAATAGTTTTTGAATTGTCTACAGATTTTCATGTTGAGTTGGATAGTTTTTTTTTTTTTTTGTTATCATAAATTGATGAATATTTATATTAATAATTGGGAAGAATTCTGTCTACAGATAGACAAACAGTTTGATTTAGGGCTACTATATTCTTATTGATAATTTAGGACTACTATAATTATATACTATATTCATACTAATAATTTAGGGTTACTATATTCATATTGATAGTTAAGAAATATATTAATAATTTACAACTACTATATTTATATTGATAGTTTAGGACTACTATATTCATATTAATAATTTAGGGCTGCTATATTCACATCAATAATTTAGGACTACTATATTCATATTGATAGTTAGCAACTCCAATATTCATATTAATAATTTACAACTACTATATTTATATTGATAGTTTAGGACTACTATATTCATATTAATAATTTAGGACTACTATATTCATATTAATAATTTACAACTACTATATTTTATTGATAGTTTAGGACTACTATATTCATATCAATAATTTAGGACTACTATATTCATATTAATAATTTACAACTACTATATTTATATTGATAGTTTAGGACTACTATATTCATATTAATAATTTAGGACTACTATATTCATATTGATAGCTTAAAACTACTACATTCATATTAATAATTTAGGGCAACAAATTTCATATTTATTCATTATTTTTTACAAGTTTTATGAAGTTTTCCAACTCCAAAATAAAAGAATAATTATCAATTTCAATCAGTTTAGGAAATTGAAGAATAATAAGTGAGAGTGAAAAATATGAATTGTGAGGATAATTTAATGATATTTAAAAGAAAAAAAATTTGTTGACACTTAATGTTTTGATAGATAATCTATAGTATTGAACATAAATTTAAAATAAATATATATATCTTATCAATCGAAACACTAAGTGTCGACTAATATATACTTTTGAAAATATCAATATTGATAATCTACAATATTGAACATATATTTCAAATAAATACGTATCAGACATGCATCTCAAATCTTCTCCAGGATAAAACAAATATCAACTGTTGATGTTAGTTTTTGTTTAATTTATTAATATATAACAATATATTATATATTATATATATATATATATATATATATATATATATATATATATATATATAAGCATGTGGTGTAATGGTTAGAGTTGTAGGAAATGGACTCATTGACTCTGCTTAAGAAATTGACCTTGTGTCACATCCTACTCATGCATAGTGGTGGGTAAATATATATATATATTTATATTTATATATATATATATATATGTGTGTGTGTGGTGTGTGTGTGTGTGTGTTGTATATAGATATATATTTATTTTAAATTTATGTTCAATACTGTAGAATCCCAATTAAAACACTAAATGTCGACACAAATATATCTTATTTCAAATATCAATAAATCTTCCTCACATTCACTTTCACTTACCATTATTCTTCAACTTTTGAATTTATTTCCATTTTTCTCTTCAACATTCGGTAAATTCTAAAGATTTCCTGACTACAACTAATTCTACCCCCCACCAAAAAAAAAAAAAGAAAAAAAAATTCCCATTAATATCCGCATGTTTCATTTCCATGTTTGTTTTTGGTTTCCTTTTTTTCCAGTCTTTTCGAGATCTTGCAGAGTTTGTACTGGGCTGTTTACGGTCTTGTCGATCTCGAGAATGCCCATCTGGATGAGCCACACAAACTGACAGAGTTGATTGGAAAATTGATGTTTGGAAGTTACAGTATGATTGCTATTATCATTCTACTCAACTTGCTTATCGCTATGATGAGCAATTCCTACCAACTTATTTATGTAAGATTCAATACACTTACCTTTATTTCTTTAACGATTCCCCTTTTTTTCTTCTTGTACCTGTCTCTTCTTTTTTGTCCCTTGTCTTATTTCCCATCCCCCACCCCACCTGATGCAGAATTCCAGTGTTTGGTGTTCACTCTAGTTGCATTGTTGCTGCGGCCCAAGAGACACTTCTTCCAAAAATTCCCCCAACCACTTCATCACTTTTTTACTCACCTGTAAAAAAAAAAATAAGTCTTTCAACTTTTCAGCTCGTTAACCACACACTCTTCACAAATCACCAATGATGATGAGAAATTATTCTTCAATGTATTTCCACTTTTCTTCTTCTTTGCATGAATTTGCCGTAAGTGAAACAAATAGAATTAAGAAAAAAAAAGAAATGTCTATATTTCGGGTTGAATATTTTGAGGACTAAAATATTTCATTGATTTTCAAAAATTGCCAAAACATCTTACATTTAAGACAACAAATTCAATCATCCATGAATCTGTTGGGGTCCATGATTATACTGATGCTTCTATCTAAAAAGGAATGCAACTAGCAACAATACATGACAATATTACTTCAATCCTTACAACTTGGACCATACAAACTCCAAAAGTAATATTAGATTTATACAAATTCCAAAAAGCAAATGCACATCTTCTCAATTTCCAGGAGGAAGTTTATCAAATTAAATAAAACTATCCCAGTCATTCACCCATTTATACAGATGGGTGCAAACATGAAAATGCAACAGGAAGTGCAACAGTATGTCACAAGAAAATAAGCAGGAAACATCTTCTAAGTGAAACTTCCATGATAGATAGATAGATAGATAGATAGATAGATAGTAGGTAATGAACAGAAATAGATAGATATGAAAGATTTATATGAAACAAAGATAGATATATAGGTAGATAGATATGAACAGAGATAATGAACAAAGATAGTTTGTTTTTGTTTTTTTGTATTTTAATGGCATATCAACGTTTGTGGTTTATTTAATGTCAATGTCATCCTTCTTCTGCATTATTTCAATAAATACAAATACAAAATTTATAATATTTTCAAATTCATTATCTGTGCTAATTATGCTAAAAACAAAACACTTGACAAACCATTAATAGTCAATTTACTATGTAAACTCAATTCATTATCTGAGTGAAAAGAAGTTGTGATGTGTCGGATCTCAAATCATTTTGGAATTAAAGGAAATGACAAAGCCAACTCAGCTGTAAAATAATTGAATAAAGAAATTGATAAAAACTTCAAAATGCCATAAATAAAGAACTAAATAAAAATATTTGTCAAGCAAAAATGGCAACAACATTGGGATAAAAGTACACCGAACAAATCATTATCGATTGAGTCAACAATAGAAGAATGGAAGGAAGAAGAACTGACTCAGTTGAACACTGGCTATACAACACTTACACATTTTTTTATGCTTAAACAGAAGGATCAAACATGATGATGGACATGTCAAATCATAAAATTTATCAGATAAAATTTTAGCCAACAAAATATCCAATTTTTCTTTAAAGAGTTTTTCATAAAATAATTTCATTGAATTTCAGCCGATTGAATAATGAAAACAAAATTATTAAGAAAAAATATAAATATCAATATAAATGTACAATGAACACAATTCTCTAACCTCTAGGCATAAAATAACCCATGATGGGTTGAAATGCCATTAAAAGAAATCAGTCTATCAATTAAATATAATCTTTTATCAGAGAAAATTTTAGCAAACAAAATATTCAACATTTCTTCAAAGAATTTTATTGTTGCCTTTCCAGTCAATCAATGGATAATTCCATGTGAAATCATCCAGAAAAAAAGAAAATTGTCACCCACCCCCTTGAATTTTTCTGATTTTTTTCCTGGTTTGGACTATGTTAACATTAGAAAATCCCCAAAATTTGAGCTTCCAATTCCAAAAATAGGCAAAGTTATGTCAATTTTTAGCTCTCAAAATTTGGTGGGGTTCATGAAAAATGGCAAATTTTTGTAATCAATTTTGTCTGTATTTGTCTTAGGGGTTGTCTAATTTTAAAATAATCCATACCTGGACAAAACTTCAGAAAAATTGAAGTGGCTGGGTGACATGGCCTGGATGATTTGAGATGAAATTTACTCCAATCATAAAATAATTTCATTGAATTTCAGCAGACATTTTTTTTGTTTCCCGCCTTTTTTTAGTTTTATCCTTGTCAGTAGAAAAAACAGATTTTTTTTCTCTCAATGAAACATTCATAAATCTAAATTATTATTTTTTTTTTTTTGTTGCTCAAGAAATTATGAACCAAAGATGATTTTTTTCCAAAAAGACCAAAACAGATCAAATACTGAATGTTTTTCTTGAAGGTTTTGGGACCGTATGACCTTTAGGCACCCCTTCTGCAATCTCAATTCACAATGACATGTTTCTCATTTACACCGTCAAAATCAGGTTGTTTGTTAGGTTAGGGGTTAGGGTTAGGGGTTAGGGTTAGGGGTTAGGGGTTAGTTTTATAATTTGAAAAAAAACCTCTAAAAATCGTCTGTTAACAATTAACCGGATTTTGATGGTATAAATAGAAAAAATTGTCCCCACGAATCGAGATGGCAAAAGGGGTGCCTAAAGGTCATACGGTCTGGTTTTATTTTGTTTTTTAAACTTTATTTCCAAATTAAGTTTGTTTCTTTTTAGTCTCTCTTTTTTTACAATATCAACCGATATTAACGTGACTGCATTTTTGGCGCAGTTGTATTGATGGCAAGTTTTATTTGCAGTTGCAAATCTCAGGTTCTGAGATCAAATTCTACCAATTCCATTCTGATGTTAATATTCTTTATTTTCTTCTGTCTTGTTTAATTCCAGTCTTTGAGTCTTTGAGAGAATTTTGCAGCCTTTTATTTACGGTGGGTCGTTTATGCCCTTCTAGAATTTGGAAAACTCTCCACTGAGAGCCGACACCTACAAACTGACCAATGGGCAGATTTATGTTTGGCAATGAAAGTATCATTGCCCTAATATTTCTGCCCAACATGGCAGTAGGGTGACACTTCTTTCTATAAGGAACCGCTTTGATTTCCCTGCTCTCATTGATGGCAAATTCTTCTGATTCTTTTGCAGTCTGTTTGAAATTTTGCAGAGTCTGTATTGGGCAATTTATGGCCTTATAGATCTTGAAGATGCCCATTTGGATGAGCCGCACAAATTCACTGAACTGGTCGGAAAACTGATGTTTGGAGCGTACAGTCTGATTGCAATAGTCGTTTTGCTGAATATGCTTATTGCAATGATGAGCAACTCCTACCACATCATATCTGTGAGAAGTTTCAATTTGTGTGTGAGGCTGTTGTTTACAGTGTATAGATACAGTGCTCTGAACAGACAGACAATTTCCATCCTATAACATCCTTCATTAATCCAAATTATATAGAAATATTGGGACTTGTCACTTTTGTTTAAACTCAGAGGATAAATCTTTCTTTTGCAAATTATTTACTGATGTCAGTAAAACATAAAAGTAAAAAGTAAAGTCACTGGAGTTGCCTAAAGTTGGTATCAGCCAGACAGCGAGGGAGCCTATCCCTTTTTTACTAGCAATTATTTTAGCATCTGAAGTGGAGTGCTACACTTACTTTACTGCACAGATCCTTGTGCTACTCATATGCTGAGTTAGCGAGGGCCGGTATTAAACACCGAACCTTGTGGATCCTAGTAGAACGCTCTACTGATTGAGCTAAACCATCCCATAAACAAAGTTAAGAATAATCGGCATTTTCATTTTGGTTTGAGGGTATGATGGGGTTTTTTTTTACCCTTCACTTCAGCGTTGTTATTTTAAGGAAATTAAGATTATAAACTTATCAAGTCCTATACTGAAATAAACTGAAAATTATAATTCGCTGATAATTTTGATGAATATTTAATGATATTTCTAATTCAAAGTAAAAATTTTAAAAAATCAAAACAGTCCACTTTTGCAGTTCTTTTGAGGGGGATTGAACCCCCAACAGAATTAATGAGGTACACAACTAAAATTATAAGGTGAAGGCACACATACATGTTTATTACAATGGTGTACTAAAGTAACTACTTGTACTCACAATTCTAATTCTCCCTCACTGAGGGGAGCTTCTCAGAGGTTTATGCTCGCTCACTGAGGGGGGTCTTCTCTGAAAGTCCTTAAAGGTTTATGCTCCCTCACTGAGGTAGTTTGGTCTGTCATCCCTTAATGGTTGGCATCAAGAGCCTTCAGCTAAGAGGTCCTTTTAGTAGCTTAATCCAGATTGGACTAACTGAATCCTTCTAACTCGTTAAGGGGTTAATTATTCAACTTCCTGTCTCTTGACACAGGAGAGTTCCACTAAACCCAACAGCATGAACTCATTACCAGTGGTTGAGGTAGTTGGGGTTTAATGTCCAAAAAGTCAGAGCAATGTAAACATGAGCTGTAAACACAAAAATGAATTTTTCTTGCTTTCATTTTGTTGCTTGGTTTTTTTTAGACAAAAATGTTCGGCTTTTTCTTCTGTTTTGCATTTTGTTCGATTCAATTTGTTGCTTTTATAAAAAGATCTTCTGTTTTGTCTTTATTTATGAGATGAGGCTTGATATGAATAATTTTGATATTTTGGACTGTTGTCATCATCTTTATTGTGTATAAACACAACATTCAAAAATCATTTCCAATGCATTTTTATAGCAAAAATCAATTTCAATGCACTTTTATAGTAAAAATCATTTCCAATGCATTTTATAGTAAAAATCATTTCCTATGCATTTTTATAGTAAAAATCATTTCCAATGCATTTTTATAGTAAAAATCATTTCCAATGCATTTTTATAGTAAAAATCATTTCAATGCATTTTTATAGTAAAATCATTTCCAATGCCTTTTTATAGTAAAAATCATTTCCAATGCATTTTATAGTAAAATCATTTCAATGCATGTAAAAATCATTTCCAATGTATTTTTATAGTTAAAATAATTGTCCAATGCATCTTTATAGTAAAAATCATTTCTAATGCATTTTTATAGTAAAAATCATTTCTAATGCATGTTTATAGTAAAAATCATTTCTAATGCATTTTTATAGTAAAAATCATTTCCAATGCATTTTTATAGTAAGAAACTTTTCCAGTGCATTTTATAGTAAAAAAATATAATTTTTATAGTAAAAAATCATTTATACTTATACTTGTCTATATTTATGAGGCTTGATATGAATAATTTTCATATTTCAGACTGTTGTCCTCATCTTTATTATGTATAAACACAATGTTTAAAAATCATTTCCAATGCATTTTTATAGTAAAAATCATTTGCGATGTTTGAATTCAAAATTATCATCTGATGATGACTCATTTTAAGGTAATTTTTTAAAAAAAACACCTAAACGAGCCCCGAGGCTCCAGTCACTTGAATGTTGTGTTTATACACAATAAAGATGAGGACAACAATCCAAAATATGAAAATTAATCAGATTATTTGTTTTTGTGGCTGTTTGTTTTATTGCTTATTGCATGGAAATCATTTGAAGTTTTGGGGTTCAAAAAAAAGAAGTTGTTTTTATTGATTTTCTTGAAATATTATTTAATTCATTAAAAATAATAAAAGTGACTGTCAGTGTGTCAGTGTGTCACATTTTGTCAACTTTACACCTGGAGGCTGTAGCCCAACATATCATACTATTTTGAAATCAGGTCAACTGAATCTGAGCTGGAGTCCTAAAATTTTGGATTCCCAAGTTTTAATTATTGTGATTTTTTTTTTTTGGTGATTTTTACGTAATATTTTATGAAATAAAATTTGTGATAGCTCAATGTAAGGCATTTTCCTATTAGCAACTCATTGACCAATTCGATATTAATTCATAGGAAATAATTCACCCACCCATGGATTTTTCATGAAAATTGTGGCCAAAGATTTTTAAATTCTAAAACTTTATTTTTGAATTGAATGTAAAAAAAATATATATTTTTTAAAAGAGCCAAATAAAATTAAATTGCTTATAAAAAAAAAAAAAAAAAAACAGCGTAAAATGAACTGACTTGATAATATATCATATTACAAATTCAGAATTTAGCTTGAAGGTGTTTTAAGTTTTTTTGTTTTTTTTTTTAGACAAGTGATTAGTTTTTTGATGAGGGAGACATATGAAAATATATTTCCTTCAGACAGAAATAAAATTGCCTCTGGCTAATAAAACAAATAAGAAACAAAAAGGAACAATTTGTTTTTAAAAATATATTTTTACTTTGTACACAATAGTCAGCTGACAACCAAAATAGTTTTGGCCACTTCTCAGAAGAAAGTGCCAAAAAAGGGGTCACTGATGCCAGAAAATATGATACATCCATATAAGGGCGGGCTGAAAAGTTTGTAACCCTACCAAGAAAAAAAAATGGCCTACAGTTCAATACATTAGGAATATCATTTCTTAAACCTTCTAAATATATAATTTTGATTTTTTGGACTGTTGTCCTCATCTTTATTGTGGTATGTAAAAACACAACATCTTCGGCCGCTGTATCCTCCGGCCTTCTTCAGGTGTTCCCTGTCTATCTGAGCATTGCAATGATCCAACCTGGGAAATCATTTTGAATAGTTTAACTGCTGATCAAACAAGACATCAAAGAACTTTTGAAGATCTCATCTATTAATAATGGAGATTCGCTTCCGGTTTTTGTCTGTAACAAAAACTATGTCACTGCTTATGTCACATTACCCAAAATCATCATAACATAGAATAAATACACTCAAAATTTGAATATGCAACATTAGACAGTCCTCATTGTTTTTTTAAAACAAGTTTTAATAAATACATGACTGGTATTATATATCTATATATAGTTTGTTTTATTTTAATACATATTTAAAGTTTACATTTCAAATTGTTTTATTTTTTAATCCTTTAATGAATTTGATGATTTTACCTACTTAGGGTACAAACTCGCTGACATTGAATTTTTAACTCCCACCCCTCAGGCAATATGTTTCAAAAATCTATTTCTACATCACCCGATGTTCAAATAATGGTCAATCCAAGATGCATTCCAAGAAGCATCGGTTAGGTCATTGTGTATGCTCAGATAGACAGAGAGCACCTGAAGAAGGTCGGAGGATAGAGAGGCTGAAACATAGAATTTTCCTGATGCTTATTCTGGTAGAAAATTAAAACAAAACACTAAACTGATGTTTTGAATGAACAGCAATTTTATTGCATTTCCAAAACACCATGAAATACTGGACAAAAAAAGGGGTTGAAAACAACAATAAATAAATTATAATAAGGGTCCTTACAAATTTCAGAAATTTCACCGGAAAGTTTGGGAAAATAAATTTATTTTCCCTGTGTTCTGTAACCAGTGCCAAGGGACTACAAAGAACAATTCTTGATCGAACAAATTCCCTCCAAAAATTTAAACTGATTTTAGTCAATAAAAAGAAAGATGGCTTCAGAGAAAGCTGTTTGCAAATTTTGTTGAATTTGTGCGGAACTTATCTTCAGAATCCGGTTAACAAAGAATTCTTATCTTTTAATGTTGTAATAGTTTGTTGTTTGAATTGTGAAGTTTCTTTGAATAGAAATTGTCGAAATAAAATAAATTGTTTTTTTTTTTGGTTTCTTTGTCTTTGAATTTTGGTAATAGTTTTGTAGAATTTTTGTTTCACTTGGAAGTTTGTAAGTTTTGTTTTTTCTGGGTTTTTCATATAATGTCTCGACTATGCTAATTTCCATCACTGGGACAGAGAAATTATTTTAGTCCCAATCCTCATAGAAAACTGTTACACCGAGTACTATTTTTTAGTATTTTGGTTGTCTTTTCGGATAGATTCTAACCTTTTTTCTTTAGACGACAGAAGAAACTCAGATGGTATCCAAATCAATACTGAGTTATTTCTTTCAAAATTGCTATTCCCAACGAGAAGGGCTAACAAGCAGAATAGTTACAATTCTTGATCATGAAGCAGGTGATGGAAAGTGGGGGTTTGAGAATTTAAAAGGCTGAGAGTCTTTAAAATCTTCCTTATTCCCACTGGTTTTAGTTTGCACCAAAAAATTTATAGAAAATGACATTTCACGGTTCATTCATATTTTTTTCCGACTACGTTTATATTTTACATTTATTTATTTCAAACTTCCATATCTGTTTTATTTGAAAGAAATCTTTATATGAGCTGCAGAAAAAAAAGCAAAAATTCCACTCTGTTCAAGATTTTTTGACAAATATCTGAACTTCCATAATTTTTATTTTTCCATGAATCATTTAAACTAACAATCTTTGTTGGTTTTATCTAAAGATATTAGCCCACCTATTCTCAACCTTCTTCAGGTGAATGTTATAATCTTTTAATATCATCCTGTCACTTAATTAATTCACAAGGCAGCCATCTTTAGCAACAGTCATTAGACTTCATATTTGTAATTCTAAATTGCCTGTATATCATTTTATAAGCCATTATCTGGAAATAATAGTTTAGAAAATCATTAATCTTTACAAACACATTGAGAAAATATTAATAAAAATTTCTTTCCTTTCCCTCAATTCTTACCATTTCGTTTTGTACAACCAATTCTGTTTTTTGTTCCTTTTATTTTGTATTTACTTCTTTTTTTTTGCTATTCCGCTTCTGTAGAAATGTCTTTTTAGAAAATCTCTTTCCTGTTTTTTTTACTTTTTGTGTGACTCAAATTTTGTTTTGTAATGATTGTTGTTTTTTGCATGGATTTTAAAATTATTTATATTTGTTTGATGGAAGATAATTTTAATCATAAAAACTCACCAATGAAATCATATTTGCTATATATAAATGAAAATTGATATACATTTTCAACTACAAATAAATGATCATATGCTATACTAAGCTTTTAAATAGAGTATCACCCATAAACAAATGACCATGTGCCAGACTAAGCTTTGTAAATACAATATCACCCATAAATAAGTGTCTTTTTGTTGAATTAGGTAACATATACAGTGTCACCCATAAATAAGTGACCATGTGCCAGACTAAGCTTTGTAATTTCAATATCACCCATAAATAAATACACACAATTTTTTTATAAAGAGTAAATTTTCTTCTAAACAAAATCTACAAGAGTTTAATCATCTCTAGTTAAACATTATACAATCAAAAACGGATATTATTAGGTATTATTTATTGCCAAACTCTATAGCACTGAAACTCTGTAACCAAAAATTTGAATCTGTAACACTCTAAAAATAAATACATTTAGACAATTTAAAAAATAAATACATTTAGACAATTTAATCTTTGCTTATAGAATCTGTAGTGTTTAGTAATAAATAATACCTAATAATATCCATTTTGATTGTATAATGTCCCACTGGAAATAATAAAATCTTGGCATCTTTGATTTATAGAATAAAATTAACTTTTTATTTTAAAAAAATGTTTAGGAGTGTATTTATTTATGAGCAATATTGCATGCAAATAATTTCAAGTTTAAATTTTTTTAAACATTTTAACAGGATTATTAATGATAAACAAAAAGAAAAAATACTGTGTGGTAGTACCTGTTAGGGTTCCATATATGGGTTAAATAGAAAAAAATTGATTTAAAAAAATAAATTTAAAAAAATAAATTTTGAATACTCTATCAAGAATGAATAAAACAAAACATTTTCAGTATAAAATAACCCAACAAGTGTTGAAATGCCATAAAATCTAACCAACCAACTGGCATATATATACAAACTGACATAATAAATCCTACCTAAAGACTGAAGCATTTTTGGGGAGAGCTCCTGGGCAGACACTTTATATTACTCATGCTTTGAGTTGGCTCTAGTCTCAAATAAACAGATTTTATTTTCTATTTAAGAAAAAACAGATTGATAAAAAAAATGTTTTTTCTTTTTGTCTGAAGATTTGAGATGAGGTTTGATAATTTGTATTATTTGGATTTTTCAGACTATTGTCCTCATCTTTATTGTTATCTACACAACCTTTTGGCTATTGTGCTCTCTGGCCTTCTTCAAGTATTTCTTGTCGGACTTGGGAGCCTTCTCGAACTCGGGAACCAAAAAAGGAACCAAAAGGCGAATAATGAGTTTGAAAAAGAAGATTCCTGAATTTGAGAAGATTCCCAAGTCTGACAAGAAATACCTGAAGAAGGCCGGAGAGCACATCAGTCGAAATGTTGTACAGGTGTTTCGTGTTAAACTCAGGAACCTTCTCTTCTGAACCTGAAGAAGACAGGAGATCACATTAGCTGAAACGTTGTGTAGATAACAATAAAGATGAGGACAATAGTCAGAATAATCAAAATAATCTAAATGTTTTTTCTTTTTTTTCTGCACTTTTCTTGTTTTCTAAAATCAAAAGATTTTTTTGTGTTTTTTAATTATTTTTTTTTTTTTTTGTTTTGTTTTTTTTGCGTTTAATAGAGTCAAGCAGATGAAGAATGGAAGTTTGCCCGTTCCCGACTTTGGATCAGTTATTTTGCTGAAGGGGCCACAGTACCACCACCATTCAACATCATTCCAAGTCCGAAATCTTTCACCAACATGATGACACTTTTCAAGAGTTTGATATTGTCACACACGGCTGAACAGAAACAAGCTAAATGGACTAATGTTAGGGTAAGTCAATTTACAGATTCACAATTTCAAATTAAAAGACAAAACAACAGGATGTGAGGTATGTGGTGTAATGGTTATCACCAAAGGGAATCGACACAGTCAGATGAGTTCATATCCTTGATGAGACTGTTTGCGTTTCACATACCACTAATACATCTAAATATTCAGTAACAGTAAAATAATTTTTTTTTTCTTCACTTTAAATTTTTTTTTTGAAGAGATGAATCTAAAATTTTTTTTTTTTTTCATTTCAAAATATTTTTTGAGGGAATGAATCTAAAATAATTTTTTTTTAACATAAAATTTGTTTTTGAGGGATGAAATATTATTTTTTTTTTTTCACTTTTAAGTTAAAAAATTATTCTATTATTTTTTAAAGTAAAAAAAAAAAATTATTTCATCCCTCAAAAAAAAAATTTTAAGTTAAAAAAAAATTATTGAGATGAATCTAAAATAATTTTTTTTAACTTTAAAATTTTTTTTTGAAGAATGAAATAATTCTTTTTTTTTTCACTTTAATTTTTTTTTTTTTCTAAGATGTATCTAAAATAATTTTTTATTCTTCACTTAAAAATTTTTTTTCTGAGGAGATGAACCTAAAATAATGAAATAAAAATTTAATTTTCAATTAATTTTCAATTGAATTATTTATAAACAAAATTTGTTTAGTTCTGTGTGAATTTTTAAAAAAAGGAATTAAATCGAGATCTTTATTGCCTCTTTATTTTAACTTCTGAGTTGCACTGTGAATTTATTATCTGGGATTGCAATTATATCGACAATCGACTGAAGTTTTGCAATGAATGGCAAGGGTGTGCCAAACGCATCGTGATGATGATAATCACCTTAAATATTTTCAGAAGATTATCTTAATCCGATTTAGAATTAAGATGAAATAAAAAAGCCAAAATCAAGTCTCCTATTTCTTCCTTCACACTCTCTCTCTCTCTCTCTCTCTCTCTCTCTCTCTCTCTCTCTCTCTCTCTCTCTCTCTCTCTCTCTCTCTAACTCCCCCTCTTTGTTACTTCTCCCCCTCTTGCTCTCCTTACCTCCCTTGTTTCTCTACGCCCACTTGCCCTCTGTTCTCTAAATCCCTCTCTCTCTCTCACATATCTTTACTCTTTCTCTCTCTCTCTCTCTCTCTCTCTCTCTCTGTCCCTCCTACTCTCCTACTATTTCTTTCTACCTCTCTTTCTACTCTCCCACCCTCCCCCATTAAATTGAAATCCTTCCAAGAGTAAAAACGTGACTGACATTCACATGATGCAACAAGTGCTTGTTCTAATCTTCAACAATTAACTCAACTCTTTTAACTCAACAATTTCAACAAAGATTCACAAAAAAAAAAAAAGAAAATTGAATCCATATTCTAGAATATTTGCTCTAAGGCAACAAAAGGAGAGTCTTTTTTGCCAATGACTAACAATAACAAAATTCATTTCTAAATATGTACAAGAGTTTTTTGGAGAAGCACTCTTTAAATAACTCACTCTTATTATTTTTGTTTTTTTGAGATGCCACTTAAGAATCTATTATTTAGATTTTTGGGACTGTTGTCCTCATCTTCATTGTATTGACAAGACTTTTCCCAATTCCAACAGGAAAAACTTGAAGAAGGCCAGAGAGTACATTGGTTGAAACATTGTATATATTACAATAAAGATGAGGACAATAGTCCCAAAAATCTAAATAATACAGATTATTCTAAATTGTTTATAGAATGTTGTAACCTGTAATTTAATCGCCTGTAAATGGGTTAAAGTACAGATTACAAGCCATGAGCCCCATTGTAACCCGAGAGTCTCCGGCTGATTTCCTAATTTTCCCCTTAGCAGAGAATAAGAGAATAACAGAATAACAGAATAGCAGAGAAAAATCAGTTATTTCCTATAACTCCAACATAAAAAAGGGGAACCACTCTGATTGACTAATAAATTATTTATTTATTTTCCCATTAAACTAACCCTAAACCCTAAACCCTAACCCATCTTCTTTTTTCCTAGTAGATCAATAAATAAATAATTTATCAGTCAATCAGAGTGGTTCCCCTTTGTTTATGTTGAAGTTATAGGAAATAACCGATTCTTCTGTGGACATCTACTCATGGGCACACCAGTGTAGGCTGACCAGCAAAATACCTACATCAATCAGCTCTGTGCAGATTCTGGATTCTGTGCAGAAGACCTACCAGAGGCAATGGCCGATAGGGATGGGTGGTGAGAGAGTCATGGATCTATGTGCTGTCAGGGTGACCTGATGATGATTGGGGTGGTGGATTTTGAATGTCAGCATCCCATTTAGGCGTTGAACATTCGGCTCGTTATGTCAGAATCATCTCAGTTGAATTAATATTAAAGAATACTTAACGTCAGATTAACAGATCACCAATATCTTTAATAATAAAAAACGATGTCAACCTTTGAATCTGACCTCAGTGAGAATTGATTCAGATTGATCGTAGATTTAGACGTGATCAATTTTTTTCTGACACCCCAAGATTAAATCAGTGACGTTCATTAATTTCTGACGACACCGGATTAATCAAGGATTTTCTCTTAAATTGATAACTAATCATCTTAATCTGTTTAGATAACAAAACTATCAACAGAATTATCGAATAGAGATTTACGATTTATTCAGTTGAAGTCGTTTTTTGACAAAGTTATCAAGACAATTTCTTGATTATAATCATTTTGAATTATTTGAACTAGCGAGAATATATCTCTCCTCCAGGCATAAGTATTTAAGTTTTAATGTAAGGAAATATAATAAACTAGCAGCGGCTGGGTAGAGGGTTTTTTTTAAGTTACTCCCACGGATCCATTATTACTTAATGATGAGTTGAATCCTTGTGGGATGCCCCATTTAAATCCCTATGTAAAAAAAATAGACCATGCATTGATCCAGCTATTCTGAAAAGAAATGTTAATGTCTACTATCTAAAATATGACATTTAAAAAAAATCCATGCTGTTATCATTTAAATTTTGATTTTTAAATATCTTCACAAATATAAATCAAATCTTTTTTGCTCAAAAACCAAGCCCTGGTGATATTTAATGTGTATATATATTTACTTTGTCATTAATTGTTTTATTCTGGAAGTATCCTCCGGACATACATATACATACAACTGCCCTTTATATATGTATAGATAAGAAAGACTAACGAACGAACACATATAAAAAGATTACTCTTATTTTAATTATATTTTAATTGGTTTCTATATAAAATCATTTATTGGATATTATAATATGATTTATGTTTCAGTGTGAATCTTTCACAAGAATATTAAATATTCTGTTCAGAATAAAAAATCTAATGTGATAAAATGCCATGTGTATTTGTATATTTTTTTGTCTGTAACTAGAAAAATAAAAAGGTGACGAGAAAAATTTGAGAATAATCGGTTATTTAAAAAGTATTGTCACAATTTATCTATCTGTTCATATCTATCAATCTATCTATCTATGTCAGTCTAGTCATATCTATCTATCTATCTATCTATCTATCTCTCTCTCTCTCTCTATATATATATATATATATATATATATATATATATATATATATATATATATATATATATATATATATATATGACAGTCTATTCATATTTATCAATCCATCTATTTATCTATCTGTTCATGTGTATCTATCTATATCTATCTATATTTCAATCTGTTCATATCTATCTATCTATCTATCTATTTGTTCATATCTATCTATCTATTTGTTCATATCTATCTTTCTATCTATCTATCTATCTATCTATCTATATATCTATCTCACTATGCCACTATCTATTTTTCTATTTATCCATCTTTATACCTATATTTTTATTTATATATCAAAAATATTTATATATGTACCAATTTCTATAAAAGCATTTAACCTTTTTTTTTCTTTTCTTTTTTTCTTTTTTCAGTCAACAGTGAAAAATATCAACAAAAGAGAAATTCGTTATCAAGTAAGTTTTCAAAAAATATTTTATTATTTCTGTCCATATCTCAAAAGCCATGGTAATCTATTTCTTTTCACTGTATTGTGTTAGTATAACATTCAATTCTAAGACTAACAACAACAAGAAAGGAATTAATATTTCCTTTAATTCAACAATTTAGTGGCTAGCATACAACAACAAACAACAATATAAAGTCCTTCCTGTATATAAAGTTGAGTTTAAGGGACTTACCGGCGCATTGGAGAAGATATCTTAGGGTGGTTTCTTGAGCCCCTGAATTTGTTGCCTCGTGGTACCGCGGGTGGAATCTGTCTGACCATTCTTTGGATATTGCGCCTAAAACTCTGAGCTATCACGTGATTGGTATATCCAATCACAGAGCCTCTCCCTCACTCACTCGATATACAGGAATAACCATTTTACTGACCCAACAACTGGAATAGAATTTATATAATATATATTTATATAGAATTTATTTTTTAAATGAGCATTTATCAATCACTATGATTAATGAAAAGATGAAGTGAACATTTTTCCAAGCTGTAGTCATGTCAGTGCTACTGTATGGTTGCACCACTTGGAGAAAAAGCTATATAGGAACTGTATAAGGATGTTGCATGCTGTCCTGAACAAATCTTGGAAGCCACACCCCAACCTCAGGGTGAAGGCTGTCCAGAGAGACAGAGAAACAGATGAATTAAATCCATGGATTTCGTCATTATCTGATTGTTAATAGAAATGGCAAAATACCTTAACAATGGGGCCACCTGTGATGCTTAAGGACGGAATCCTGGTGGATAAGCAGTCCAGGACATGCAACACTCCACTTAGGCCCTTACTTACATGTCAATCCCTAGCACCTATATGATTTTCCAACCCTATTGCCCTTATGGCAAGCCCCAATCCTTTTTATCATATTGAACCTTGATGAGTAAAGACTTAACTAACTATCCTTCCTCACTATTCCAACTTTCCAATAAAGATATTTCGGTTATTTCCTATAACTCCAACATAAACAAAGGGGAACCACTCTGATTGATTGATAAATTATTTATTTATTTATATATTGGAAAAAAGAAGACGGGTTTAGGGTTAGGGTTAGGGTTAGGGTTAGGGTTAGTTTAACTCTTAAAGTCCTATACCACCTCATTCCACCCAGCCGGAAGTTTTCCTAATACATCCCAAATAGCTTTTGTTTAAATGTAATATCAAACATATTTAGAAATCTTTGATTAAAGGGAAATAACAGGTAACATTAGATGCAAAGGTCATTTTTAGCCATTTTTTTTATATATCCTTATAGGAATGCTCTGGACTTAGAAAAATCTCAACAGGATGTTAAGAGTTAATGGGAAAATAAATAAATAAATAATTTATCAGTAACAGTGGTTCCCCTTTGTTTATGTTAGATTTCTAGGAAATAACCAATTATTTCTGTATTTCCATTTATTATTTATCATTTTCTATTTTATTTATTTTTTAGTATGTTATTCGAAATCTGATCAGTCGTTACATTATGAACAAACAACGTCCACAAAAGATGAAATGGTATCACAGGACGATGTCAATGAATTGAAACAAGATATTTCTACGTTCCGATTCGAGTTGATGACAATCTCAGGGACAACGGCTTCGAAACACCAACAGTCCATCAAGCCAAGACTTCCAGTAAGTTAGACAGAATGTGGAAGAACCTTTCTGCCGCCACTGAGGGCCAGACCGAAACACTTATGGAAGAGGCTGGACTTGATGAAGATTAAACGCCTGATCGATTCTAAATGCATGATACGCATGAAAGACATTATTAACCTTTTTTTTTTTGTTTCTTTTTCTTTTTGCTTGCCAAATTTTCAATGTGTCAAATGACATGTTTCGTCCCCTTCCCGCTCAAAAAAAAAAAAAAGAACATGAAATTCTCAACTATTTTTCAAATAATTAATTATATATCCCCCCCTCCCCTCCGAAATTAACAACATAAAAAAAATACCATCACTTTCTAACAAGATTTTTTTTTTTTTACTGTGTGTGAGAAAATTAGTTTTTATTTGTATCTCGTCCTATTTGTCTCAAATGAATCTTTTGAAAATTTAGTTTTCATGAATATACTGCTCATTAAATTAAGAAATGAAAAATAAAAAAATAAAAAAAACAAATAAACAACAAAGAAAAAAAATCAATTCTAACAAAAACAAACAATTTGGGCTTCCTATAAATGTTATTAATAGATACAACACCAATTTGGTATATTTCATTTCGATTGTACTAAGTCATTGGGGTGGCCTAAAGCCGGTATCAGCCAAACAACCAGGGAGTCTATCCCCTTTTCACTGGCACTAGACCAAGGAGATTGTCATTGGCATCTGAGGCAGAGCTACTGTGCCACTGTTGAATTGACAAGGGCTAGTATTGAACCAAAACCTTCTATACCAACTGAGATGAAGTGGGACCAATCACAGCAAACTTTAGTTTCTTGATAATCTAATGATCTCAGATTCAAATTCAGGGAATTTATGTTTCCTGTGGAGTCAACTTGAACTCCATCTTTTAAACAGAACTGGCACTTGGGTTTTCTGACGACAAATAACGGGTAATTCACTTTTAAAGAAAATGTTAAAAACAAAAAGAAAGGAAGATGATGATATGAGTAATATTCAGGTGACGATGATTTATAATTATTTATTTGATTTTTCACATCGTTTCACCTTATTTACCTGAGATTTGGACACTCTATCATGGTGTAACGGTTAGCAAGCTAGTCTTGCAGATCCATTACTACAGGAAAGTGAGTTCAATCCTTGCTGGATGACCCATACTTGTGACTCTGTGTCACATCCTACCTATCATGAATGATTTGGGTAAATACATCCTCGCAGGATGCCCCAATAATTGTGACTATCATTCAAGTCCTACCAATGGCAAATCAGTCCAAGGGAGATAACTCATAATCCACATTTAAACTTTTATTAAATTCAGACATTTTCTCTCATTTTAAAGCCTTTTCTTCTTTGATAGCAAATTTGGAACTAAGTCAGCTGGAATTTTTACGGAATGGCTCAATTTTCATAGATTTCTTATTCTTTAGATATATTTTTCTTTATTTTCTAAAGAATAATTCCTTAGAAATAAATGGCATTTGGTGAAACAAGAATGTTTCTCTCAAACCTTCATAGTTTTCTTGAGATATTTTGCCTTCTAGGCACAAATGTCGTGGATAAAATTTTTCGTACAGAAGGGACAGAAGAGATTGTGTATAAAATCGATTTAACGAGGATTAACTTTTTTTTTCCACTAAAAACAGGGACATAATTAATACAGGTGCTACTTCATAAAATATATAAAAATTATATTAATTTCATGTGATGTACACATGAGAAACTATATATACTATATATAATAATAGTATCTTTTACAAATATATATTTTTTCAGTATATATTGTGATAAAATAGGGAGTACTACTGTTCTACAATAGCTCCAATAGATGAGCCAAGTAGGAAACAAATATATATACAAATTGATATATAATTATTTTGTTTTGAGCTCTGTTGAAATCTTATCAAATTCCTATCATTCTTGTTTTTCTTGATTTTATTACACAACTTGAGAAACCGTTGCCATTACTGAATTTTTTTTTTTTAAACTTCCCCATTTTTATTCAGAATTTATAAAGTTATTAGCTGATAAAAAAATCATTAAATCTAAGACATTTTGGTCAGAATTTTAGAGTTCCATTCCAGCTATTCCCAAATGCAAAATTATAAAATTCTTCCACTGACTGTGTTACCAAAGTTTATGATCATCCTGAGGAGATCTTCGTCAAAACTGACAATGGTAATAACAGCTTTTTTGCTGCTACAGACCGAGCAGTTAAGGTGGCTATGGAAGAGTGAGTTACCCAATTGTTCATTCATTCACTCTCTTCTCTGTCAACTATTGTGACATGCCAGTAACAAGACATTTCTGTTAAGATATCTGGCAACAGGACAGAACAAGGGAATAGGTGGATTCATGCCTTTGCAAGTGAACATAAATAGTGTCAACTTGAATTCCAAATAGTTTGCCAGTTTTGCTCCACCGCCCATACCCATACTCCACCCCAGATTTTACAAATTGGTGATGGTCATTCATTCTCCTTAAAAACAAAAAAAGTTTTGTTTTTTCACTTAGTTGTATCAGCCATCATTTTTCAATCATAAAATTTTTTGAAAGTTTTTTAAAAAAACTAAAAAAATTTCATGTGTAAATTTCTCACACACAGTTTCCATTTTGGCCAGTAAGATTATTTCTTAGTTTTTCATCAATTTTATTTTTTCGGCAATTTTTAATCAAAATTTGCACCAAGACATTTTTAGAATCAGAAATTTTAAAACACAAATAGAAACAAAAAAAAAAAAAGTATGGAAGGCATGAGACAGACCACAACTTGAATCAAACTGAACATTGTCATTTTTTTTAAATTCTACATTCCAATTATTAGAAACAATTCAACTCGTATCACTGTATCAATTCACAAAATGCCTAAAATGTCTACACAACTAAACACAGAATCTTTAAAAACAACAAAAAACAAAAAAAAGACATTAGTGTGAGATAACAAGACACCAAGACCGATTTATTTCCAACGAGATTTTTGTCGCGGCCATTTGCAAAATACCAAATGAGGACATCAGAAAGAGATTGGCATGAACGACTCGAAAGAAAAATGGTGATCTCCAATAAAGGAGGTAGGAAAGCTACTCTTTATCAAAATGCCTTGCACTGACACCATCATCACCACCACCACCACCACCTCCAGTCTCATAAGGCAAAAGTTCAATTTTTTTATTCCACTTTTTTTATTTATTGGATGATTCACAAATAGAAATAATTCCAGGAATTGTTTTTGTATTTTAGCACCACAATTAAAATTCCTCTCCATTTTGTTGCATCACCCTCTTCACCCAAAATGCACAAAATTCACAATTTTACAAGAAAAACCCAGCATGTTTTTTTTTCAATCAGTGTCATATACTCTCACTTCACCTTTGAATTTTTGTTGTGAACTAGCCTATCTTACCTTTTCTAAGAGAGTAAATGAACTGGTCCGAGTCTACTGTTTAGACCAATCAGCAGATCATTCCAATAATCATCTACTTAAGATCTCAATTCTAAACATTCTGTTGCAAAGTAGTGTATAATAAGTGCAAACCTTATTTATATGTACTAGTATACCAAAATATATGTTTAATTATTTCTATCTAATACTAATAATTTGCACACAGTTCTATGCTTTCAAGTATTCCTATCTAATACTAATAATTTTCTCTCTGTTGCATGTTTTCGTGTATTCTTATATAATACTAATAATTCATACACAATTATATTGTTTCAAGTAACTGTTCCTATTTAATAATAATAATAATTTGTTTGCAAACAATTATATGGTTTGAGCATGCATCATGGTGCAATGGTTAGCAAGCTAGTCTCGCAGATCCATTACAAATGAATAGCAAGTTCGATTCTTGCTGGATGCCATATACTTGCGACCTTGTGTCACATCCTATCTGTGGCCAATGGGTTGGGTAAATACCTACAATTATATGGTTTTAAGTGGTCCTATTCAATACAACTAATTTCAAAACAGGTCTATTTGACCTATAGATAGAACCCTAACAGGTAATACCACTCCAGGTGAGAGTGGAACTGGGAGTAATGACAATGAAGAGGAACTTCATATTAGAGTCTCATCAGAAGATGCAGTTTAATGATTTACTCAGGACACCCCTTTTGGGGGATCTGACCCCTTTTGGGGGGATCTGACCCTTCTGCAGTGAAGTAAATGCAGTCAGCAATATTCTAAGCCCTCACCCCTCACCAGGCTTATGAAAGAAAAGAATATATATATATATATATATATATATATATATATATATATATATATATAAAATCCAAAAGTCCAGAGAAGAAATCTTCCTTACGACACAAGAGTTTTATTTTTAAAAACCTGTCACAGTTTGAGAGCTCAATGTGTGCTCTTAATGTTAGAGTCACAGAGCAAATATATTTGTCTAAGCTCCCTGAAATAGACTATAATGCTAAATCTCTAAGTTTTTTGTTATTTCTTTACTTATATATATATATATATATATATATATATATATATATATATATATATATACACACACACTGCAGAGTTCAAATCCTAGATGAGTATGTTTACATTTCACCTAGAGTTAATACCCTTGGGAAAGGTATGTATCCTTCTAGTATTTGTCTAACTTTGAATTCAAACCAGTTAAACTCTGCTTAAGAAATTAACCTTGTGTCACAGTCTACTCAAGTGGAAGGTTGGTATATATATATATATATATATATATATGTGTGTGTGTGTGTGTGTGTATGTGTGTGTGTGTGTGTGTGTGTGTGTGTGTGTGTGTGTGTGTGTGTAATTGGACAGCATTTCTTCATTCAGACATATTTTAACCCTTCTCTTCACGTTTTCAAATTTCATTGCATGAAAATAAAATTTCAACAAAATTTCACTTTGAAAAAAAAAAAAAAATCATCTTATCTTTTTCTGCACAGAAAAATTGCAAAACTGCATCTTTTTTTTTTATTGAATTTTTTTTTTTTTTTTAAATCTTTTATTTTTGTTTTATCTTCTCATAATTATTATTTCTTAAACTTAAATTCTGTTTTCCCAATATCTTCTCTACTTCAAATCTTTTTATCTCGCTCATTTGTGATATAATCATCATTTCAATTGATATACTTACATAGCATCCTAGGGCTTCGGATTCTGGACTGGTAAGAATATAAAATTAATTGCATAATCTCAGGGGGCCATCCCCACCCCCAGGCAGTACCTGTCCGTTCTTCTAAAAAGGTCAGAGCCTGGTTTATTGCCGATTACGCTGAGGCACTCCCAAAGGGAAATGCCAAAGGGATCACACACTTTTTACACCAGCCACTGCATGAGCTTCGATTTGTGCCTGACTCCCCACATTAAAATGTCCTTTGGCACCCCTTTTGCGATCTCGATTCGTGGGGACATTTTTTCCATCTACACCATAAAAATCCGGTTAATTGTTAAAGACGATTTTTAGATTTTTTTTTAAATGATAAAACTAACCCCTAACCCCTAACCCTAACCCCTAACAAACAACACGATTTTGACGGTGTAAATGAGAAAAGTGTCCTTGTGAGTCGAGATCACGAAAGGGGTGCCTAAAGGTCATATGATCCAAAAGTCCTTGTGTCAATCCAGCCTGGTGGGAAGTCAGGAAATTAATTACTTACCTAGATAATTATATTAAACAAGTTCAGAAAATAATTATGCTAAAAAGAGGAGATGTTGATTATATCAAAAAGAGGAGAATTGATATTAGAAAATAATATTTATATCATAATTTACAATAAATGATAATCATCATTAAACTTAAAGGGTTCTTTCTTGTAAATTCTTTTCTTTTGTTTAGCCATTTTTTAACAAGAAAAAAATCAGTACTTAATAAAACTAAAGTTACCTCCCTTGAACACACGTTTTATTTTATTCATTTGAATTCATATTAAAATTTAATTTTACTTTAAGTCCAATTTTATTTTAATTTTATGAAATATCTGCAATTTTTTAGAATTTTATTGAACTATGAAGATTTTTTTTTCTAAAAATAATTGTCTTATTTAAGAATGCTGAAAAGAGATGATACTTGAAAATATACAATTTTCATTTATTTAAATTTTATTTATTTTAAATTTTATTTTATCATAATTTGTATTTTATCTTATTTTATTTAATTCTATATACTTGGTGTACATAAAGTCTTTTGCAGTTTTTAAAATTTAAAACTTAATAATTCATATTGTACAAATGATTAAATTCAGGAAATTAATTACTTACCTAGATAATTATATTAAACAAGTTCAGAAAATAATTATGCTAAAAAGAGGAGATATTGATTATATCAAAAAGAGGAGAATTAATATTAGAAAATAATATTTATATCATAATTTACAATAAATTATAAACATCATTAAACTTAAAGGATTCTTTCTTGTAAATTCTTTTCTATTGTACAAATGATTGAATCATTTAGTAAAAACCAAATGAAAGTTTAACTCTTGTAGTTTTATTTTTGATGTACATTTTGATTATTGCATTTCAACAAGACTGCCATCTTTGTTGTTATATTTTAAATCTGTTGCAGGACTTTATAGACACCCTGTATTCCTATTTTATTTTATTTCATTTCATTTGTTTTCTATAGAGATATTTATTAAATGATTCATTTCTTTTTTTTTTTCCTTCTTTAGATGAAAAGAACGCAAAAAAGAGAATTCAATTAAACATTGAAAGAAATGAAAAATCTTTTAAGCATTTATACCGAGTAAAATCAAGAAAAATCAAACCTATTTCATCGGACGGCTTGAAGAAAACTTCATATTCATTTTTTAAAAGACCAATTTTTGAAAAACTTTCCAAAAAATCTTCACCTAGTGATACAGCACAAAATGAGAAAGGGAAAAAATTCCAGAGTTCAAAACAAGGCAGCTGCCCTGTCATCTTGGAAGATAGTTCTTATTCATCATCTTGTGATTCATCCCTAGACACGGATAACGCTCTCGACGAAAGATCAGAGCTGCCACCAATATCAGAAACGACAAAATTTCAAAGTGACCTTACGACAGAGGAATCGGCATCATTAACGGCCGAAAATAAAAATGAACAAAAACCGAAAGCGAGCGATAAATTCTCCCGTCTGTCTGAAAGACGTCCAAACAAGAATGTAACTTTCAAGAAAATTCCTCCATTAAATCCTCCGGAAGGAAAGAACAGAAAAAAAGATCAAAATTAAAATCTTTGGTTTCATTTCTGCGACTGATTCAAAACATTTTTGATGACAACAGAATTTTTCTTTCTTTCTAAACTTTGGATTTTTCTTCCTCACAAACAATTCTAAAAAAACTATTTTGTCTTTTTGTTTTTTGTCTTGGTTTTTTTTTTCGTTATTATCAGCATAAAATATTCCTGTTTCATATGCACACACACACACACACACACAAAAAAAAAGAAAACCCAAATGATAATGAACAGTTTTAAATAATTTTATTTCCTTGCACCAACTTTACAAAAAAATAAAATCCAAAAAACATTTGATTAAGATTTCAATTGAATGAGAAGAAAAAATTTTAAAAAGACAAAAACTAAAAATTCTCACCATTAGATTCTTTTTTTTTTCTTGTGTCTGATTGGTTGGTAAATATTTGAAAAATTAAAAATGAATTTTTTTTCCAAATTTCCCAAATAATCTGTTGTGACACTAAATGTATCTTTTTTTTTTTATCCTCAACCAATTCCGTTGACATCTTACTAAAAGATTTCCACAATTCGTGTAGATCAAAACCATTTTAGGATTTAAAAAAAAATGTAAAATAAAAATGGAAACAATAAAAAAAATTATTTAATGTAATCACTTTTCTTTTGTTTTTATTTTGTTTATTTGCTTTTTGTTTTGCTTATATATGTAGGAAGATGGGTATATTATCCTGACTTTTGTGAGCTAGAACTACTATATTAGAAAAGGAGGAAGAAGGAAATAAGTGAGAGAGTGAAGCTTTGAAAAGTAGTGATGAGCAGGACAGGATGAACGATGGTTTGACCGTAGCGTGACCCCGAATGCAGAATTGAGTGTCAACCGGAAGTTTCGGGTGTTGACCGGAAGTCACATGGTGACGTGGAACGACGAAGAAAAGGACGAGTCTCTTTTTGCTTTCGGACGCGTAGGGGAACGGACGGCCCTTTGGTGCCTAGTATGGGGTCACAGTAATCAAGTAGTGCTCTCTCTCTCTCTGCCTTTCCTCCTCTCCGATACAGCCCAAGAGACGAGCACGATAATAAAGGCTAGCAGTTGTGACTACATATTTCTCGTGTTGTAATTTTTATCAACAAGAAGACATTTTTAGTACCGTGAATATATCGCTGCCACCACCACCACTGCCCCGTTATGTATATCGCTTTGGGTAGTGTGACCAGATATACGACAACGTTACAGATATCGTTTTAGTTCCCGAAAAAAAGGGACAACGTTACATATATCTATTAATAATGGAGATTCGGTCTCCATTTATCTGTAACCAAAACTACTTCACTGCTTATGTCACAATACCAAAACTCATCAATCCATAAAATAAAGAACAACCCTGTAATTAGTTTTGAAAATCATTTTTTATTCTCACCCTTTTTTCTTCAGTAACAACAGGTTAAAAAGTTTACAAATAATAAATACCTACGAGTTTGGGTAAAATTTATGCACAAAATGTTAAAAATAAAAAATTGTTATTAAGAACACATTTTATGATATTTTCGTGTTAAAACATGCAGTTGTATTTATTACGGTGAAATGAAAATGGCCGAGCAAAACAGACGGCTTCCTCAAAGTGAAAGAAACGGGGGGGGGGGTACTCCCATTTATGTAGCTAAAATTCAGATTCCCTTTTTTATCTCCTTCCACTCACCAAAATTATGTTAATAAAAAACCCGGCTTCAATGGTGTCGTGCATGGATTATAAGTTATCTCCCTTGAATGATTTCTGGATTATTAAACGTGGACATGTTCGATTATGAACTCTTTGTTGAATTGTGTATGTGACGAGGAGAGTAAAAGTCTTAAAGATATTTTGTATCTTTCTAGCTACTAATATACAAAACGCCATTTATATATCAATACTCATGTTCCTTAAAAGTACGACCGTTATCATTTTGCAACACCATTAAAAATGTGACCGTCCAAATCATCCAAGTGGAAATGCAAAAATGTAAATCCGGATTATCTGGTGTTGCTTATCTGCCGAATTCTTATTTCTTATCAGTGTCGTCACCTCAGCTAAATAATGGATCATTCCGTTTTTATTAGAAAGAAAGAAAGGAAGAAAAAGGACATGCTACACAGAAAAAATATAAGAAGAAAAAGAAAGAGAAAGAGAGAAAGTAGGGTTGAAGAGCGCACAGAAGTGATAATAAAAAGATGAAAAAAAGAAAGAAAAAAGAGAGAGAGAAAGTTAAATCAAGATTCTTATACTTTTTACATATTGAACTATTTAGCAATAGCTCTTAAGTAAACATGTCAAACATTGTAATAATTAAATTATCATACTGTGGTATATCCACAGGTCCTGCTAGTCAATATTATTATACTTTTTAATTATTGAACTATTTTGCAATAGCTGCTCTTAAGTAAACATATCAAATGTTGTAATAATTAAATTATCATACTGTGGTATATCTATAGGTTGTGCTGGTAAAAAGTTAATTAAACAAGCCAAGCTAATAATAATAATGTTCAAGTGCTATAAGAATATTTACGGGTTTTGAAGGAGCTCTTATTTCTCCGTAGTTGTAGGCAAATTGTCGGACAAAGAAGGAACAAACACGAAAGTAAATGCAGACACTTGTATTGACAAAAATTACATAAATGTTTTTGCAAATTTTATTGGTATTTGCTACAAGACTTATCTGTGAGTTCTTGGAGTAATGGTGATAACAGGGGTATTCTGTTCGTCGGTAGGAAATGTTGATAAGACGCTTCATCTTGGTAGTTTCTCATCCTTCAGTAAGTGTGCTATTGTACCCGCCTTTTAACGTATGCAGATACAATGCCTTAGAAGTGAGCTGGTTGTAGAGTTCTGTGATAAGTGGGCCCTGTTTTGGGCTTGGTAATGAGAGCTTTTAGTTTTTGCGTCTTTCCTCCAGTACTGTTATGCGATAAGTAAGCCCTGTTTTTGGGCTAAGTGATGAATGAAGTGTAGGGACCACTATTTATGCGACTACCCTCAGTGGGTGCTCCATGACAAGTGAAGTTTTTGGTATTGGCGCCAACATACGATGTTGGCGATTCGCCCCCTAGCAGCAGGGGGGGATAATTGACTATGGAATTTCCAATAGTGCATTACAATTTATTAAATAATCATGTATAGTAAATAGAATAATGTTCTAATGTCATGAAAATGAACAGTGTAAGAGTCATGATATATATGTATGTGTGTATGGAGTGGGGGGTATTAAGTATAGTGTTGGTGAATTTTAGGAACATGGAGGTTTTAAAGGATGCAGTGTCTCAGCAGCTAACAACTGATGCAGGTAGTTGAACTAAGTGTGAAAAAATGTTTCTGAAAGTCATGGGAATTGTGCTGTTTTCTGACTTTATAGGCATGCTCTTGAATATTTGACTCATGGAAATCAAAAAGATGTTCAGGGTTTCTACAAAGTTAATGGTTTTGAATTTAACCTCATAAATGAACTTCTATTGAGTAGTGAGTTTGACTCTCACTAGGGGACCTGCAGTTGTACATAGTTTAATTTTTTTTTTTTTGAGTCATCCAAATTAAGCAATGATTAAAATGATTTTATTTATAGGAGTGACCACTTAGATTGTTTACAGTAGGTTCATGTGTGCAACACAAAGTAATCTGAATCCCTAATAATTGCTGCACAGAATAATGTCATAAGGACAAACTATATCAAAGCAAAAATTGATAAGACCCAACAAAATAGTAAATGTAGACGTTGCGGTAATAGAGATGAGACTGTAAACCATGTACTCTGCGAATGTAGCAAACTAGCACAACAGGAGTACAAAACTAGGCATGACTGGGTTGGAAAGGTGATCCACTGGGAATTATGCATAAAATCAAATTTTGACCATACAACAAAATGGTATATGCATAAACCAGAATCTGTTCTTGAGAACGAAACACATAAAATTATCTGGGACTTTGAGATAAAAACAGATCACCTTATCCCAGCAAGAAGACCAGACCTAGTGCTGATTAACAAAAAAGAAAGAACTTGTCAACTGGTGGATTTTGCAGTGCCAGCAGATCACAGGGTGAAGCTGAAGGAAAATGAAAAAAATGGACAAATATCTGGACCTTGCCAGAGAACTCAAAAAGTTATAGAATATGAAAGTGAAAGTGATACCAATTGTAGTTGGTGCACTTGGAACGGTCCCAAAAGGATTAGAAAAGGGTTTAGAAAGTTTGGATATCAGAGGAAGGATTGAAACTATTCAGAACACTGCACTGCTGCAATCTGCCAGAATACTTAGAAGAGTCCTGGAGACCTGAGGAGACTTGCTGTCACTCAGACTCCAGTGAAAGACCATCAGCTAACGCTGATGTGAAAAACTCAAAATGATAATATAATGAATGATAATAATAATAATAATAAAATTAAAAATCAATTTCTTCATCACATAAACAATTCAATAAAGTATTATTGCTTGAATTTTATTTTATTTCTTTCTTTTTTTTTTATAAAACAGTGAAATTATGACAACTGAAATTTGATAAAACGTTGAGAAAAGAGATTTTATTTTTGGTGTTTATCAATGCAAAAAAGATTTTAAATATTAGAAGCCAAGTCACAGAGTGCAACTCATGACCGAGATAGATGACATGTGATTGTGAGAAAGTTATCAGTGGTGCCTCTACAACCACCACTTCCTGGGGTTATGAGACTGATAATGATGATCTTATTCGATTTTATTTAAAAAATAAAAAATAAAAATCTCCATTTAAAGCTATCTATGATAAAGCCAGAAGCATGAGCCACCCAGTGAGAATCAAACTCACTTCTAGACTAGTTTGTTAACCATTACACAATGTGAGGCATCCATCTAAGATGAGCAGGATCCAATGCATAGTCAATTTCTTAACAAGTCTGAATTCAGAGTTTTCCTTCTCCCAGACTGGTTGCCTAACCAAGGTTAAGAGCCCAGTCTGCCCTGTTATTTAACCACAGTTGGAAAGAGTATAGCTGGATGCATACCTTTCCCCAAAAATATAAACGCTATGTGAAATGCAAACAGCCTCATCCAGGATTTGAACTCGTGTCGCCTAGTCCATTTCCTTTGATGATAACCATTACAACCCCCCCCCCATTACAGGTAAGTACAAATTTATATGATTATAAAAAGTAAATTTAGTGGAGTGGCCTATTGTTTGTATCAGCCAGACAGTGATGGAGTCTATCCCCTTTTCACTAGCGCTAGACCAGGGAGATTATTTTTGCTGAAGTGAAGCACCATACGTCAGCTCAACACTTTACCGCACAGATCAGATTACCCAATGTGCACTCTGAGTTGGCAGGGACTGGGCGGCTGCTCTACCGACTGAGCTAACACCAGCTCCCATTTATGGAATATGATGATAACAGAAAAGAATTGTTGACCTGAATTCGGCAAAGGTCACATGATGAGTTCCCAAACATTTAAAGAGTTTGAGTCTTTTATTCATGAAATTTCGTTTTATTCAACGAACTTTGATCTACTAAAAATTGCTCAAAATACCTATACAAGGGGACATAAATTAAAACTCCTTAAAAAATATTGTAAAGCAAACACAAGACAAAATTATTTTAGTAACAGAATGGTGAATACATGGAATAAACTACCTTCATCAGTAGTGAATGCCCCATCTCTAAACTCCTTCAAGGCAAAGTTGGATAATCTGTGGAAAGATTATAAATATTCTGTGGAATTAAAATGAATGTTTATAAGGAACACGTGACAGGTCTCAGACCTAAAATACTAGATGAAAAAATATATTATGTAAATTGCGAAACGGTTACAATGAAATATCTCTTTAAAAAACAAATAATCAGTTGAATATGGATTTTTTTTAGAGTTGCCTCCCTTTGTGCATCTTGACGTTGCTATGGCGATGTTGGGCAGGTGCTTTTTCTTTTGATTCACGTGATGGCCGGTACGACTTACCACAGAAGGAAACCTTCCCTTTGCTTCGTGAATTCGACAATGACAGAAGAAAGGAAAATACGACACCAGCCATGGTAAAATATTTTACAAGTTTTCGGGGCTTTCATTTGGACTAAAAAGAAGGGAATGGGTTAAGTTTTATTTTCAGAAAAATCTCGAATGTCAGTGTGGCTTTTTTGATTGTCCATTCGACTAATTGTTTTCTGTTTTGTTTTTTGTTTTTTATGAAAGCACAAAAATTACTCTATTCTTAAGTTTATTTATATATATATATATATATATATAATATATATATTATATATATATATATATATGTGTGTGTGTGTTGACAGCTTGACAGTCAGGGTTCGAATCACGCACAAGGCGGTCTTCCTATCTATAGCTCTGCTGATGAGGCCTAATAGGCCGAAATGTACATAGAGAGATCGATTTTTCTCGATTTGTTTAACCTTACATTTGAATATGTATGCCCGCCTAATTAATTAATTATTAATCAATTAACTTTCAAAATTAGGTACGACTTCAATTAAGCACATATTCTCCCAAAAATTGTCGGCTAAAAAAGCCATATCAAAACACATCGTTTGTATTTACTTCTCATATATATATATATATATATATATATATATATATATATAATATAGTTTTATAATTTGCTTGAAGCATTGTGTCTATATAGGTTTGGTAGTTGGTTCTGAAAACTATCACAAATGCAAGTGTAAAGAAATATGAGGTAATTAAGATGTTGTTCAGTTACCTGTGATTTATTTTCTTAATATATTTCGGGATAAAGGTCCCTTCCTCAGAAGATTTCCGAAAGATTTTATATATATATATATATATATATATATATATATATATATATATATATATATATATATATATATATATATATATATATGGTGGGTATTGTATGTTAGTTAATAAAGACCAAGATTTGTCTGAATTGTTGATTAATTCTTTGTATGATTTTTTTTTAAATATTTATGTTTTTTTCTCTCATAGTTTGTTGAGTGATTCGTTCATTTGTGTTTTATTTGATCATTCAATAATTCGAACATTTTATCGTTATATTGTGTGGACTTCATGAACAACACAAATATTTTTATAGATCATACAAAAAATTAATCAACAATGCACTACTTGTCAACCATCCAATAATCCCCACAATTTACGGACTTCCTAAGACACATACATGGGGGGGACCTAATGTGGTGTAGTGGTTAGCAAGCTAGATTCGCAGACCATTGTTAGTGAGTTCGATTCTCACTGGGCGCCCTATAATCTGGCTTTGTACCACATCTAAGCTAAGCTTAGTAAATAAGTATATGAGAGAGAGAGAGAGAGAGAGAGAGAGAGAGAAATTTAAGTATAAATTAAGAAAATATTATTTTTAGACGAAGAAGATGTTACTTATGGGGGGTTTTTTTTGGGGGGGGGGGTAATCTATTGCAAATAATAATTTTTTTTAAATAATGTCGTAAAAAAATATTCTCATCCGCCACATATCAACAGGTGAAATTAGCTGTAAGATTGGTTGCAGTGGGAGTTGTTAATTCATTGTTGCTTGCTGTAAACAAAGCGGATATGGTGGTCAGACGAAGCCTTTTTTCCACAAAAAGGTTAAAACCACAAAGAAAATTGTCCTTCGAATGGAATGCACTGAATGTAAATTCCGAAAACAATTACCCATTAAGCGTTGTAAACACTTTGAGTTGGGTGGTGATAAGAGAAAGAAGGGCCAGATGATCCAGTTTTAAACTGTTTCAGTGAAATAAATATAAAATTGCTGTTATATGTGTGTGCGCGTCGTACGCCTATACCACACACATGAAAACACAAACATGCATACAGGCTGTATGTATGTTTGTGTTTTCATGTGCGTGCGTGAGAGAGAGAGGAGGGAGAGAGAGAAAGAGAGAGAGAGAGAGAGAGAGAGAGAGAGATGTAAAATTAAACTCGGTTGTCAGGAAAACAAATGTAAGGGAGATAACTCCAATTTAATTAAATAAACTGAGCCAAACTCTAGTTCTGAGCCGAAAATCTCTACCTCTTGCGCAAAGGTAAAATTTCGGCTCTACATTTTGTGGTCGCTGGTTCGATCTCAAGTAGCGGATATCGTTGTATACTATTGCTGAGGAGACCTAATAAGGTCGAAACAGCTATCCAGTGTTTCACATGTCACAAACGGTGTTTGCCAAATGTTATAGTTGTGGTAATTTAATTTAATCAAAAACACTTTTTATTTGTATTTTATTTCGTTTATCTTTGAAGGTACAAAGAAAGACTTAAGACAAAATACCTGAAATCTCTTAAATCCAAGGAAATCTCCAAGACTTTAGTTGGTAAGAATTGGGTTCTTTTAAAGAGCGGCCTTGATGATTTCCGAGATGGTTTACCCCCGTAACAGACGGCAGTTTTTTTATTCAGGTAAGATTTTCTTTTCAAATGAATTTGAAATCAAAACTTTTTTTCTTTATATATTCTTGTTTTTAAGTGTTTTTTATTATTATTATTATTATCATTTTTGAGTTTTCACATCAGCATTAGCTGATGGTCTTTCACTGGAGTCTGAGTGGCAACAAGTCTCCTCAGGTCTCCAGGAATCTTCTGAGTATTCTGGCAGATTGCAGCAATGCAGTGCTCTGAATGGTATCAATCCTTCCTCTGATTTCCAAAATTTCCAAAACTTTTTCCAATTCTTTTGGGACCGTTCCAAGTGCACCAACTACAATTGGTATTGTTGTGAGGTGTGGTTTCGTATTCTTTGTTGTAGTAATAGCAGTAATTCTTCGAGTGTAATTGTAGCTCAGGTCTCAGCTTCTCGTAGCTAATTTCTCCCAGTCCTCTAAACTGTCTCTATATATCTCCTGCTGTAATACACATATGTAAATGAGATAACACGCCATTGGCTATCTCACTACAGGTATAACTTTGACTTTCATATTACATAACTTTTCCAGTTCTCTGGCAAGGTCCAGATATTTGTCCATTTTTTCATTTTCCTTTAGCTTCACTCTGTGATCTGCTGGAACTGCAAAATCCACCAGCTGACAAGTTCTTTCTTTTTTGTTTATCAACACTAGGTCTGGTCTTCTTGCTGGGATAACGTGATCTGTTTTTATTTCAAAGTCCCAGAGAATTTTATGTGTTTCGTTCTCAAGAACAGATTCTGGTTTATGCATATACCATTTTGTTGTATGGTCAAAATTTAATTTTTTGTATAATTCCCAGTGGATCACCTTCCCAACCCAGTCATGTCTAGTTTTGTACTCCTGTTGTGCTAGTTTGCTACATTCGCATGGTACATGGTTTACGGTCTCATCTCTATTACCGCATAGTCTACATTTACTATTTTGTTGGGTCTTATCAATTTTTGCTTTGATATAGTTTGTCCTTATGGTATTATTTTGTGCAGCAATTATTAGTGATTCTCTTTTCTTAACCACGTCCAGGTCTTTTCCGTGTGCAACCTCTCCAATTTGTCGTTTGAAGTGTCCATATAATTGTTATTATTATTATTATTATTATTATTATTATTGTTTTTATTTGTCTTTTATTTCCTTTTTATTATGTTTTATTCTTTATGAAAGTGTTTCATTTTTTAGTCAATTATTCAATATATCATATTTTTATTTAGCTTTTCTTATAGAAGATGAGAAATAAATAGTTGTTTAACACCCACCCACCCTCTCGGAGAAAAATAGAATTTTGGTCTTTGCTGGTCTCCACCAATTTTAACTTTGAACCACATATCTTTGAGTTAACTTTGTACCACATATCTTTGAGGCGTAACACAGATTCTCAAAGATACATGGTTCAAAGTTAACTAACCTGAAAAAAAAAATGTAAAATTTTTTAAATAAAACTAACTGGATTATATCTTTTATTCATTAATATATCAACACTGAAAATTTCATTAAATTTGGTTAATTCTCTGATTTTTGGTATTTTGTTCTTTCGTCAGGGTGATATACAATGGGGGAATTTAAGTCCGTTAGTTCGATTTAACCATAAATTCCTTAAATGTTTTCCCCTCAAAGATATCAGTCTGTGTTCTTTTTTTTTTATTTGTTCAGCACAAAAATATTTTGGGTTCAAATGTGATCGACAAAACCCAAAGTGGAAATTTGAAGGAATTATCTCGTAAGGCGCCACGTTTTACCAAAGATCAAATCTGCTACTCAAGGAAATTTCCTTTGGCGGAAGAACGATGGAATAAATTGGAATTACTTGAATACAGTCTGCTTCAACATCCACTGGCTTTGTTTCCTCATCTGGAGAAATCCGTGGATCCAGAGGTAAGAAGGAATTTTTTTCTCTCTCTCTTACACAAAAAAGGCACACACAAAAAAGTCACGTGAAAAGGCATGCACAAAAAAGTCACACACAAAAAAGGCACATGAAAATGCATGCACAAAAAGTCACACACAAAAAAGTCACATGAAAAGGCATGCACACAAAAAGGCACACATTTCTGCACCCCCAATGACGTCACTTCAGATGTGCTCAAGGCCGGACATCTGGTCAACTATCACAGATAGCCCTTACCAAGTTTAGCCTAAAGCCGTTCACTCTAAGTGCATCTCTCAAAATACACATAAATATTCTGTTTCAGATAAATTCTTTAATGAATTGATGAAATTGTTTCCTTGATTTATAACTAGAAGCAGCTACCTGGCATCACCTGGGTAGAGGGAGTACAAAAAACTTATTCTTGCAGATCAATCATTACTGAATCATGAGTTGGATCCTCACAGGATGCCCCATTAAAATCTATATATATAAAAGACGTTGTGTCAGGAAAAAAAAAGGTGAGCAGACTCTCTGAAAAGGAAGATTAATGTCTCCTATTTAAAATATTAAATGCAACAAATCAAATCCATGCTGTTACTCGTTAAATTTTATTTTTAATTATCTTCATGAATATAAATCAAATCTCTATTATTTTTGCTCAAAAACCAAGCCCTGGTTATATTTAATGTGTATATATATTTACTTTGTCATTAATTGTTTTATTTTCAAAGTTTCCCCCAGACATACAGATTCACACAACTGCCTTTTATATATGTAGATTATTATTATTGATTAATTAAAAACTATTTTCAGGTTTTTATTGACATTGTGAACATCACAGATCCTGAAATCTACTGTTCGGCAAGTCCGAATCTTTCATCGGGGAGTCTCCCTTATCCTGCAACAAAATCGGAACAGAAAAAAAAAGGTTGTCATTTGCCAGAAGTGAACAAACCTCCAAAAATCGTGATAGAATCTGAACCACTTGAGAGTTTTTCATCAAAAGACAACATTCCGCCAATTCTAGAAAAGATTCCAGAAGTAATAGTACACTCCAATGACAATAGGAAAGAAGAAGAAGAAAAAGGAGAAGAAGAAAGAGAAGGAGAAGGAGAAGAAGAAGAAAAAGCAGAAGGAGAAGAAGAAGAAGAAAAAGGGGAAGGAGAAGATGGAGAGGTGGAAGAGGAAAAAAAATTGGAAGAAAAAACTGAAGAATTAAATCCTGGTTTAACTGAAGCAAATTCCGTTCCAAGATTTGATTCCGTTGGAGCAATCACAAAGTAAGTTCAATTCTTTTCATCAATGGAAGAATTCTTTATTTTTATTAAAAACTCACAGATGTTTTGAGAATTTCTTTCTGTTTCCCAAATTGTTTTATTCTAGAAAGTTTTTGCAAATCATAATAAATGTTACCATAATAGGAGTTTCTAAAATGTTAAATACTCTTATTGTTTTCTGCTAGGGTCTTTTATCTTCTAATCTCTCTATGGATTGTTGCTGCTGGGTCACCTGGATGGACGAGTCACATATGTGTATGATATATATATATATATATATATATATATATATATATTATATGAAGAAAATGTTTTCAAAAATATAACAGACACAGGATGTTACGATCACAGGAAAACTTTTATATGTCTATACTTAAGTATTTTGGTTTATGATAAACCATCATCAGGACAATGCAAAATAAATTTTGTAAGGGAGAAAAATGAAAAATGTTAAGTGTATGGTGAATGTGTGAATATAATTTTTGTTATTTTATTATTATTTTAACTATAATAACTACCTTTTAACTATACCCATGGTTATTTGTGTTTTTTGTTGGAGCAGTTTAACTACACGTAACTAGACTGTCTCAATGCACCTGGTATATAGGACAAGACATCATAATAGGAGGCGTGATAGTGTATGTGTATGTGGGTGGGCTGAAAAGGTCATTGGCTGAAAAGTTCATACGATGATGTCATATTTGCTGTTATTGGTGACCTTTTTCACCAATGGGATCCAAGCACAGCAACATCGATGAGAGAAGTGTGCAGACCATAAGAGAGAAAAATAAACCTCATTTGGTCACATTCAATGGTAGTATCTTGGTCAGTCTATGAACTTTTCAGCTGACTCTTGTACATCAGTAAATAATAATTTGAAAGTCATCTAAGAGGAAGATGGTAATCAAGATAAAGTGTCACCATTTTAATGTTTGATTTAAAAGTTGGAGGTTTTATTGAAACTGAAGATTCGGATGAAAATAATAACGACAAAAAAATATCATTTGCTATCGTTGCTTTTTTTACATATATATATATTTATATATTTTTTTTATTTTCTAAGGGACGGAGAAATAATTCGAAATCCTTATCGATGGTTGGCAAAAACCCAAGACAAAAAAGATAAAAAAAGAAAAGATCGAAAATCAAACCAACAAGTAAGAAATTTTATTTTCTCAAAAACAAAAAAAAACAAAAATGCTATTTCTCTGAATGTTTGAAATGAGGCTTGATGATTAGTATTATCTGTGTTATTTGGACTATTGTCCTCATCTTTATTGTTATCTATACAACATTTCAGTCGATATGCCCTCCAGTCTTCTTCATGTATTTCTTGTCAGACTCGGGATTGTCGGACTCCCGATTACGACAAGAAGGTTCCCGACTACGAAAAAAACGAATTTTAAAGTATTTACTTATTTATATTTTTAATCAAAAACATTTGAATAAAGGGTTAAGTTCAAAATTCCGTGATGGCTCCTGATTACGACAAGAAAGTTCCCGAGTCCAAAAAGAAGGTTCCCAAGTCCAAAAAGAAGGTTCCCGAGTCCGACAAGAAATACCTGAAGAAAACCAGAGGGCATATCGACCGAAACATTGTACAGATAACAATAAAGATGAGGACAATAGTCCGAATAATGCAGATAATACGGACAAAAAAAATGTCTTCTTTTTTTTATCACCAAATACGTTGGGTGAGTCAAAAGTTTTGCAATTCTTTGGTAACGTTAGGTACAATTCAAATACTTTTGCCAAAATTATGTAGGGAATGAACAAGACTGGATAGTGAGATGCCAAGCTCACCTGATACTCTCCAAGTGCTACTTTCCAGACTTGGCTCTATGGTTTGGAGAACAACTTCAGAATCCATGGTTTTAAGTCTACCTGACCTTATGATCAAGGTTCTTGCAAAATTTCTTAAACCATTTGGTTACTGTACTGTGATCAACTGAGCCTTCACCTTTTTCTCCAATACAGGATACATACTAGGGTGAGTCAAAAGTTTTGCAATATTTTGGTAACATAGGACAAAATTCAGCAGCTCCAGATGCTTTTGCTGAGGTTGTGAAGGTGAAAAAGCACACTGGATAGTGAGATGCCAAGCTCACCTGATACTCTCCAAGTGCTATTCTCTGGACGAAGGGAGACAACTCTTATCGATTTGACATATTTACAACAAAATCCCAACAAATTTATTGATTTAACCTTTTAATGAATCCTATGTCCATTTTGCTTGATTAGAAATTGGACGCATAAATATTTTATTAAAAAAAAAAGTTGTGAAAAAAAATTTGCAGAGATTTTCAACTACCATGTTTCCCCGAAAATAAGATCTACCTGCCAAATAAGACCAAGTGGGATTTTTCAGGATGATTTTAATATAAGCCCTCCCCTTAAAATAAGCCCAAGTTAAGAGCAGTTGACAGATGAAAGAAATAAACATTCTTCACAATCACATCATGTGACACAAACACTCGACATCTCCTAAAAAATAAGCCTTAGTGTTATATTTCAGAGTGAAAATTAATATAAGTCCTGTGTTATTTTGGGAGAAACATGGGAATTTAATGAATGCCTTTAGTAAGGAATTATTTAATACAGATAATTTTGATGGACATTAGCATAAAGGGAAATACAAACAGTGATGAACAAGATTGTTTAAATTTTAAATTTTGAACAAAATTTTGAAATTTTGAACAAAATTTTGAAATTTTGAACAAAATTTTGAAATTTTGAACAAAATTTTGAAATTTTGAACAAAATTTTAAATTTTGAACAAAATTTTGAAATTTTGATAATTTTGAACAAAAATTAAACTTTATTTTGAAATATTGAACAAAAATTAAACTTCATCAAAATTTTGAACAAAGTTTTAAAATGAACAAAACTTTGGTAAAAATTTGTGTACAGCTGTCTAGATCAATTGGCAGAAGCTTACAGAGATCGTTATGACTGGTTCCTATATTCTGTTGCGAAGTCCTTTATTGTTAGTAAACTGAAATACAAACAGCCTCATCCAGGAACAAAATTTCTAATGTTAAAGATTAATCAATGATGAGTCAATGAATTTGGCAAAGATTTTATAATGAAATATTTCTTCTTTTTTTTCTTTCTTTTTTCTAAAAAGGATGATCATGTGAAAAAAGTGACAAAGGAATTCACCGATTGGGTTTCAAGTCTTGGAGGTGAAAGTAACATTGATGAATCTTCAATTACGGCTTTATTTACAAAAAGTTACGAAAGCAAACCTGCTTTGTCAATTCCAATTGAAATTGTTGAATTATCAAATGTTCCACAAGAATTACACATGACAACAAATATTTATCAACAAACAAATAATTTTATGAATGATATTCCTTCAAATGAAGAAACAAGACCACCATGGGTAAGATATCTTTTTAGGCTTCTTTTTATTATCAGTTTATCAGCCGTTATTCTATATTGCTCGACTACATAACTTAACAGATAGCTTAACCAAGACAGTCTAAGAAAACAGTAAACAATTAAATAAGACAACGATAAAGGAAAAACTGAAGATAATGAAATGAACAAGAATGATAAATATATATATTGATGAACACAAACGAACAAGTTTACAAAATGATACAAAGGGAAAAAGTTCAAAGTTCTCAACAGACCGTACGAAGAGGAGTGGGTAAAAAAAGTGTTGTGTTCTGCAGAGATCGGGGATGGGTCTTTTCTGTTTGACAATTGTTGAAGATACTGGCAATTGTTCCAAAAGCGCGGGAAGGGACCAAGTGTTCACGTGATCTAGTCACATAGAAAAAGTCAGTTGTGCATGTGTATAGTCACGTGTCTGACCCAATTACATGGGTCGCAGTTAATAGAAGAAATAAGTCAGTCACCGAAATAAGTTTAAAAAATTAGTTGGTTGCAGAAAATAGATTAGAAGAATGGTATCGGTGAAAAGGGGTCATAGCATCTATGTGAATAAGTGAGTATGTGTGTATGTGGATGCATGCATGCAGTAAACCAACCACCCCCTTCACAACACTGAGCATACATCCAAGACATAGCAGTCAGACTCGCCAGGCTATGCTGATGTTTCAAATCAGGTGAATGTTTAATTAGAATTGGTTATTCTATTCTTTCAGACAATGTCTCAAGAAAGAAGCCCTGAAAGACCAAAATTTGGTGCCTGGTATATTCCTGCAAAATTATGGAAGAAAGAAACAATTCAAGATCAAATGAAAGATCCAAAAGAAATGGATGATGCACAATTATCGGAAAAGAAGAAAATGAGTTTGGCGTTGGTAAGGAAATTTCTTTTTCTTTTTTTTTAGAAATAAAAAATTATTTTCTTTATTTAGAATTAGAAAATTCCTAAAATCCATATTCTATTTTAAAAAATGGCCCAATTGGGATGGAAATTGCTTTATTCTCCAAATTAGAAGTTTTTAGTGGTAGTGTGTAAACAAAAATTGCTCTATAATGTGCTCTTTATTTTGATTTGTTAGATATAGAAATGAAGAAATTTGATCATTATTTTAAAAATATTTGACTTTGTCAAATTCAAAACCTCCATACTTCATGTAATTCACCAACACTATACCTTATATTCTCCCCTTCATACACACATATATTTATATTTTTTTTTATAAAACATGAAGAAATTTGATCATTATTTAAAAAATATTTGACTTTGTTAAATTCAAAACCTCCATACTTTATATAATTCACCAACACTATACCTTATATTCTCCCCTTCATACACACATGCACACATATATTTATATATCATGGCTATACACTGTTCATCTTTCCTGACATTTGTACATTATTCTATGTCCTATACATTCACCTTTGATGAGTTGTAGTGCATTTGAGCACTGTACACAATAATTTCATTGTTATAATCAGTTTGGCTTAATTAATTAATTAAATTTAATTAAATTTTGTCTATTTGTAGCGACAAAGATATAAAATATTTTAAAGACTTTTAATCTTCTCCTCACAAACACAATTCAACAAAAAGTTAACAATCCACCATGTCTATGTTTGATAAACAGAAATGATTCAAGGGAGATAACTTGTAATCCACACGACACAATTGAATATCACATATCATCACTGAGGGCATCCCACGTGGTGTAATGGTCAGCAAGCTAGATTCGTAGACCATTGATAGTGAGTTCGGTTCTCACTGGGTGCTCCATTCTTCTGGCCTTGTGCCGCATTGAATTAGTTAATAACTATAACACATATATATATCATCACTGTTCATTTTCCTGACATTTGTTCATTATTTTATGTATTAACCTTTGATGAGTTGTAATGCACCTGAACAGAATAATTCCATTATTATTTGTTTTTTTTTAAATATTTCAGAACTCCAAACTTTCTTTACTCCATTGTTCACGGGCATTTTTGGCTTGGGTTGAAAAGAAAGGAAACAGAAAACCAGAGGTGAAGAATTCACATTCTTATCTCTTTCTTTTTTTTTTAATGTTAAAATGTTTTTATAAAAGATTCTTTTTTTTTTTTTTTCAATTTTAATTACAATTTCTACAATTCAATTTTTCTTTTCTCCTCCCCCCTTCCTAATTTGTCTTAGAAATATTTTTGTTTCACAAAAATGTGCTTAACTTTAAAATAAGCGAAGAAATATCAATCGTAAAAACAGAGACAAGAAGAGAATATATATATATATATTTTTAAAAATGGACTCTCTCGACGATTTTCGACACATAAGTGTTCATTCGATGAACTACCAACACAGTAATTTGTTTTTAGTGGTGAAGGCTTGTGTAGGACCATTCTGCACTTTTTCGTACAGTCGATAGGAAAGAATTGATGTATCAAGGAATGCCACAAACTCAATCAACGACTGACCTCAGGAATTTTGAATTCAGAGTTATCCCTCTTCTAGACAGGTTACCTACCTAAGGTTAAAGAGCCCAGTCTGCCCTACTATTTTACCCATAGCTGGAGGGAGAATATATGGATTCATACCTTTCCCAAGGGTATTAGCGCTATGTGAAATGCCAACAGCTTCGAATCAACGAATCCATTTTGCACGGCTCTAACCACTAGCCAACACGCCTCCACACACACACACACATATATATATATATATATATATATATATATATATATGCAAGGAGCCGGTTTAGCTCAGTTGGCAGAGTGTCTGCCTAGGATCTACAACATTTCTGGTTCAATACTAGTGCAAAAAAAATCTTCTAGGTCTAGCACGAGTGAAAAGGGGATAGACGACCTCACTGTCTGGCTGATACCAACATTAAGTCACCCTGATGACTTTTTATATATATATATATATATATATATATATATATATATAATATATATATATATAGAGAGAGAGAGAGAGAGAGAGAGAGAGAGAGAGATAGAGAGATAGAGGCACATGGTGTAATGGTTAGAGTCATAAGAAATGGACTTGTCAACCTGAGTTCAAATCCCGGACAAGGCTTTTTGCATTTCACATAACACTAATACCCTTGAGAAAGGTATGCATCCAACTACTTTCCTTTCAGCTATAGGTAAAGCAAACTGGGCTCTTTAACCTTGATTAGGCAACCAGTCTAGGAGAAGGAAAACTCTGAATTCAAACCTGTTAAACTCTGCTTAAAAAATGACCATGTGTCACATCCTACACGTACAGAGGGGTTGGTGCATATATATATATATATATATATATATATATATATATATATATATATATATATATAGATAAAAGGTGGCTTACCGGTGAATATGGGCACAATCGTTGGAGGTGTACAAAATCCAGAGGTTAAGTCAGCGATATAACAAATACAAAGTAGAGCAAATTTATTAAAGGGTTTCTATTGTATCCATTTCTTTAATAATATATATATATATATATATATATATATATATATATATATATATATATATATACACTAAAGCTATATATACAGGTCTGGTGCCAAAGTTTTTATTCATAAATGTGACATTCACATTAAATAGCAAATGCATTTAGTAAAATTAAAGTCATCATTCTTATTACATATTAATCTTTTTTGTCTGAATATCTGAGATGAGGAATTATCATAATTATCCATTTATTTATTCAAACATTCTACTATGGACTCCAACACATAGGCACACCAGTGTTGGCTGACCAGCAAAAGCTTGCATTCATAGCTCGGTGTGGATACTGGATGCCATTTAGAGGACATACATACCAAAAGCGATTATATTAATTGAGTTGTTTAAACATAGCCTTGATTTTGCAAATTTTCTGAAAATAATTTGCCCCCACAACAAGGATTTTAAAAATTATCTGCCTGCGTGTTGAGCTTAAAGGTCTCTGACAACTTGCAGTGGTCGGGGTTAGTTGACTCATAGTGTTAGTAGAATGAGAACATAAGACGTATTTTAACAGAGGTACAAAATACACGTGCTTACACGTTGCTTTACTTCACGGAACAGAAAGGTACAAGGAAACACAGACAAAGGGAAAACAAAATATGCACCAATTCTCATGGCACCAGTGGTCGTCGCGTACTAATGTTATCATGTAGTTCTGGTAACACGACATAGGCATTAACCTTACAAGCTGAAGGAACTATTTTAGTTGGTAAAATCTAACACTGCGAAAGATTTAATTTTTGTTTCTTTTATATATTCATTTTATATATTTATTTCATTTATTTTTATTCATTTATTTTGTCTTTTCAGTTTTTGAAAGAAATTTCCGTGATTCAAAAACAGAAAAAGCCAAAAGAAGAAAGTGATAAAGAAGGAAAAGAAAGAACTACACAAAGTCGATCTGATGTGAAATCAAATCTCACTAAATATTCTGACAGTCTTATTTTAGATGATGTGTCTGACAACAAATGATTCTTCCTTTCTTCAGCTGATCGTCGAGATATTTCAGCAATTTATTCACACAATTCTCTTTTCAAACTGAAAAATGTAAAGGTTTTTCCATCGATTCCCGAATATGAAATTTGACATTTTATTCAAGGGAGGCAACTCTTGTTTGCCTTGATCACTGCCTCGTGGTGTAATTTTACAGATAAAAACGAACGAACGCAATTTGGCCAATAATAATATCCTTATTGACTGAATATTTTTAATCTCTTCTTTTCTTTTAACATATCAAATGATATCATTTTGCAGATTGTAATTAATGCTTGGTTAAATGGCATAAAATTTACAGCTACATTTTCTAACATAAATAATTATTATACATTTTAATATTCCATCCAAATGTTAAAGGTGAGAATGTTTAATTATTTGGTTATGCCAAATTTTTTTCAAGGGAGGTAATAAATATTTTTGAATCTTCATTTTAAAACGATTACCAAAAATCGTGGATTTATTCAATTTTAATGAAATTTCAGCACTTTATTCATTAAGGACTTCATTTTGTAATGAAAAGCTTATTTTATTAAAAATAAAAATTGAAAAAAATGTTTTTTTTTATGAATTAAGATTATTGGGGGATTTTCAACTTTTGGTCATTTGAATAAAATAAAAAAAATTCCACTTCCTAATTTTTACATTTCTACAAAGATCAAATCCAGAAGACCACATTAAAAAAAAAAAATTTTAATTAAATTTCAATACCCGATAAAAGTTTGATAATTCAAAAGTTTTTTTTTTTAACTCAAAAATTAATTTTTGTAGCATTTTCTCTTTTTGTAGTCTTAAAAAACAGTATTTATCTTTGAATTGATGCAAAAAAATCTCTTTTCTCTGATTCAATCTATTTTTATTCATTTAAAAAATTCAATAGTGAATTTTAAATGTCTGGAAGGTGGTATGTTGTACACAATATTATTGTCATTAATAAAAATTTATTTAATCTGTCTAAAGTTCAGTGCATGAGATGTTGAGAGTCACCTAGAATGAAAGTAAGTAAAGTCGTTGGGGTGGCCTAAAGTCGGTATCAGCTAGACAGCAAGGGAGTCTATCACCTTTTCACTAGCACTAGACCAAGGAGATTATTTTAGCATCTGAAGTAGAGCACCACACTTACCATCAGCTTCTCACATTACCACACAGATCCCTGTGCTACTCATACGCTGAGTGACTGAGCAAAACCGGCCCTAAAGTAATATGCTACAATTGCAAGAAATTGGGGCCACATTGTCACGTATTGGCCTCAGGCTCAGGGAAACAAACAAGGGGTGTAACAGAAGGTAAAATGAATTGCCTTGTGAGGCTACAGATTGAACTTACAACTTCCAGGTTGTGAGTGATGACTCTTGGTAATTCTCCTGTCACCCCCTGTTTGTTGGAGTGGTTCGGCCGGTGAGTAGGCATTCTGTCTCGGTGGGGCAAATTACTGTTCTTAGCTGGAAGAACTGGTTGTCTGTGGCAGCCTTATTGACGATACTTGTACAAGAACAGAAAACCAAGTGAATTGTTTTTTTTTTTAACTCTTAAAGTCCTATACCACCTCATTCCACCCGGCTGGAAGTCACATTCGTTTTAACTAATCAGCCCCAAACAATAGCCTTTGTTTAAATTTAATATTAAACATATTTAGAAGTCTTTGATTTAAGGGAAATAATAGGTAACTTTAGATGCAAAGGTCATTTTTAGCCATTTTCTTATACATCCTTATAGGAATGCTCTGGACTTAGAAAAATTTCAACAGGATGTTAAGAGTTAATGCCAGTAGAATTAAAGTAGCTACCCCATTTAACTCTTAACATCCTGTTGAGAATTTTCTAAGTCCAGAGAATTCCTATAACGATATATTTCAAAAATGGTTAAAAATGACCTTTGCATCTAAAGTTACCTGTTATTTCTTGTAAATCAAAGACTTCTAAATATGTTTAATATTATATTTAAACAAAGGCTGTTGTTTGGGACAGATTAGGAAAACGAATGAGACTTTCAGCTGGGTGGAATGAGGCAGTATGGGACATTAAGAGTTAATGGAATGAATGTGTAGTACTGACCTCTTCACATCATAGAAGTGTTAGAGAATGGTGTGATACAACCACTTTACTCAATCCCAAGATTCAGTAATGCTCTTATGTTCACTTTTGGACAAATTAATAAAGTAAAGTTGTCGGGGCGGCCTAATGTCGGTATCAGCCAGTCAGCGAGGGAGTCTATCCTCTTTTCACTAGCGCTAGACCAAGGAGATTATTTTAGTGTCTTAGGTGGAGCGCCACACCTACCATTAGCTCCTCACTTTACCGCACAGATCCCTGTACTACTCATACACTGAGTTGGCGAGGGCCGGCATCGAAATATGAACCTTGTGATTCCTAGCCGAACACTCTACCGACCGAGCTAAACTTTGCGTAAATACCTCTTCATTCCCGCAGTTATGTTAAATAGTACACTACTGTTCTTTTACAAGAAAAGGATTTGGCATTAAATAATCCACAAAGGTTGATATGCCATTAAACAAAGAAACTAAACCAAAACCATTTTGTTGAAAAGTATCTGGCTTTCTAAACTTTTCTCAAATTGGCACAAGTGACAACACACATAAGAAGTGAGCGGATAAGCACCACCAGATAAACAGGATTTACATTTTTGCATTTCACGTTGGATGATTTGGACAATATCATTTTTAACCAGAGGGTGTTAAGAACGGTCGTACAATTAAAGAACACAAGTATTAATATATAGATTTATAGAATTCGAGGAAACAAGACATTCAACCAACTATCATTCATCTATAAAAGGAACCTAATGATTACATGCAAGACTGAGAAAAGCTTAAGAAATAAAGAATGACTTGTAAAAAGAATTGTCTTGAACTTTAAAAAAGATTAGTATTATCTGCATTATTCGGACTATTGTCCCCATCTTCATTGTTATTTGTACGTTTCGGCCGATATGCCCTCTGGCCTTCTTCAGGTATTTTTATCAGAAATTGTTTGGATGATTGAATGTTTTCTTTCTATTTGTATTTTTGAGGTGAGGCTTCATGTGAAAAATATTGTCATTTCAGACTGTTGTCCTCATCTTTATAAACACAACATTCAGGCCACTGTAAATTCTGGCTCCTTTTAGGTGTTTTTTTAATTACTTTAAAATAAGTCATCTTGTCTGTATTTATGAGATGAGGCTTGATATGAATAATTTTGATATTTTGGACTGTTGTCCTCATCTTTATTGTGGTATGTATAAACACAACATTCAAGGTTATTTCCTATAAGTCCAACCTAAAAAAGGGGGGAACCACTCTGAATGAATTTTATCTGTTAATTAATCTACCCATTATTTTTCCATTGAAACTAACCCTAAACCAGTTCTTTTTCCCTCGTAGATCAATAAGTAAATAAATAAATCATCAGAGTGGTTCCCCTTTTTCTAGGTTGGAGTTATATGAAATAACCACATTCAGGCCACTGTAAACTCTGGCTCTTTTTAGGTGTTTTTTTAATTACTTTAAAATAAGTCATCTTGTCTGTATTTATGAGATGAGGCTTGATATAAATAATTTTGATGTTTCAGCTGCTGTATCCTCCTGCCTTCCCTATGTATACGAATGATAGCTATGCAAAAATAATGACGTCATTATTTGAATATCTTCAAAAGTTCTTAGACACCTGTTTGACCAACTATCAAAAGGATTTCCCTGGTTGGGTTATTACTCACTTGGCTATACAGAGAACACCTGAGGAAGGCCGGAGAATATAGAGGGCAAACTGTTGTGTTTATACATACCAGAATAAAGATGAGGACAACAGTCTGAAAATTTTCTTTCTACTTTTTATATTATTATTGATGAGGTCCAGATAATTTACAAGGAGCATTGTTAAGAAATTGAAGAAAATGTATTTACCAACTCCTCTGCACAAGCAGGATGTGACACAAGGTCATTTTTTAAGCAGGGTTTATCAGGTTTGAATTCAGAGTTTTCCTTCTCCTAGACTGGTTGCCATACCAAGGCTGAAGAGCCTAGTCCACCCTACTATTTACACATAGTTGGATTCATACCTTTCCCAAGGGTATTAGTGCCATATGAAATGCAACCAGACTCGTCCAGGATTTGAACTTGTGTAGTCATATTCATTTCCTTTGATAATAACCATTATACCACATACACCTCCTAATCTTCTCAACCATTTGCATATGTCAAACAAGTACAGATTTCAATATTATGTGGGGAGTTTTGTTTAAAGTGCATGCTGGAGAAAGCTCCCCTCCCTTGTTGGATATAATTTGGAATCACCCAGATACTTGTACCTCCTGCTGATGCAATAGATTAATCCAATTGGTATATTCATGACCATTCTCTGTTGCCATTTTGAACCCTGTCCCCCCTCCTCCTTTTCAGTCAAATAAGTTGAGTTGTGATATATTACAGCATATTGTAGAATACTGTTAATTGTTATTCTGGGTTACTTTCACCCTTAGCCAGGATTGAACCTGCACTGGAAATGACTGTTACAGATTGTTAACTATTGGACAGTGGAACAGTCAAACACCTCCTCAGCTTAATGGACTCTTCCTGGCAGTAGTGGCAGTAATTATTTAAGCTGTTATAGTGGGTTCATTGGGGAACTAGTAACTGCATGGTTAGGCTTGGCCAGTCACATTGCTCAAACCAATTGTTGACTGTCTAACGGACTTACTTCAATACATATCAACTTTTTTCTGGTCATTTAATGCTGAATCTTGTCATTTTGATAAACAAAGGACACGGGTTGCTTACAGTACCTGCTGTTGCTTAAGAGGCCTCCCAATTAAGTATTGAACTGGTTCATTGCTGCTTAACTTCAGTTATATAGCAAGTTGTTTTCGGGTCATTTAATACTGATTCAAGTCATTTTGATAAATAAACGACTCAGGTTGCTTGTAGTACCTACTGTTGCTTAAGAGGCCTCCCAATTAAGTATTGACCAGACTCATCACTGCGTAACTTTGGTGATCTAGTGGGTTGTTAGGTGGTTTTATGCCACATCAACCCTTTTCAGGTCATTTAATACCGATTCAAGTCATTTGGATAAAGGAGTTGGGCTGCTTATAGTACCTACTGTTGCTTAAGAGGCCTCCCAATTAAGTATTGACCAGACTCATCACTGCGTAACTTTGGTGATCTAGTGGGTTGTTAGGTGGTTTTATGCCACATCAACCCTTTTCAGGTCATTTAATACCGATTCAAGTCATTTGGATAAAGGAGTTGGGCTGCTTATAGTACCTACTGTTGCTTAAGAGGCCTCCCAATTAAGTATTGACCAGACTCATCACTGCGTAACTTTGGTGATCTAGTGGGTTGTTAGGTGGTTTTATGCCACATCAACCCTTTTCAGGTCATTTAATACCGATTCAAGTCATTTTGATAAAGGAGTTGGGCTGCTTATAGTACCTACTGTTGCTTAAGAGGCCTCCCAATTAAGTATTGACCAGACTCATCACTGCGTAACTTTGGTGATCTAGTGGGTTGTTAGGTGGTTTTATGCCACATCAACCCTTTTCAGGTCATTTAATACCGATTCAAGTCATTTGGATAAAGGAGTTGGGCTGCTTATAGTACCTACTGTTGCTTAAGAGGCTCCCAATTAAGTATTGACCAGACTCATCACTGCGTAACTTTGGTGATCTAGTGGGTTGTTAGGTGGTTTTATGCCACATCAACCCTTTTCAGGTCATTTAATACCGATTCAAGTCATTTGATAAAGGAGTTGGGCTGCTTATAGTACCTACTGTTGCTTAAGAGGCCTCCCAATTAAGTATTGACCAGACTCATCACTGCGTAACTTTGGTGATCTAGTGGGTTGTTAGGTGGTTTTATGCCACATCAACCCTTTTCAGGTCATTTAATACCGATTCAAGTCATTTGGATAAAGGAGTTGGGCTGCTTATAGTACCTACTGTTGCTTAAGAGGCCTCCCAATTAAGTATTGACCAGACTCATCACTGCGTAACTTTGGTGATCTAGTGGGTTGTTAGGTGGTTTTATGCCACATCAACCCTTTTCAGGTCATTTAATACCGATTCAAGTCATTTGATAAAGGAGTTGGGCTGCTTATAGTACCTACTGTTGCTTAAGAGGCCTCCCAATTAAGTATTGACCAGACTCATCACTGCGTAACTTTGGTGATCTAGTGGGTTGTTAGGTGGTTTTATGCCACATCAACCCTTTTCAGGTCATTTAATACCGATTCAAGTCATTTGGATAAAGGAGTTGGGCTGCTTATAGTACCTACTGTTGCTTAAGAGGCCTCCCAATTAAGTATTGACCAGACTCATCACTGCGTAACTTTGGTGATCTAGTGGGTTGTTAGGTGGTTTTATGCCACATCAACCCTTTTCAGGTCATTTAATACCGATTCAAGTCATTTGGATAAAGGAGTTGGGCTGCTTATAGTACCTACTGTTGCTTAAGAGGCCTCCCAATTAAGTATTGACCAGACTCATCACTGCGTAACTTTGGTGATCTAGTGGGTTGTTAGGTGGTTTTATGCCACATCAACCCTTTTCAGGTCATTTAATACCGATTCAAGTCATTTGGATAAAGGAGTTGGGCTGCTTATAGTACCTACTGTTGCTTAAGAGGCCTCCCAATTAAGTATTGACCAGACTCATCACTGCGTAACTTTGGTGATCTAGTGGGTTGTTAGGTGGTTTTATGCCACATCAACCCTTTTCAGGTCATTTAATACCGATTCAAGTCATTTGGATAAAGGAGTTGGGCTGCTTATAGTACCTACTGTTGCTTAAGAGGCCTCCCAATTAAGTATTGACCAGACTCATCACTGCGTAACTTTGGTGATCTAGTGGGTTGTTAGGTGGTTTTATGCCACATCAACCCTTTTCAGGTCATTTAATACCGATTCAAGTCATTTGGATAAAGGAGTTGGGCTGCTTATAGTACCTACTGTTGCTTAAGAGGCCTCCCAATTAAGTATTGACCAGACTCATCACTGCGTAACTTTGGTGATCTAGTGGGTTGTTAGGTGGTTTTATGCCACATCAACCCTTTTCAGGTCATTTAATACCGATTCAAGTCATTTGGATAAAGGAGTTGGGCTGCTTATAGTACCTACTGTTGCTTAAGAGGCCTCCCAATTAAGTATTGACCAGACTCATCACTGCGTAACTTTGGTGATCTAGTGGGTTGTTAGGTGGTTTTATGCCACATCAACCCTTTTCAGGTCATTTAATACCGATTCAAGTCATTTGATAAAGGAGTTGGGCTGCTTATAGTACCTACTGTTGCTTAAGAGGCCTCCCAATTAAGTATTGACCAGACTCATCACTGCGTAACTTTGGTGATCTAGTGGGTTGTTAGGTGGTTTTATGCCACATCAACCCTTTTCAGGTCATTTAATACCGATTCAAGTCATTTGGATAAAGGAGTTGGGCTGCTTATAGTACCTACTGTTGCTTAAGAGGCCTCCCAATTAAGTATTGACCAGACTCATCACTGCGTAACTTTGGTGATCTAGTGGGTTGTTAGGTGGTTTTATGCCACATCAACCCTTTTCAGGTCATTTAATACCGATTCAAGTCATTTGGATAAAGGAGTTGGGCTGCTTATAGTACCTACTGTTGCTTAAGAGGCCTCCCAATTAAGTATTGACCAGACTCATCACTGCGTAACTTTGGTGATCTAGTGGGTTGTTAGGTGGTTTTATGCCACATCAACCCTTTTCAGGTCATTTAATACCGATTCAAGTCATTTGGATAAAGGAGTTGGGCTGCTTATAGTACCTACTGTTGCTTAAGAGGCCTCCCAATTAAGTATTGACCAGACTCATCACTGCGTAACTTTGGTGATCTAGTGGGTTGTTAGGTGGTTTTATGCCACATCAACCCTTTTCAGGTCATTTAATACCGATTCAAGTCATTTGGATAAAGGAGTTGGGCTGCTTATAGTACCTACTGTTGCTTAAGAGGCCTCCCAATTAAGTATTGACCAGACTCATCACTGCGTAACTTTGGTGATCTAGTGGGTTGTTAGGTGGTTTTATGCCACATCAACCCTTTTCAGGTCATTTAATACCGATTCAAGTCATTTGGATAAAGGAGTTGGGCTGCTTATAGTACCTACTGTTGCTTAAGAGGCCTCCCAATTAAGTATTGACCAGACTCATCACTGCGTAACTTTGGTGATCTAGTGGGTTGTTAGGTGGTTTTATGCCACATCAACCCTTTTCAGGTCATTTAATACCGATTCAAGTCATTTGGATAAAGGAGTTGGGCTGCTTATAGTACCTACTGTTGCTTAAGAGGCCTCCCAATTAAGTATTGACCAGACTCATCACTGCGTAACTTTGGTGATCTAGTGGGTTGTTAGGTGGTTTTATGCCACATCAACCCTTTTCAGGTCATTTAATACCGATTCAAGTCATTTGGATAAAGGAGTTGGGCTGCTTATAGTACCTACTGTTGCTTAAGAGGCCTCCCAATTAAGTATTGACCAGACTCATCACTGCGTAACTTTGGTGATCTAGTGGGTTGTTAGGTGGTTTTATGCCACATCAACCCTTTTCAGGTCATTTAATACCGATTCAAGTCATTTGGATAAAGGAGTTGGGCTGCTTATAGTACCTACTGTTGCTTAAGAGGCCTCCCAATTAAGTATTGACCAGACTCATCACTGCGTAACTTTGGTGATCTAGTGGGTTGTTAGGTGGTTTTATGCCACATCAACCTTTTCAGGTCATTTAATACCGATTCAAGTCATTTGGATAAAGGAGTTGGGCTGCTTATAGTACCTACTGTTGCTTAAGAGGCCTCCCAATTAAGTATTGACCAGACTCATCACTGCGTAACTTTGGTGATCTAGTGGGTTGTTAGGTGGTTTTATGCCACATCAACCCTTTTCAGGTCATTTAATACCGATTCAAGTCATTTGGATAAAGGAGTTGGGCTGCTTATAGTACCTACTGTTGCTTAAGAGGCCTCCCAATTAAGTATTGACCAGACTCATCACTGCGTAACTTTGGTGATCTAGTGGGTTGTTAGGTGGTTTTATGCCACATCAACCCTTTTCAGGTCATTTAATACCGATTCAAGTCATTTGGATAAAGGAGTTGGGCTGCTTATAGTACCTACTGTTGCTTAAGAGGCCTCCCAATTAAGTATTGACCAGACTCATCACTGCGTAACTTTGGTGATCTAGTGGGTTGTTAGGTGGTTTTATGCCACATCAACCCTTTTCAGGTCATTTAATACCGATTCAAGTCATTTGGATAAAGGAGTTGGGCTGCTTATAGTACCTACTGTTGCTTAAGAGGCCTCCCAATTAAGTATTGACCAGACTCATCACTGCGTAACTTTGGTGATCTAGTGGGTTGTTAGGTGGTTTTATGCCACATCAACCCTTTTCAGGTCATTTAATACCGATTCAAGTCATTTGGATAAAGGAGTTGGGCTGCTTATAGTACCTACTGTTGCTTAAGAGGCCTCCCAATTAAGTATTGACCAGACTCATCACTGCGTAACTTTGGTGATCTAGTGGGTTGTTAGGTGGTTTTATGCCACATCAACCCTTTTCAGGTCATTTAATACCGATTCAAGTCATTTGGATAAAGGAGTTGGGCTGCTTATAGTACCTACTGTTGCTTAAGAGGCCTCCCAATTAAGTATTGACCAGACTCATCACTGCGTAACTTTGGTGATCTAGTGGGTTGTTAGGTGGTTTTATGCCACATCAACCCTTTTCAGGTCATTTAATACCGATTCAAGTCATTTGGATAAAGGAGTTGGGCTGCTTATAGTACCTACTGTTGCTTAAGAGGCCTCCCAATTAAGTATTGACAGACTCATCACTGCGTAACTTTGGTGATCTAGTGGGTTGTTAGGTGGTTTTATGCCACATCAACCCTTTTCAGGTCATTTAATACCGATTCAAGTCATTTGGATAAAGGAGTTGGGCTGCTTATAGTACCTACTGTTGCTTAAGAGGCCTCCCAATTAAGTATTGACCAGACTCATCACTGCGTAACTTTGGTGATCTAGTGGGTTGTTAGGTGGTTTTATGCCACATCAACCCTTTTCAGGTCATTTAATACCGATTCAAGTCATTTGGATAAAGGAGTTGGGCTGCTTATAGTACCTACTGTTGCTTAAGAGGCCTCCCAATTAAGTATTGACCAGACTCATCACTGCGTAACTTTGGTGATCTAGTGGGTTGTTAGGTGGTTTTATGCCACATCAACCCTTTTCAGGTCATTTAATACCGATTCAAGTCATTTGGATAAAGGAGTTGGGCTGCTTATAGTACCTACTGTTGCTTAAGAGGCCTCCCAATTAAGTATTGACCAGACTCATCACTGCGTAACTTTGGTGATCTAGTGGGTTGTTAGGTGGTTTTATGCCACATCAACCCTTTTCAGGTCATTTAATACCGATTCAAGTCATTTGGATAAAGGAGTTGGGCTGCTTATAGTACCTACTGTTGCTTAAGAGGCCTCCCAATTAAGTATTGACAGACTCATCACTGCGTAACTTT
>CM042169.1:50429632-50635804 GCA_023376005.1 Doryteuthis pealeii
GAGAAGAAGAAGAATCCTAGAGAAGAAGAAACGAAGAGCAAGAAGAGAAGGGTAGATACATGAGAAGACAAAGACAAGAGAAGGAGTTAGGATGATGGAATTATATAGATATATATATATATATATATATATATATATGAATTTAACATTTTGAAAAACAATTAGTAATTATAATCTGCTGACAGAATTCTGTTTCGACCGCTTAGTAGAAGGGTCTTCATCACTCCTTCATATGTTTTGCTCGTGATGAAGACCCTTCTACTAAGCGGTCGAAACAGAATTCTGTCAGCAGATTGTTTGTTTGTTTGTTTTATTTTACGGCATATCAACCTCAGTGGGTCATTTAATACCGATAAAGTTTTGAAATAAATCAATTCTTAATGGATAATACAATTTTTTTATAAATACATTTTTCTATTTAACCTATAGATGGGACCCTAACAGGTACTACCTCTCCGGGTCATAGTGGACCAGGGAGCAATGGTGATGAAGGGGTGCTCCTCATTCCCCAAACCTCCAAAACTGGAACCTTACCATCAGATAGAGTTTAACGTCATTCCCAGGACATGTAGACCCGCAGCCACCGCCTTCTAGCACCCATATGATAAAAAGGGGTCAGGGCTTGCCATAAGGGCTGTCAGCAGATTATAATTACTAATTATATATATATATATATATATATATATATATATATATACACTAAAGCTATATATACAGGTCTGGTGCCAAAGTTTTTATTCATAAATGAGACATTCACATTAAATAGCAAATGCATTTAGTAAAATTAAAGTCATCATTGTTATTACACATTAATCTTTTTTGTCTGAATATCTGAGATGAGGAATTATCATAATTATCCATTTATTTATTCAAACATTCTACTATGGACCCCAACACATAGACACACCAGTGTTGGCTGACCAGCAAAAACTTGCATTCATAGCTCGGTGTGGATACTGGATGCCATTTAGGGGGACATACATACCAAGAGCGATTATATTAATTGAGTTGTTTAAACATAGTCTTGATTTTGCAAATTTTCTGAAAATAACTTGCCCCCACAACAAGGATTTTAAAAATTATCTGTCTGCGAAAGATTTAATTTTTGTTTCTTTTATATATTCATTTTATATATTTATTTCATTTATTTTTTATTTATTTATGTATTTATTTTGTCTTTTCAGTTTTTGAAAGAAATTTCCGTGATTCAAAAACAGAAAAAACCAAAAGAAGAAAGTGATAAAGAAGGAAAAGAAAGAACTACACAAAGTCGATCTGATGTGAAATCAAATCTCACGAAATATTCAGACAGTCTTATTTTAGATGATGTGTCTGACAACAAATGATTCTTCATTTCTTCAGCTGATCGTCGAGATATTTCAGCAATTTATTCACACAATTCTCTTTCCAACTGAAAAATGTAAAGGTTTTCCATCGATTCCCGAATATGAAATTTGACATTTTATTCAAGGGAGACAACTCTTGTTTGCCTTGATCACTGCCTCGTGGTGTCATTTTACAGATAAAAACGAACGAACGCAATTTGGCCAATAATAATAATATCCTTATTGACGTATTACTGAATATTTTTAATCTTTTCTTTTCTTCTAACATATCAAATGATATCATTTTGCTGATGAAATCATTTTGCAGATGAAATTACAATGCTTGATTAAATGGCATAAAATTTACAGCTACATTTTCTAACATAAATAATTATTATACATTTTAATATTCCATCCAAATGTTAAAGGTGAGAATGTTTAATTATTTGGTTATGCCAAATTTTTGTCAAGGGAGGTAATAAATATTTTTGAATCTTCATTTTAAAACGATTATCAAAAATCGTGGATTTATTCAATTTTAATGAAATTTCAGCACTTTATTCATTAAGGACTTCATTTTGTAATGAAAAGCTTATTTTATTAAAAATAAAAATTGAAAAAAATGTTTTTTTTATGAATTAAGATTATTGGGGGATTTTTAACTTTTGGTCATTTGAATAAAAAAAATAAAAAATTCCACTTCCTAATTTTTACATTTCTACAAAGATCAAATCCAGAAGACAACATAAAAAAAAAATTTTTTTTAAATTTTAATTAAATTTCAATACTCGATAAAAGTTATTTGATAATTTAAAAGTTATTTTCTTAAAACTCAAAAATTAATTTTTGTAGCAGAAAATGCTACAAAAATTAATTTTTGAGTTTTTGGTCATTTGAATAAAAAAAAAAATTCCACTTCCAAATTTTTACATTTCTACAAAGATCAAATCCAGAAGACCACATAAAAAAAAAAAATTTTAAATTAAATTTCAATACCCGATAAAAGTTTGATAATTCAAGTTTGTTTTTTTTAACTCAAAAATTAATTTTTGTAGCATTTTCTCTTTTTGTAGTCTTAAAAAACAGTATTTATCTTTGAATTGATGCAAAAAAATCTCTTTTCTCTGATTCAATCTATTTTTATTCATTTAAAAAATTCAATAGTGAATTTTAAGTGTCTGGAAGGTGGTATGTTGTACACAATATTATTGTCATTAATAAAAATTTATTTAATCTGTCTAAAGTTCAGTGCTTGAGATGTTGAGAGTCACCTAGAATGAAAGTAAGTAAAGTCATTGGGGTGGCCTAAAGTCGGTATCAACTAGACAGCAAGGGAGTCTATCACCTTTTCACTAGTGCTAGACCAAGGAGATTATTTTAGCATCTGAAGTAGAGCACCACACCTACCATCAGCTTCTGACATTACCACACAGATCCCTGTGTTACTTAAACACTGAGTTGGCGAGGGTTGGTATTGAACATGGAACATTTTGGTTTCTAGTTGGACACTCTACCAACTGAGCGAAACCGGCCCTAGTAATATGCTACAATTGCAAGAAATTGGGGCCACATTGTCACGTCTTGCCTTCGGGCTCAGGGAAACAAACAAGGGGTGTAACAAAAGGTAAAATGAATTGCCTTGTGAGGCTACAGATTGAACTTACAACTTCCAGGTTGTGAGTGATGACTCTTGGTAATTCTCCTGTCACCCCTTGTTTGTTGGAGTGATTCGGCCAATGAGTAGGCATAAAAGCTGAGGCAGTCTGTCTCAGGGTGAATTACTGTTCTTAGCTGGGAGAACCGGTTGTCCGTGGCTGTCTTACTGATGACGCTTGTATGAGAACAGAAGACCAAACAATTTTAAAAAGAAATTACTTACAATAATATATGGATCTGGCATTCTTGCACTCTAATGTAAAATCAACAAAGCTTGGTAGTATCATAAGGTATTGCAGTTGTATATATATATATATTGATATATTAATGAGTTAAAACACGAAGAAAAAAGAAAAATATATCAATATATCAATAATAAGAAAATATACTGATATATTAAGAAAAAGAATATATGGATAGATTAATGTATTAAGGCAAGATGAAGAAAAGGAAGAATAAAAATAATATACTAATATATCAATGTTAATATCATAAGAGGAAGAAGAAGAGGAAAAAGATTATACTGATATATTAATATATTAAGACAAGAAGGAGATGAAAGAAGAGGTCACCCCCTGTTTGTTGAAGTGGTAGTTTTATTGACGACGCTTGTACGAGAACAGAAAACCAAGCAAATTGTTGTTTTTTTTAACTCTTAAAGTCCTATACCACCTCATTCCACTCGGCTGGAAGTCACATTCGTTTTAACTAATCAGCCCCAAACAATAGCCTTTGTTTAAATTTAATATTAAACATATGTAGAAATCTTTGATTTAAGGGAAATAATAGGTAACTTTAGATGCAAAGGTCATTTTTAGCCATTTTTTTATACATCCTTATAGGAATGCTCTGGAGTTAGAAAGTTATTACTCGCAATAACAGGGAACTTTTGTGCCAGTAGAATTAAATTTGGTTTGGTTTGGTTTGTTTTGTTTTATGGCATATCAACCTCAGTGGGTCATTTAATGCAGATAAAGTTTTGAAATAAATTAATTCTTAATGGATACACATTTTTTTTATGAACACATTTTCCTATTTAACCCATAGATGGGACAGTAGAATTAAAGTAGCTAACCCCTTTAACAGAATGAATGTGTAGTACTGACCTCTTCCTATTTAACCCATAGATGGGACAGTAGAATTAAAGTAGCTAACCCCTTTAACAGAATGAATGTGTAGTACTGACCTCTTCCTATTTAACCCATAGATGGGACAGTAGAATTAAAGTAGCTAACCCCTTTAACAGAATGAATGTGTAGTACTGACCTCTTCCTATTTAACCCATAGATGGGACAGTAGAATTAAAGTAGCTAACCCCTTTAACAGAATGAATGTGTAGTACTGACCTCTTCCCATCATAGAAGTGTTAGAGAGAATGGTGTGATAATGGAAGCTTTTGTTAATACCAACTGTACAAGCACTTTACTCAATCCCAAGATTCAGTGTTTAATGGCATATCAACCTTTGTGGATTATTTAATGCCAACTCCCAAGATTCAGTAATGCTATTACATTCACTTTTGGACAAATAAGTAAAGTCGTCGGGGCGGCCGAATGTCGGTATCAGCCAGACAGTGAGGGAATCTATCCCCTTTTCACTAGCCCTAGACCAAGGAGATTATTTTAGCATCTGAGGTGGAGCGCCACACCTACCATCAGCTCCTTACTTTACCGCACAGATCCCTGTGCTACTCATACGCTGAGTTGGCGAGGACCGGTATCGAACTAGGAACCTTGTGATTCCTAGCCGAACGCTCTACCGACTGAGCTAACCTTTGCATAAATACCTCTTCATTCCCCCAACTATGGGTTAAATAGTACACTACTGTTCTTTTACAAGAAAAGGATTTGGCATTAAATAATCCACAAAGGTTGATATGCCATTAAACAAAGAAACTAAACCAACACACATAAGTCAGCGGATAAGCATCACCAGATAAACAGGATTTACATTTTTGCATTTCACGTTGGATGATTTGGACAATCTCATTTTAACCAGAGGGTGTTAATAACGGTCGTACAATTAAAGAACACAAATATTAATATATAGATTTATAGAATTCGAGGAAACAAGACATTCAACCAACTATCATTCATCTATAAAAGGAACCTAATGATTACATGCAAGACTGAGAAAAGCTTAAGAAATAAAGAATGACTTGTAAAAAGAATTGTCTTGAACTTTAAAAAAGATTAGTATTATCTGCATTATTCGGACTATTGTCCCCATCTTCATTGTTATTTGTACAACGTTTCGGCCGATATGCCCTCTGGCCTTCTTCAGGTATTTTTATCAGAAATTGTTTGGATGATTGAATGTTTTCTTTCTATTTGTATTTTTGAGGTGAGGCTTCATGTGAAAAATATTGTCATTTCAGACTGTTGTCCTCATCTTTATAAACACAACATTCAGGCCACTGTAAACTCTGGCTCTTTTTAGGTGTTTTTTTAATTACTTTAAAATAAGTCATCTTGTCTGTATTTATGAGATGAGGCTTGATATGAATAATTTTGATATTTTGGACTGTTGTCCTCATCTTTATTGTGGTATGTATAAACACAACATTCAAGGTTATTTCCTATAAGTCCAACCTAAAAAAGGGGGGAACCACTCTGAATGAATTTTATCTGTTAATTAATCTACCCAATATTTTCCCATTGAAACTAACCCTAAACCCGTCTTTTTTTTTCCCTGGTAGATCAATAAATAAATAAATAATTCATCAATCAGAGTGGTTCCCCTTTTTCTAGGTTGGAGTTATAGGAAATAACCACATTCAGGCCACTGTAAACTCTGGCTCTTTTTAGGTGTTTTTTTTAATTATTTTAAAATAAGTCATCTTGTCTGTATCTATGAGATGAGGCTTGATATGAATAATTTTGATGTTTCAGCTGCTGTATCCTCCTGCCTTCCCTGTGTATACGAATGATAGGCATGCAAAAATAATGACATCATTATTTGAATATCTTCAAAAGTTCTTAGACACCTGTTTGACCAACTATCAAAAAGGATTTCCCTGGTTGGGTTATTACTCACTCGGCTATACAGAGAACACCTGAGGAAGGCCGGAGAAAATAGAGGGAAAACTGTTGTGTTTATACATACCAGAATAAAGATGAGGACAACAGTCTGAAAGTTTTCTTTCTACTTTTTATATTATTATTGATGAGGTCCAGATAATTTACAAGGAACATTGTTAAGAAATTGAAGAAAATGTATTTATCAACTCCTCTGCACAAGCAGGATGTGACACAAGGTCATTTTTTAAGCTGAGTTTATCAGATTTGAATTCAGAGTTTTCCTTCTCCTAGACTGGTTGCAATACCAAGGCTGAAGAGCCTAGTCCACCCTACTATTTACACATAGTTGGATTCATACCTTTCCCAAGGGTATTAGTGCCATATGAAATGCAACCAGCCTCGTCCAGGATTTGAACTTGTGTCGTCATATCCATTTCCTTTGATAATAACCATTATACCACATACACCTCCTAATCTTCTCAACCATTTGCATATGTCAAACAAGTACAGATTTCAATATTATGTGGGGAGTTTTGTTTAAAGTGCATGCTGGAGAAAGCTCCCCTCCCTTGTTGGATATAATTTGGAATCACCCAGATACTTGTACCTCCTGCTGATGAAATGGATTAATCCAATTGGTATATTCATGACCATTCTCTGTTGCCATTTTGAACCCTGACCCCCCCTCCTCCTTTTCAGCCAAATAAGTTGAGTTGTGATATTTTACAGCATATTGTAGAATACTGTTAATTGTTATTCTGGGTTACTTTCACCCTTAGCCAGGATTGAACCTGCAGTCTGGAAATGACTGTTACAGATTGTTAACTATTGGACAGTGAAACAGTCAAACACCTCCTCAGCTTAATGGACTCTTCCTGGCAGTAGTGGCAGTAATTATTTCAGCTGTTATAGTGGGTTCATTTGAGAACTAGTAACTGCATGGTTAGGCTTGGCCAGTCACATTGCTCAAACCAATTGTTGACTGTCTGACTTACTTCAATACATATCAACTTTTTTCTGGTCATTTAATGCTGAATCTTGTCATTTTGATAAACAAAGGACACGGGTTGCTTACAGTACCTGCTGTTGCTTAAGAGGCCTCCCAATTAAGTATTGAACTGGTTCATTGCTGCTTAACTTCAGTTATATAGCAAGTTGTTTTCGGGTCATTTAATACGGATTCAAGTCATTTTGATAAACAAAGGACTTGGGTTGCTTATAGTACCTGCTGTTGCTTAAGAGGCCTCCCAATTAAGTTTTGAACAGACTCATCGATGCTTAACTTTGGTGATCTAGTGGGAAACTAGTGCAACTAAATAAGTACTGAAGAATTGATTTGTATTATGAAAACCCCAAGAATAAAAAGAAGACATTCAAATAAATGAACAATTTCCTGAAAATTTTGGAGAATTCTTTTGCTTTTTGGAGACAAAAAAATAAAAAAAAATAAAAAAAAATAACAAAAAAAAAAAAACAAACACAGTGGAACCTCGATTCATGAACAACTCGGTAATCTGAACATTAGCTACATAAATGAGAGTAACCTCCCCTTCTTAATTAATGTGTTCTTAATTGTGCTTGCGCATTATTTGAAATGAGTAAGTAAGTAAAGTCATTGGGGCGGCCTAAAGTCGGTATCAGCCAATCAGCGAGGGAGTCTATCCCCTTTTCAATAGCGCTAGACCAAGGAGATTGTTTTGGCGTCTGAGGTGGAGCGCAACACCTACCATCAGCTCCTTTACCACACAGATTCCTGTGCTACTCATATGCTGAGTTGGCGAGGACCGGTATCGAACTAGGAACACTCTACTGACTGAGCTAACCCAACCCCTAAAATGAACTTAATTGTTATTAAGAACGCATTTTATGATATTTTTGTTTTAAAACATGCAGTTGTATTGATTCAAGCAAATTCATACTTTCAGTGTAGATTTACAGTGAAATGAAAATGGCCGATCAAAACAGACGGCTTCCTCAAAGTGAAATAAACAAAGGGAGATTATTCTCATTTATGGAGCTAATGTTCACTTTACCAACTGAATTGTTCAACTTCAGCATTGTTGGTAAAGTGAACATTAGCTACATAAATGAGAATAATCTCCCTTTGTTTATTTCACTTTGAGGAAGCTGTATGTTTTGATCGGTCATTTTCATTTCACTGTAATTCTACACTGAAAATACAAATTTGCTTGAATCCTTACAACTGCATGTTTTAATGCAAAAATATCATAAAATGCGTTCTTAATAACAATTTATTAGGGGAAATATTATTTCAGTTTTCAAACAAATCAGTTCTCGGAGAATCAAAGTTCCACTGAACTTTGGTTTAAATGATTCAATTTAAAAAAATTTTTTTTTAATTGCAATTTACTGACACTAAATTGTTTTTTTGTTTACGTCCTAAAAATGAGGAACAACTACAATTGAAAATGATAAAGTATAAAATAATTAAATACACCAGCTGCTCTACCAACTACTAGAGTAAAAAAGAAAAGAGAAAAAAGAAAATGACCCCAACTTGAAAATAAAGAATAAACTTTGGGTAAAACATGCACTAATGCCCCCCCCCACTTTGCCTCTGGGAAAACGTAATTAAACACACCAGCTGTTCTACCAACTACAAGGGTAGAATAGAAAAGAAAAAAAAAAGAAAATGACCCCAAACTTGAAAATAAAGAATAAACTCTGGGTAAAACATGCACTAATGCCCCCACCCCTTTGCCTAAACACACCAGCTGCTCTACCAACTACATGGATAAAATAGAAAAGAAAATGAAACCAAACAAGACAAAGAAATATAATAAAGGATGAGTTTAAGGTGTGATGTTAGCTTTTACAAACAATAATTGACAAAAGCTAACATGTCACCATAATTATTTGTATTTCTGTTACAGCAGAATATTTCATTTCATTTGCCAAGTCCCATCACCAGTCTTCTTGCATTTTCACATTCTCTAACAAAAAAAAGATTTCTACACATTAAAAAAGAAGACATTAAATTTGAAAAATATTTTAATACAAGTACAGAGTAAATATTTAAATTTTTAAATTTGCATTCATCTTTTATTTATTTTTTGTTTTTTTGTTGTTTTTTTTTTTGTTTGTTTGTTTGTTGTTGTTTTGGTTCCATCAATTTCTGCTGCTGCTGCTGCTGCTGCTGATAATCCTAGTAAGAATCCAATATTCTTAGGTTCAAATCTCAACAAAGTTATTTGCAGGGCAGAAGTATTGACAAGTAAACTTAAATAAGCCAAGACAGATGTACACTAAAAAAAAAAAACTTTAAAAAAAATTAATAGTAATATTACTTAAATTATAAAAGTATGAAAAAGTTTAAAAATAACCTTGAATATTTTTAAATCCTCCTTTTCTATCCACAATTTTTTTTTTTTGTGAATCCTTTTCAATATTTTTTTTTTTTATGTATTTGAATTACATAAGATTTGGCAAGAGAAAAAAATATCTCCGCCCTTATTTCCTCAACTATGAATGAAGAAAAAAATAAAATAAAAAAATTGAAGATTGAAAAAAAAAAAAAAAAATCATTTTTAATTTTTACGATTTAAAAATGATTTAGAAGTTTAGGCTTTTTTTTTTATTAAAATAGAAAGCAAACCAAAATGGCCGACATAGTTTTAATAATAATAATGAGGTGTGGGGGTGGGGACTGATTTTGAAACTTTCTTTTTCTTAATATAAATTCTTAATGAAACAAAGAAAAATCTTATAATAAATAATAATAAATCAGTAAGAGAATGCTTACTCTATTATCAATTACATTTATAAAAAAAAAAAGACAAATTTTGGAATTACTTTTTGCATTGAAGGAGGAGGAGAGGAGGAGGAGGAGGAGGAGGTGTAAGTCACAAGAATTGAATCTTTTTTTACCTCCATCACTAGAGAAGAAATACTTTGATCATTTAGATTTTCAATGATCAACTTTTGCTGAACAAATAAGGAGAACCCATTCATTGATAGATAAAAAAAAAAAAAGGTTCATTTCTTTTGCATAAGAATTTCATTTCATTTATACGGCATTTACAGGGATGACATAATGTCATGGTTTTTATGACATCTGCAATATAAATGGACACCGCCCAGCTCCTCTCTTTCTCTCTGTTGATGCAAAACAAAAAGAAAAAAAAAAAGGGGGTTTCTTAATGAATCTTTTTGGAAGGAAATAACGATATATTAAACGCTGGCAAAAATGATGGTATTATCATTTATCAAAATGTTTAACACAAAAATGATGAAAAAAAACAAATGATATAAAGGTAGAAAGGAAAGAGAATTGGAGGAGGGGTCGTGAAGAAAAGATTTGGGGAGGTTATAAAAGAAGAATTTTTTTTTTGGGGGGGGTCATGAAGAAGAGAGTTGGGGGGGGGGTATGAAGAAGAGAGTTTGGAGGGGGTATGAAGAAGAGAGTTTGGAGGGGGGTATGAAGAAAATATTTTTAAAGCTTGAAGGAAAGGGGTTATAAAGGAGTATAAATAAAATATTATGGGGGGGTATGAAGAAAGATTATGGGGGAACCTCAGGAGATTATGGAGAACCATGAAGAAAACATCTTTAAAGCATAAAAGAAAGAGAATATGGGGGAGCATGAAAGAAAGGGATCATGGGGGGAGCATGAAAGATTATAAGAAAGAAGGATATTTAAAGAATGAAGGAAAGGAGAGACACGAGGAAATGTGTGGGGGGGTATGTATAAATTCTGAGTGGTATAAAGAAAACAGATTTGGGCAGTGGGGTACGTAGGAAAGAGATTGGGGGGGGGGGGGTAGGGGGGCATGAAGGAAAGAAATTCGGAGCCATGAAGAGAAAGGAATTTAATGAACCGGAGGGGAGGGGGCTCGAGTAGAGAATGATTTTTATTTTTCTTTATTTTTTTTTTTTTTTTTCTTTTAAAGATTTTCACTAAATATTTTAATTTTTTGGAAAATTGTTTAAAAATTTCTGAAAACAGAAATTCAGAAAACTGACAATATTTGTTTTCTTTAAAGGTCCTCATTGTGTCTTTTCATTTACCCCCCTCAAACCCATGCCCCCCTTTTGTTTTATAATCCCTAATTGAAAGAAGGATTCATCTTTATAAAAAAAAAAAAAAATTAAATAAGAGTTGGGGGGGGTGGGGGTTGTGTTCTTAATATATTCACTTTATATCAAAGTGAAATGATATCTAAATAACTTGTGGGGGTGGGGGGGGTTCATTTTGTGTCAAATAATTAATTTGCCCTCATCATCATCATTATCATCACTAAGATTCAAAAGAAGAATTGATGGTGAGTTCATTATGACAACAATATGTTATCATATTCAGTTTATTATTATTATTATTATTATTTATCTTTGCCTAGAAATCTAAACAGTCTTGTCTTTTTGTCTAAGAATTTTGCCAATATTCACTTTTTATTTTATATTATTTGTCTTGCCGTTTGACATTGCTTTTGTCACCACGACATCTGGGACAATACCATTTGCCTTTTGGTTTGGAAGTCAGATTGACACAACTGAAATGGAACCATTCGATTGGACAAAGGTCATTATCACAACCAATCATCTCGCCGTAAGACACCTGATTGCAATCACAATATGTCGGTTCATCTGGATCAATTGGAGGGTCAATTGGCGATTTTTCACTTTCTTTTTCTTTCTTTGTTTTCCTTTTCTTCTTCTTTTTAGAAACACGATCTTTCTCCTCCTAGAAAAGAAAAAAAAATAATTAAATAAAAAATCATATTAAGATAAATCATTAGAAGAACAAAAATGGAATATTTCTCTGAATTTTTGAAATGAGGCTTGATTATTTAATTATTTTTCAGATGAGGCTTGATTATTTAATCATTTTTGAGATGAGGCTTGATTATTTAATTATTTTGTGTAGATAACAATAAAGATGAGGACAATAGTCCGAAATAATAAAAACAATGGTATATTACACAAGTTTTAACTTTAGATTCTTAAAAACATTTGTTATATTCTTATTTTAAAAAGTTTTGGTTGGTTGGTTGGTTGGGTTTTACGGCATGTCAACATTTTATGCCAAAGACATTTTTGTTTTATTTATTCTTGTTGGTTATTCTATTTCTTTATTTTGAAGAGTTTTTGTTACTGGAGCGGATGGTTATTGAAATAATAACTCAAATTGTAACTTACAAATGAAAACGGTTTATTTTAACAAGAATTTGTTAACATTAGTAGTTATATACTGACATCCGACCATGTCAGTCGAACATGAGGATCAATTAATGTAGAGAGCCACACACAAACCGAAGCTCATGTGTCACCATTGTTACAAAGTTCTAGTTCAAGATTCAATTCAATAGTCTCTACATTGCATCATATCTATCTATCTATCTACTTTTGAAATGATACTGGAGATGGTTATTGAAATAATAACAAAAACCATAACTATCAAATGAAAAGGGTTTATTTTAACAAGACATACAAGAATATGTTAACAGTAGTATATGACTACTTTGTCTAACTGGAAAAGATGGACGTCCGAGACCAACACCGTTCATATTCATATTTAACCAGAATAGTCCATTCTATTCCATCTCTATAGCGCCATGATGTTACAACTTGTGATAGTCTTCTAATTTCAAGTTTAAGATTCAATTCAATAGTCTCTACATTGCATCATATCTATCTATCTATCTATCTATGCACCTTTTGTAATGATACTGGAGATGGTTATTGAAATAATAACTCAAATCATAACTTACAAATGAAAAGGTTTTATTTTAACAAGACGTACAAGAATGGGTATTTGTCTCATACCCCACTTGTATGGACTGGGCACAAGGCCTCGTTTTAACGTGGGCCCACCCACAAGCCAAAGCTCATGGGTTGGAAAGAACAAAAATTGCGTCGATCCCTTCGGCATTCCCCCACAAGAGGGCGCCTCAGGTGCTGGGCAATAAACCCAGCCCTGCCACCAACGGGGCAGGTGTTGCCTGGGGGTATGGCCCCCTGGGATCGACGCTATTATTTGTACTTTAACCTGATCCAGTGGCTGAAGCACACTGGACCCCCAGCCGAAGCCGAGTATAGAAGGTAAGTGTCAAAGCATCTTCCCTTCTAATCCAGGTAAGTAAGTTGAGCAATAATTAGTAGGTATGTGCATTATTAAATTGTTTTTTTGACATAAAAAATCTAAAACATAACAAGAAACAATAAAAAAAAATGAGAATTTAAAAGGGAGGGAAAAAGGGAAGTAAGAGAGTAAGAGAGAGGAGAAGGAAGAGGAAAGGAAAGAGGAGGAAGAGAGAGGAGGAAGAGAGAAAAAGTGAGATAAGAAATGAAAAGGGGGGGAAAGACAGAGGGAAGATTAAAAATGAGGGAGGAGAAAAAAGAAAGAGAATATAAAAGAGAGAGAAAGAGAGAAAAGAAAATGGAATAATAACAGATAAGAAAATAAGAAAAATAATAAAAAATTTACTTTTTTGTCTTCATCTTTACTTATGTCATGTGTTTTTTGTCGCCGTTGTCGTTTACTTCCAGTTTTTTCATTTCGATCATTTTCTGTTTTAACTTTGGTATTAGAAGAATAATCTTCTTTGTCATTATCTTTGCCCAAAGTGGGATCTGCAGGGGGAAGAAGAAAAGAATTTATTTTCTTAGAAACAAATTTGGTGAAATAAAAAAAATGGACAAAAAATGAAAACATTAAACAATGTGCACAGAAATAAAATCTTGCGTCTGTGGAAAAATCTGTTTCGTTTGTTTTACGGCAATTCAACCTCAGTGGGTCATTTAATGCAGATAAAGTTTTGAAATAAATTCATTTTTAATGGAGACTCAATTCTTTTTATAAAGACATTTTTCTATTTAAGACATAGATGGAACCCTAACAGGTACTACCACTCCGGGTCAGAGTAGGCCAGGTAGCAATGGTGATGAAGGGGTGGAAAATTTGTGGCAAACAAAGACATCTCTTTCCAATGACCGGGATATGCATGTGGGGTTTGGGGACTACTTGTGAATTTCTTATTCCCTTGTTACTCCTTCCATGTGTAACGTTGTGGTGTGGGGGCTTTACACCATGGGCTTTTTTACACCGTGCACTCCATGGGTGCACTATTAAACTTATACTCTGGTCACTGGACGCTTACAAGGCACACTGCCACACACGTAAACCTTTGGGCTTGTTTACAACACACACAGGATTCCAGTAGTTCTTTCATGGTCAGTGGATAGGTCAAGGGAATATCAATTTACACAGGCCGTGTGCTCTTCGTTGCGGTCAATTACTTTATCTCCACAGGTATCTATGGACAGAGGAATCTCGTTTGTTTATTAGTGACTTTCATTAATAACATCTCTTGTAGTATTTTTTTCGTAGTAAAATAAAGTTGATAATAAACTTTTCGTTTCTTTTCAAATGACTTATTTATTCAATTCAATTCCGTTTTCTTAACTTTGAGAGAGAGAGGAGTCAGCTTCAATAATGAGTAATGTTCTTATATGGTCAACTTTCAGTAAACTTTGAGTGGCATTAACTTTTTCCAGTCTGTAACTATCAGGGCGGCCCTTTTCGTTTTCAGTGACAACAGATCATTCCCCTGGTCCATACCTCGACCGACACAGGCCCTACTGAATCTCTCAGCCCAACTGTCACTGGCAAATTCCGTAGTCCCACTCTCAGCCCAACTGATCCCTTAGCCAGAGGTTAGGCTATTTATAACATTTCCAACAGAACAAATCTATAAGGGTCTTCTTCTCGAAGGAAAAGAATGTTCCAGAACATTATCGAGCCTTTGATTCGTTATAATTGTTCCATTACTTCCACCGGTCATTGAAAGTTCAACCCCTGAAAAGAAACATCAACTGCCAATGAGTCTGGAAATCTTGGAACCTGTCTTTTTGACTCCACAATCCTTTGAATGTTTTTATCTCTTCCCGATCCGATTTTTCTAAGAGACCACACAAGCAAGCCAGAGAATCTGTTACAGATGAATTCATTGGATGGAGTCGGCTTAACTGACCCAGGGTGAATGAAGAAAACAAAATTAAAATCATGATTTCTATTGTCTGATTTATTAACTGAACTGGAGCCTCACCATCAGATGCAGTTTAGTGTCATTCTCAGGATGCCCCATTTTTTGGAAGAGGTCTTATTCTCCCGCAGGGGATACAGTCAGTGTATTCAAACTCCTGCCAAAAAGGTTTTATTTTTAATACGAGTACAGTCATGAAATATACATTGTTGAAACTTGTTAACTTCTTTCACTCTTTTCTTGTTTGTTACTTACCCCCCCCCCCTCTCATCAGCTGACAATTACTAGCATAGGTACAACAATAGAAGTGGAATTTAGTTTATTGGAGAAATTTGGTGACTAACAATAATTTAATTTGTAGCTGGTATTAATAATAATGCGAGTCAAAAGTTTTGCAATATTTTGGTAACATGAAGAACAATTTGGCAGTTCCAGATGTTTTGGCCAAGGTTGTGAAGGTGACAAACAATATAAGACTCTGAGATTCACAGCTCGCCTGATACTCTCAGAGTGATACTTGGGTTAAATTGAACTTAACAGACCTAAATTCCACTGTTGTATATCACTCCGATGAAAGAAAAACAAAATACAAAAATCAGGGAATTAACCGAATTTAATGAAACTTTCAGTGTTGATATATTAATGAATTAAAGATATAATGCACCAGTTATTTTATTTAAAAACTTTTACATTTTTTCAGGTCAGTTAACTTTGAACCACGTATCTTTGAGAATCTGTGTTACGCCTCAAAGATACATTCCTGCTCTATTAGCCACTATGCCACAGAGACTCAGCCCATAGATGTTTGTTATAAATGTAGGATTTTTTTTTTAATTTGAGAGATACATTTCTGAAGCTTTGGTTTCTAAAAGATGTGATCTTTGTAAACTGATCCCGTAATTGGTTTCACAACAATAACACAGCAGTCTCCAACATAAACTCGATAACACACTTCAAATTGTCTCACCTCATTCCATGCCTGACACTTGGTGTTTTATGCACAGCTCGATCTCAAAAATATTTGCATATGTGCAAATACATTCTCACCAATTCTCCTGGCTCCGAGATAGCGTTTTCTTTCGTGCTCTTCACTCAGTTTGCACACAAAATACATTCAAGTCGGTGGAATGGCCTAGTGTCGTATCACCCATGATTGTAAGTCCTTCAATCTAAGCAGCATGTTACCTCTATCTCAGCCAGACAGTGAGGGAGTCTATCCCCTTTTCACTAGCATTAGACCAAGGAGATTATATTTTAGTATCTGAGGTGGAGCACCACACCTACCATCAGCTCCTCACTTTCCCGCACAGATCCCTGTGCTACTCATACACTAAGTTGGCGAGGGCCGGTATCGAATAAGGAACCTTGAGGTTCCCAGCCGGACACTCTACCAACAGAGCTAAACCAGCCCTTTATTCAAACCTTGACACTATGTGACGGACAACGAGTACCACCGTACTCATTTGGAAAAAGAGTGAGAGTGTCTTGCCTGCCGGAGTCGAACCCGTGCCCTCCGAAATGCAAAGAAATGAGATTTAGGTGCCGGATGGACGCAAGGTGCAATTCAGGTGCCCGGATGTTGGGGCCTACACGCATCATCCGAATGCATGAGAATTGTGCATGGGCGCGAGGTTCGACTGATGTGCCTGGATGATAAGGGGAAACGGAAGTAGAAGTGGGGTGACGGCAGGAAGAGTGTTGCGACTTCAGCTGCTGGTAGACGACAACAGTGTTGTAGCCTGCGAATAAGGCGTTTGACTCACTTCTTTTTGCCCCCCCCCCCCCCCCTCAACAAAGAACATTTACTTGAAACCCCATAATTGTGCAAAGAAACCAAACCAATCTTAAATACACTGGAGATCGAAAGACTGGTCATAAGTAGAACAAACAAATATTTATTCCACCCCCTCTATTTTTTTTCTTCTATACACTAATTAGCACCCCAGTGCAGATCCATTTTGAAAGGAACTAAATTTTGCTTTTCACCGGTTGTTAGTAAACAAAACAGCTGGCTGATAAAAACCAGTAACATTTTTATACTAAAATAGTTTTTGATTTCAATTTTTTAAAATAATAATTATTTCATGTTGTTGTTGTTGTTAGCCTATGTGAAATAATTAATTTTACACTAAAGATAAACTAATATTATTTTTCTTTAAATAAAACTTAAAACAAAAGACATGTTTATTTTCCATGTGCCTCTACAGATAGTTAATATTAAAAAGTATTTATTTAAAAAAAGATTTTGCTAGAGTTAGGAGTTAGGGGGAGCTATTATTATTATTATTATTATTATAATAACCTTATAATATACTTTTTATAGCTTTAACTATTCCCGTACTAAACGTGTCTACCATTAAAGGTTTTATAATTAAAAAAGAATTGCTATTGAATTAACAACATGAAATAAGTAAAAAAAGTGTCTTTAATATAAAAATGTGTCTTTCGTTTATAGTTTTATGATTTTAAAAAAAGTGTGTCTAAAAATCATCTGTTAACAAACAACCGGATTTTAACAATGAAAAGTAAAACATATCCTTTTGAATCTAGGTTTCACCTGGGGTGCTTATTGGTGTTAAGGTCCATTTATTCATACAGGACAATTAAAATAGTAAAAAAAAAAATAGCAGCAGCAGGACCAGCCGCAGTACTCACCAAGATTTTCCAAATCTTGCTCTAGTTGTCGTGATCGATTTTCTATGAGGTCAATAATGAAAGATAACATGCTGAGTTTCTCGTCTCCAATTTCTTGGAATTTCAGCAAAGCACGTTGGAAGATTATATAAGATTTTCTCTTGGCTTGACCTTCTCCTTCGTACATACACAAATGATGACGATCAATGTCTTGCATGATTTCTGGAAAAAAGAAATTAAATAAAGAAATGAACAAAAAAACAATTGAGTCAATAAAAAAAAAAATTTTTTAAATATTGTAAATCTTAAATAGAATAAATTTCAACTTTAACAAACTCGCAGAAAAAAATGAACTTTTTTTTACTGACCAAATGTATGGCAAGATTGATAGAATATAGCAGAACCAGTGGATATACTACAGTATGATCATATAATTATTACAACATTCAATATGTTTACTTAAGAGCTATTGCAAAATAGTTCAATATGTAAAAACTATAATAATAATATAATGGGCCAAGTTAGCTCAGTCGGTAGAGCGTTCGGCTAGAAACCACAAGGTTCCTAGTTCGATACCGGTCCTCGCCAACTCAGCGTATGAGTAGCACAGGGATCTGTGCGGTAAAGTAAGGAGCTGATGGTAGGTGTGGCGCTCCACCTCAGATGCTAAAAAACAATCTCCTTGGTCTAGCGCTATTGAAAAGGGGATAGACTCCCTCGCTGACTGGCTGATACCGACTTTAGGCCGCCCCGTCGACTTTACTTTTACTTTTTACTTATAATAATCTTAATTCAATTCTCTCTTTTTTTTCTTTTTCTTCTTTTCATCTTTTCATTATGTTTGATTGAAACAGACTAGCGTTATCACTTCTGTGCATTCACCCCTACTTTATCTTTCTTTCTTATTATTTTTTCTGTGTAGCAATGTCCTTTTTCTTCCTTTTCTTTCATTATAATAAAAACGAACAAAAAACAATTGAATCAATAAAAACAGAAAATATTGTAATTCCTAAATAGAATAATTTCAGCTTAAGTAAACATATTGTAGCGATTGTCTGCCACTGTTTGGTCCAGAAGAGTTATCTTCCCTTGCTACAGGATTCTGTCGCTAGGGGCTCTGAATATTTAGTCAGCAAGCCGCAAATTTTGAGTCCTCGTTCTCCGGAACAGTCAAAACCAAACATGGGTTAGACACTTGTGCCTCTACCTTTAAGTGGGAGGCTTTGCCCCTCAGCCTGCTATAAGTAAGTGACATTTCTTCAGGAACTCTTTATCACTTCTGTAGGACAAATTCCTATTTTCTATATACACGTTTGTATATTCGTTAATCAGGTGTCTGCTTTGTATACCTTGTAATTTGTATATGTATTCCTGTCTTAAATGTATCACCCGAAGGCCTCTCAACGAATTCTGTACCTGGATCGAATGAACCTGTTGTCCCCCCTGAGCCATCACAACCAGGTACCGAGTACGTGAGCACCAACTCGAACACCTCAACAGAACGTGCTCCAGTGACACATGCATCGGGCATTGAAGAGATTACAATCATACAACAAGCCGGGTCTCAAAGAACTCTAACTGCCCTCACATGGACTGAAACCCCTTCGGTGGGAGAGATGTAGACACTTCTAATACTTTTGTTGATTCATATTTCAGGAATTGTTGGGTAGTCTCCCTTTTCCTAATTGATCGTCAGTTCTCCTAATTCCACAGTCGCTCACGGAATAAAGTCAGTTATTATTTTATAACATTGTCAGAGTAATTTATGTACACCTATGTACCGATGTGGAAGGTTACTTTAAGCCTTCAACTTTATCATAAGAACTTTATATATTATAATATCAAACATAATAATTAAATTATCATAGTGGTATATCCACAGGTCCTGCTATCAGTTTTGACATGCATATATGCACTTTGCCTGTAAAAAAGAAAGATTATTTTGTTCAGTATGATTTCTGAAAAAAAAAAGAAATCAGAGAAATGAAAGAATAAAAAAATTATCTGAAGTGACAACACTCAAGAGAAATAAGAAAAAGTAAAATCAACTGTTATTTGAGTTTAATCATTTTCAAAGCTGAATTCAAAAAGATTTACCAATTAAAATGGAAATCACAAAGAAGTTTTAAAAAATGTTCCCATAATATATCAAAAGATGGAGTAGTAAATATCCAAGTATTCATCATCATCATCCTTTTGTGCTGGCAGCATGGATATCCATGACAATCTCTCGCCATCCTTCCCTATCATTCATTGCTGAATAATATATTCCTCTGTTCCGTCATTGTTCACTATATGTTTGTTCTCTTTGTTTCAGCAACTGACGAGCCTTTAGCCATTTGCCAATTTCTCTCTTCTCTCTGTCACACCCAGGGAGTCTCCTTTGAATATGGCACTGCAATACAGGACTGATTCTGATTGAAAAAAGTTTGGTTGTTGAGGCTGGTCATTCCAGAACCTGAATGCACTCAGTATGCCACAACTTTTGTGAAGAATCGCATCACTGAAAAAACTGTGCAAACATATAGTTAACAATGATGGAACAGAGGAATATATTGTTCAATTGCCCCTGGGAGGTCCTCTGTGCAGCATCCGGTATCCATGCAGAGTTGATCTATGTACTTCTTTGCTGGGCGACCAGCTCTGGCATGCCCATGTGATGGCTTCCACAGAAGAACGTCACTTAGGAGTTCATCCTTGCTTCTCCAGCAGTGCCCAGTATGTCTTGTTCACCTCACACGGATGGTTTTCTCGCTGGGTGTTGTTTTCACATCTTGTTTAATATTGCACGCAGCATTTCCCCATGCAAGTCCCATCTAACTTATTCTCCAGCCGCTTCATTAGAGTTGAGGTAGTGCAGCCGTACAGTATAGCTAGATTTTACCTTATTTTTGTAAATTCGGGAGAGCATTCGGCTAGAAACCACATGGTTCCTAGTTCAATTCCGGTCCTCGCCAACTCAGCGTATGAGTAGCACAGGGATCTGTGCGGTAAGGTAAGGAGCTAATGGTAGGTGTAGCACTCCACCTCAGATGCTAAAAACAATCTCCTTGGTCTAGCGCTAATGAAAAGGGGATAGACTCCCTCGCTGATTGGCTGATACCGACTTTAGGCCGCCCCGACGACTTTACTTACATTAAATATTGTAAATAAGATCCTCTATATTATTAAACATAGTAAATGGAGAGAGCACAGATGCCATGAAATATCAGACGGCTTTAGTTGTTTCATCAAAGAAAACTTTCCCATCCCCTTTCCCCAGTTTATAAAAATACAATTCATTAAGAAACTTTACTAGGGAGCCATCAAATTTCCTTGGGATTCTTTCAAAACAAATCCATGCGTCCTAAGACACTAAATTGAAAAGCTATCAGGCTCACTTATATTGACAAATATGGTAAATAGGTCTGATTTATAAATCAATAAATGAGGGTTAGTATTATCTGCGTTATTCGGACTATTGTCCCCATCTTCATTGTTATTTGTACAACGTTTCGGACGATATGCCCTCCGGCCTTCTTCAGGTATTTTTTGTCGGACTCGGGAACTTTCTCGGACTTGGGAACCTTCTTTTCGAACTCGGGAACATTCTTGTTGTAATCGGGAGCCATCAAGGAACTTTGAACCTAACCCTTTATTTATTCCGCGGGTGTATCCGGTTCTCATTCCGCTAACCATAGCTGGGGTAGGAGTTGTGTTAATTATTTTTCTAACTGCCTCCACTCAGGATTGAACTCGGTGTCCAGAGATAACTGTCACTTAGAACTGTCTTAACCTAACCACCTTATCCACTAGGCCATGTGTCCAATTGTACAAATAACAATGAAGATGGGGACAATAGTCCAAATAACACAAATAATACTAATCTTCAAGCCTCATCTCAAACATTCAGAGAAATAATAAATGAGGGGTTTTGTAGGCCTTCAAATGGAAAACGTCTTACATGATGCCATGAAATAGGGTAAATGAGAGGTTTTATATGCCATGAAATAGGGCAAGGGGCTGGTTTAGCGTAGTCAGTAAAGTACATGCCTAGGAATCGCAAGGTTCCTGGTTCAATACTGGTCCCCACCAACTTAGCACAGATTGGGTAATCTCATCTGTGCAATAAAGTGGGGAGTTGACGGTAGGTGTGGTGCTTCACCTAAGCAAAAAAAAACTCCCTGGTGTAGTGCTAGCAAAAAGGGGATAGACTTCCTTGCTGATACCGACAATAAGCTGCTCTCCTGACAAATAGTGTAAAAAGGTATTTTCTAACATTAAAGTCGGTATCAGCCAACCAGCGAGGGAGTCTATCCCCTTTTCAATAGCGCTAGACCAAGTAGATTGTTTTTGGCATCTGAGGTGGAGCGCCACACCTACCATCAGCTCCTTACTTTACCGCACAGATCCCTGTGCTACTCATACGCTAAGTTGGCGAGGACCGGTATCGAACTAAGAACCTTGTGGTTTCTAGCCGAACGATCTACTGACTGAGCTAACCCGGCCCTTTATACATATATATCCACACACACACACACACACACGGCCCCTTAAATATTAAATATGGTTAATGGAGGTGTTATATGCCATTAGAGTTAGTGAGGTTTTATACACTATTAAATGGAAATAGTTTATTGGTTGGATTTTACGGCATGTCAACTCTATTCTCAAAGCCATGTAATGAATAAAAGGACCAAATTATGTACTACTAACCCTACTCAGGGTAACTTAAAGTAAAAAAGTATTTTTTTAGCTCAAAACACACTAGGAAATGGATTTTTTGTCCAAATATCCAGAATTATCACGGCTTCAGTTTTTCTTAATGTTTTATTACATGTTATTATGCTACTGATGACTGACAAGTATAGATGATGCTAATGAATTAAACAAAAATATTTTGATTTCGGGACGGTCTAAACCCATTTCGGGACGGTTGATAATTTTTGTTCGGGACGGTCATGAAAAAAGTTAGTGTCGGGGTCTGGTAGGTAGGATAGTAATAAAATCAGAATGATCTGCATCAAAACAATATTATAGGGCAAGGGGTCACACATTGTTACATAATTGTATGATGGTATGGGTTTTTTGACAATATGCTTTAGTGAGAACGTAAAGGGCCCAAGTGGAAAAATACCAGACCGTTTGGGAACCTTGACCCCAGAGGCGATAATCTCGCAAGTCATGTGATATAGTTAGGAAGTTTTCAACCAGACATCAGGCAGAAAGGATCTCTCTGTTGAGGTTGTAACATCCGTGCAGTGAAAATGGGCAATGCAGAAATAAATCTTTGATCAAAGAAAAACAGTCTTGTAGTTGATTAATGCATGACTTAAAAAGAAGGCCTTAGTTAGAGACAGCAACATAGTAAGAAGATAGAAGAGACGACAAGACAACATAACCGTCCAAAGAAGTAAAGATGAAACATGGCGACTAGATGGTCATAGCCGAAAGGAAGAAGATAGAAAGAAGTAACAAACAATTAAGTCACTCACAACTCTGTCTCTCTCTCTATCACACAAGAACTCTCTTGTTTATATACCCACAATGGGCAATATAACAACATGACATATATGGTGAACACATGTGACATTTAATGCAAATAAACATGTAATAAATATAACCAAACACAAGGAAGGCACTTCCCAATTCTCACTCACACTTCCCAATTCTCACTCACACTTCCCAATTCTCACTCACACTTCCCAAAGCTGCTGGAAGATAAGTACCCATACTTTTTCTGACACCAAATTTGCATTGGTTAAAATTGGTTTATAGAAAAATGGTTAAATCAAACTTAATGGACCTAAATTCCACCATTGTATGTCATCCCACCAAAAAGAAAAAAAATACCAAAAATCAGGGAATTAACCGAATTTAATGAAACTTTCAGGGTTGATATATTAATGAATAAAAGATATAATGCACCAGTTATTTTATTTAAAAACTTTTACATCTTTTCAGGTCAGTTAATTTGATCTACATATCTTTGAGGCATAACACAAATTCCCAAAGATACCTTATTCAAAGTTAACTGACCTGAAAAAATGTAAAAGTTTTTAAATAAAATAACTGGTGCATTATATCTTTTATTCATTAATATATCAACACCGAAAATTTCATTAAATTCAGTTAATTCCCTGATTTTTGGTATTTTTTTTCTTTCGGCAGGGTGATGTACGATGGTGGAATTTAGGTCCATTAAGTCTGATTAAACCGAAAAAATATTTGTTTTAAGGTTATTCAAAAAAACAGCAAATCAGACGGATTGTATCAGGCCTGAACAGAGGTCTGTCATCAAATTTTTGGTAGCTGAGAAATGCAAACCATGTGAAATTTACATAAGAATATGTGATGTGTAAGAAGAAGCATATTTTAGTAAGAAAAAAAAAAAAAAAAGTTTACAAATGGACTAAACAAGGTTTTGCTACCGTGAGCCTGAATTAAAAACGGCAGTCAATAGAGTGTAAACATACTGACTCTCCAGTAAAGAAAAAGTTCCGGGTGCAGCAGTCAGTAAAGTGTAGAATAATCATACTAAGTTCCAATTACCGTCGAAGTCGTAAGACAGGGCAGTGGGTACTCAATACAGATCTAACCTTGCTGTAATCCTACTGCAGAATGCCAGAGTATTTATGAAGCATCGGGCTACCATACGGTCAGTCTGAGTTCAACCCTAGCCAAAGAAAATTGTGTCTAGCCACACTGAAGAGGCATGAAACACCGAAACACGTGTCTGTGGATGACTTATCAATATATATATATATATATATATATATAACCGAGTGACAGCGGATTTTTCGGTGAAAGCAGTAGTGTAAGGCGATGGATGACAGTACTTATTTGTATGGATCGGTCGGAGAGTGAGACTAGCTAAGACAGAACTAAAAGATATAGAAGCATGACCAGTTTTGTACCCCGTTTCCCCCAAAATAAAAACTTTGGGCATTATGCCCAGGTGTGTGTGTCCAGTTGCATTTTCTGTACCGATTTTCATATAAATAAACGTATTTGTTGTGCAGTCAGATGCAGAGATGCAGCCAGCACACATCAAATACACTCATAACATCATAGAAAACAAGCAGCCAATTAGGACTCAAGGAATGGAATCACCCAAATATACGAATGGACTATTCTTGACTCCCATAAGTACCAGCTGTCTTGGGCACTGGTTCAGTGGTGCTTAGCCAGTTGTTGATTGTCTTCTGGAATGTGAAAAGACCCATGACTTGATTTCCTTCAAAAAGATGCAATTATAGTTATTTACTAAGTTTAGCTTAGATGTGGCACAAGGCCAGAAGTAGGGGGGCACTCAGTGAGAACTGAATTAACTATCAATAGTCTGCAAATCTAGTTTGTTGACCATTATACCATGGGAGGTGCACCAAAAAGGTGAAAATATAAACAGTGCTTACTGTTGCCAATGCTTTAAGAAAAATTAGTAATTATTATAAAAAGGTAGGCCACATACTATAATGGCACAAAGTTTATTTTTGTTGGGTTTTTTTTACACATATGATATCAAGTATTCCAATCTAATACAGCCCTGTCAGCTGGGGCTGTAGAATACACTGACAGACGCATACGACTACTCAAATGTTAGCTGTTGGTGGTGACACACGATGCTTAAGGATGAGATCCTGGTGGCTGAGCAGTTCATGACATGCAACACTCCACTTTAGCCCTTACTTAGGCCAGACAGGTGGTCAGAGATCAAATGGTCATATCAAACCCTAGCATGTATATCAGTGATTCAAAATGTGGTCCAGCTGGACCATCTGTGGTCCACAGAACATTTCTAGTGGTCCACAGAGAGTTCAAAGCCACAAAAATTAGCCATTTCACAAAAATTTAACTAATTTAGCGCTTCTTATAATAACCCTCCCCAGTTGAAAATCTCTATTTAAGCGCACGTTGATGATCGGCGGAAAATGAATTGTCTTGTCTTACTTTAACACGTGTGCTAGCCGCTCGCAGCAACATTCAAGAAAAGCAGGATTGGTTCATGGGAATTTTTTGAATAAAAAATGGTCCATAAGCCAAAAAAGGTTGAGAAGCACTGATATATACGATAGTCCTGACCCTATCGCTCTTATGGAAAAACCCAACTCTTTTCATCATATGTGCTAGAAGAGGCTGAGGGTCCCAGTGTCCCTGGTATGACATTAAACTGGCATCTAGTGGTGAGGTTCAAATTCTGGAGCTCTGGGGAGTGCCCCTTCATTGCCATTACTCCCAGGTTCACACTGACCCAGAGTGGTAGTACCTGTTAGGGTCCCCAACCTAGGAGTTAAATAGATGAAAAAAATGAGTTTAAAAATATCGAATTTCCCACAAAAATGAATAAAACAAACAACTTTGGCATAAAATAATCCTTCGGTTGACATACTGTAATAACCAACCAACCAACCTATCTTTTTTAATAATTATTTCTATTCAATAATAATTCTTTTTTGGTACACAGTTATGATGTTTCAAGTAATTAATAATAATCTTTAGTAAACAATTATAATTAGTATTACTAGTACAAAACAAAAAAAACACCCTCCGGGCGATGTAAAAATAGATTTTTGAAACATATTGCCCGAGGGATCGGAGTAAAAAATTCAATGTCAGCGAGTTTGTACCCTAAGTAAGTAAAATCATAAAATTCATTAAAGGATTAAAAAATAAAACAATTTGAAATGTAAACTTTAAATATGTATTAAAATAAAACAAACTATATATAGATATATAATACCAGTCATGTATTTATTAAAACTTGTTTTAAAAAAACAATGAGGACTGTCTAATGTTGCATGTTCAAATTTTGAGTGTATTTATTCAGTTATGACGATTTTGGGTAATGTGACGTAAGCAGTGACGTAATTTTTGTTACAGACAAAAACCCGAAGCAAATCTCCATTATTAATAGATTTGGATTATTTGGACAGTTGTCCTCATCTTCCTTGTTATCTGTATAACGTTTCGTACGATGTGCCCTCCGGCCTTCTTCAGGTATTTCTTGTCGGGCTCAGGAACCTTCTTTTCAAACTTGGGAACCTTCTTGTCGTAATCGGGAGCCATCACAGAACTTTGAACCTAACCCTTTATTTAGTCCACGGGGGTATCCTGTTCTCATTCCGCTAACCATAGCTGGGGTACAGGTGTTAAGCTGTGTTAATTATTGTTTTATGTTACTGCTGACCCTGACTAGGATTACAATTATAGCCTCAAATAATTATTCTTAATACAATTTAGTTGTATGCTATCAAGAATTCCTATCTTATACTAATAATTCCCAAACTGATCCATTTGACCTATAGATGGTACCCTAACAAGTACTACCACTCCAGATCAAAATCAACCTGGGAGTAATAGCAATGAAGGGGTGACTCCACATGCCCTATAAATGGAGCCTCACCATCAGATGCAGTTTAGTGTAATACCCTGGGCACCCCTTTGGTGTGTGTGTGGGGGGGGGCATCTTACCCCATCCCTTCTGTAAGAGAGAGATACAGTCAGTGTATTCTAAACCTTGCCAAAAGAGCAATATTTTTTTTTTTAAAGTGAAGGATTCTAATTCAACCTCGGCATTTTTGTCTAAACTTGGATTTTCTCCACCAGACAAGAGGAAATACATAAAAAAAGATCCAGGAGAAAGCTCTAACCGCATCAGCGTGAATATGGAAATCCTATATTGTGACATCAAACTGACAAAATCTGGTGGTATCGTGAGATACTGCTGGGGCATTCTGGGTTAGTGGTAATGATGCTTCGGCCCCGAAACCATGCCTGAACCAAGAGTCATCATCTGATGAAGGCTTTGATGGTTGCAATGCTACTGTGTAAATAGCAGTCATTGTATGGAAATGAGCATTTCATAGTTAAATTCATTATATGAAAAACCATGTTAGGTCACACAAAGCGCTAGAGGTATTATGTAACCCCGTACTACCTGCTTCATAGTTGGATCATTGGCGACTAAACCGGTTCCCCCACCAGGCTTGCCTGGTGAGGAGGGTGACTTGACACCCAGCAGAATGAAAATCAAAATCAAAACCTGTGAAAGGGCGGAGGAAGCTTCTCGATTAACAGCCACCTAGTATATTAATGCAAGAAAATAAAAATACTTAGGTTTGTATCCAGGCGTGTAATAGTCTAAATAACCCCCGCTGCCTTGTGGTGATCCTCTGGATAGGAAAAGGCTAAGGGAGAAAACCCTGACAGAAATCACGGCTTGGACTCCGTTAGGCAGTTCAGTGTGTAAAACACTATCTGGCAACTCTTTGCAGCCAAACTGACGCCGAATGTATTGAGTTACCATTCCTTTGGAGCGAGGCAGACTGGGCGTGGCCCCTGTCACTTGGGCAACCCAGGGCCTTCATACATCTTGCCCAGGCTTTTGTGAAGAAAATAACAGATCAGAAAAAAATCAAAGAAAATGTGAGGGAAAGTAATGGAAAAGTGAATAACAAACAAACAATTACATTCAATTAATATTTCACTTTTGTTCATTTTTAGAAGCTTCATCAGAATGAAGCTTATCTTAAATAAAAGTTTGTAGATAGACAAGAAAAAGGTAAAAGGAAGAGGAGGGAAACAAGGGGGAGAAAGAGGAGGAGGAAGGAAACAAGGGGAGAAGGAGGAGGAGGAAGGAAACAAGGGGAGGAGGAGGAGGAGGAGGAAGGAAACAAGGGGAGGAGGAGGAGGAGGAGGAGGAGGAGGAGGAGGAAGGAAACAAGGGAGGAGGAGGAGGAAACAAGGGAGGAGGAGGAGGAAGGAAGGAAAAAGGGAGGAGGAGGAGGAGGAGGGAAACAAGGGAGGAGGAAGTAAGGGTTGTCACAGAAATAGGTAGAAGTAAGATAGCTCAGTCGGTAGAGCGTCAGACTAGAAACCACAAAGTTCTGGGTTTGATACCGGTCCTCGCTCACTCAGCATATGAGTAGCACAGGGATCTGTGCGGTAAAGTAAGAAGCTGATGGTAGGTGTGGCGCTCCGCATCAGATTCCAAAACAATCTCCTTGGTCTAGCGCTAGTGAAAAAAAAATAGACTCCCTCGCTGACTGGTTGATACCGACTATATGCCACCCCAACGACTTTACTTTAAGGATAGAAATTGGGAGAAGGATCAAAGGATGTAGGGGGTAAATGAGGCGGAGAGTGATTAGATGTTTGGCTTGAGGGATGGAGACAGTTTTGCAGGTCAGTCTAGGAGTGAGGAAAGAGGCTGGTTTCAAAGATTTTGGAATAAAAAAAAAATTTTTTTTAAATTTTTGTATGTGCGAGAATACCCATTCTGCACTTGCTGCACAATGTCTATGACCCCAACGTTGTGATATTCTGTGCTGGCCAATTCGAAACACACGAGTCAGAGACAGGTTCACAAGGATTTTTAAAAAACAAACACAAAGTCTGATAACAGGACACTGATGGAAGAGGAAGTTGTGACACTTTGTGCAGTTTGTGGTCGAGTAGTGTACACTTAGGTCTATGTTAGCTGGCAAGAAAGTTGTTTTAACTCTAAGTCGATTACTGGCTTCAGTGATGTGGGTCCCTGGCTATTTTCTATTTGCTGCTACTGAGACAACACTATTACCCCGACTGCCAGTCTGAAACTAACTCAAGGGCTGGAGCTTGGCTGAATATATGTAAATTCCACCCCTACACATCTCCATGGATTCGACCATCCAGATGCTCGGTACTTAGTTTTAATCTCAGACTTTTTGTCTGCGATTTCTCTTAAAATTAAAGAAATTACTTTTTTTTTTAAATCTGAACGTCCCCACTATTCAGACCATTAATTCCCTCAAAAGAGATTTTCTCATAAAAACAGCTTTTTTCTCTTAAAACAGATACCTAAAGATATTATCTCTAACTGGCTTAACTTCATAGTGACTGTTCAGTTCTCTTAAACTTTACTGCCCAATCCTTTGTGTCCTCAAAGGACAACCATCCACCCATATACTTATGCCTGAACTTAGCACATTCTTTTTTTATTTTATTTTTTTCTGACCATGTTCTCACTTAACCATAGTGTCACATATGGTTGAAAATAAAAACATTTAGTACATACAAATACCACATTCAGTTGCAAATCAGACAGGAAATGGCTTTATTCCCTAAGAGCATTTTAACTGTAGTCATGTCAGTGCTACTGTAAGGCTGCACCACTTGGATACTAATCAAGCACTTTGAGAAAAAGCTAGATGGAAGCTACACAAGGATGCTGTGTGCTGTCTTGAACAAACCTTGGAAACGGCAGCCCACAAAAAAGATGTTGTATGGCCACTTGACGCCTATCACTCAAACCATCCAAATACGATGAACAATGTTGAAGTGAGTTAGTGTACTGTTGTTTTGAACAATAGCAACTAGCTAAGTACAACTGAACCAGTGCCAAGACAGTTGGTACTTACTGAAATCAAGAATAGTCCATTCTTGCATTTAGGTGATTCCATTCCAAGTCCTGATTGGCTGCTTGGTTTCTATGATGTTATGAGGCTTCATAAATAACCTGGCATTTTGCAGTGGTATTGCAGCAAGATAGATTCGTATTTAGTTACAACTACTTGCTGCCTTGTCTTACCAATTCGACAGTAATTGAAACTAGTATGATTATTCTACAAACAAGACATGCTGGACGACTGGAGAAGCAAGGAAAAAAACTTAGAAGTGACATTCTCCTGTGGATACCGATACATGGATACACCAGTGTCGGCTGACCAGCAAAAACAACTATCAATCAGTTCTGTGCAGAATCTGGATGACTACCCAGGGGCGATAATTGATATGGCCGCTTAGAGAGAGAGAGGAGAGAGAGTTATGGATATCCGTGATGTCAACGCAACCCATTGATGATGATACAGTTAATGGACCATATGACATTAAGGCACCCCTTTTGCAATCTCGTTTCATAAGGACATTTTTTTCATTTACACAGTCAACATCCGGTTGTTTGTTAACAGATGATTTTTAGGTGTTTTTTTTTTTTAATTATAAAACTAACCCACCCCTAACCCTAACAAACAACCGGATGTTGACAGGTGTAAATGAAAAAGATGTCCTTATGAAATGAGATCGCAAAAGGGGTGCCTAAAGGTCATATGGTCCCAGTTAATAATTTTTTTGTTTTCTAATTGGACAAGTTGCATGAAAATCTGAAAAATATTCGTATTCCTTAAAAGTACAACCTTTATAATCTTGCAAGACCCACTGATTAAAAATGAGATCGTCCAAATCATCCAAAATGAAATGTGAAAATGTAAATCCTCATTATCTGGCGTTGCTTATCCGCCGAATTCTTATTTCTTATGAGTGTTGTCTCCTCAGCTAAATAATCAACCATTCCCTTTTTATTATAAAGAAAGGGAAGAAAAGGGACATGTTACACAAAAATATAATAAGAGTAACTTTCACTATGTATGTAAATATGTAAAAAGTATAATAATCAAGATTTTTATATATTGAACTATTTTGAAATAGCTATTAAGTAAACATATCAAACGGTGTAATAATTAAATTATCATACTGTGGTATATCCACAGGTTCTGCTAGTTGGTGATAATTTTTTATAAACTTTCTTTTATGAGTGCGATTTCAAAGTACAATGCACCCCAGCAAAATGAAACGTGCATACTAGGGGAATAGAAAAGACTCATTCCGTAATTTGTTTTGGTCGCGGAGAGGAGGGGGGGGCTATTCACGTAACTTGTTTTGGGGCCTGAAGTGTGAATCCAATTCCTTCTCTAGTTCTGGGGGTTTGAATTCAGAGTTTCCTAAACCGGTTGTCATACCAAGGTTAAAAAGTCCAGTCTGCCCTATTCACCCATAATTGGCGGTAGGAGTAGTTTCATAGAGGCATAAGCGTTTATGTGAAATGTGAAATGCAAAGAGCCTCGTTCAGGATTTGAACTCGCGTAAACAAGTCCACTTCTATTCCTGCAACGATAAAAAATGTTATGCCTTTTGGGAAAAAATCTTTTTGCCTTATGCTTTTTTTTTTCTTTTTACTTTTAGGGCATGTTTATGGATTTTTTTTTTTTAATTTTCTTGATTTTTTAAAACACGGACAACGCAGAATAGTCTTGTTAGTCACTTTATAAATTAAGAAAATCAAATTCTAGACTAGAATTCAATTCATAGTAATTATTATCTTTACAATTTCGAGAAAGAAATATTTAATCATTATCGATATATTCTAATAAAAAATACATGAGAAATGACATTATTAAAATTAAAAAAAAAAAATCTTTAATAAAAAGAATTTGAATTTCAAAAGATTTTTAAAAAGGCGAGACTATAAAAAGAATTTATCAAGGTTTTTTTTAATATATATAAAAGAAAAAAAATAGGTACAATGATACATTTTTTGTAAGAAAAGGAAAGAAGAAAATAAAAAACTCAGTAAAATAACTGGTCACGTGACCATTTTGCTGTAAATTGTTCCGGATAAAAGCTTTGCTACAAAACGAAGAAGACCGGTATTTATTTTTATTTATTTATAATTTATATTAATATTTGCAATTTTCTTGCAACAACAAGAAAAATGCTGTCAAGAATTTCAAATATAAAATAAAAACGGTAGAAAAAGATAAAATGTTTACATTTTTTTTTGTTTCCTAAATATTTCATGAACAAAATTTAAATTCAAATAAAAAATTTTAAAATCTTTTCTTCAATTTTTTATTTATTTTTTCTTTATAATATTTTAGGTAAAAAATTTTCAAGTCGCTTCGGCCAAAAAAACGAATTTTCAAGTATTTACTTATTTATATATTTTTTTTTAATCAAAAACATTTTCTTTTACTTTTGTCCTTTCTTAAAAACAAAAACTATCGTCAATTTTTTGTTTTGAAATAATTTTTTTCTTTCTTTTTAATAATAAAAAAATGTAATAAAAAAAAAAAAAAAAACAGGGAATAAAAATAATGGTATGATTTTCTTTTTCAAAAAAAAAATAATAATAATAATCCGGCCGATTGGGTTTCAAACTATAAAAAAAATTTTAAATTAATAGAATTTATTCATTTATTAGAAATATTAATTCTTTTTAACAAAAGCAAATTTTACCAACAAATAATCTAAGTTAAATTTAAAATGTTATCTTCTTTAAAATTAAAATAAAAAAAGAAGTATGATTTTTGTAATTCATGAAATATATAAATATTGAATGGAATCTTTATCTTAAAAACAAAATAAAAAATAAAAATAACTGAGATATTTCACAATTAATTTTTAAAGATTTGGGAATTAATGTATTTTAGATAATCTTTTTTAGGAAGTTATGAAAAATTTAATATTGACAAATCAATGTAGATAAAAAGATTAACTTTTAAAAACAAAATAAAAATAACTAAATAACTCAGATATTTCACAATCAATTTTCAAAGATTTATGAATTAATGTATTTTAAATAATTTTTTAGGAAGTTAAAATATTTAATATTGACAAATCAATGTAGATATAAAAAGGTTAACTTTTTGTTGAAATAAAAAAAAAAAACATTTCTTTTTTTTTCTTTTAGGAAAACTTTTTGTCAATCATATTTTTATATTTCGATTGTAATTTTAAATTTTACAAATTTTCAACAGAAAATTTAACTTTAACATTATTTTATTTTTTTCAATAAATTAAATCAAAATTTGAATAAAAGTCTGATTTAACCTTTTTTTTTAATTCATATTTGAGCAGATTTTTTTTAAATAGAATTTATTCGTAAATGTTTTATTTTTCAAATTATTTTTTAGTCATTTATTTCCGGAATTTATTTTGTTTATTAATTTTTTTTAATAAAACAAATTAATCGACATCGAAATAAATATATTTGAGCATTATTAACAACCAAAATTAAATAATTAATTATTTATTATTATTACTTTTATTAATAAGTCTTATTTGAATAAATCAATTTTTAAAAAGCTTTGTAAAATATCAAATTAAGGAAATAAAAATAAGAAATAAATGATTTTTAAATGTTTTTTTTTTTTTTAACTACAAAGTCAAATACAAACATTTGAATTGACCACGAGGAAAAAGAAACATTTTATTCACTTAGATTCTTTCAATTTTTTTCTCATATTAATAAAAATCTTAAATGAAATTAATAAATATAATTTTTCAAAAAATAATATTGAAAAATAAATATAAAAATGAATATTTCTAACAGCATTTTAAAGTTAAAATAAAATGACCAAATAAAAAGCTTTTAATCAAAAATCTTTTTGTTGTGTTTTTTCTTTGATACAAATTGAAATTATTGGTAATTATTTTTTGTTGTGTATTCATCTGAATATTTGGGGAAAGGCAAGAAAAGAGTTAGGAATTTAATTTTAAAATAAATAATCTACTTAAACCTAATTTATTATTATTATTTTATTTTTTTCAACTCGACGGATGGCGAACAACAACAAAATGGGTCATTATTACTTATAGAGACCGAATGACAAAAAAAAAAGGTTTTCTTCTCTAGGAGAAAAAAAACCCAGAATTTTAAGTATTTACGAATTCACAAAAAACTAAAATATATCCAAATAAATCGACAAGAAATTCAATCGACCAAAAATCAAATATAAAAATTAATTTTCAACCATCATTTTAACCGTTAAGAGAAAGTATAAGAGATAAGAAATAATAAACAATAATAGGCGATTTTTGACAGCTGTTTCTCCCTTTTGTCAGGAAATGAAATATTCCGATTTAATAGAAATATAAACTAAAACTGGACGAGTCCATTATAACAAAAAGGTTGAGTCGTATTACGAAGGCGGACATGCACTTATGTGATAACAATCCAAAATTTCACCATCACAAAGAGATAAAGCCATGTTGTGTTTATAAAAATATCATCTTATATGAATAAAGATATTTAAAATACAAAAATAATAAATGATACCTTTACATTGCGAATCTAATTCGCGCAATTGGGTGATTTTTCGTTGTAGATCATCAGGTAAATTATCCATTATATCTAAATAGTTTTGAAGATAAGTTGCCGAGCATAATGCTTCGACAGCAGCTTGATTTAACATCGTCATCTTGATTTTCCTATAGAGTTCATTGGTGTAAAGAGAAAATAAAAAGCCACAAATTTGGCTTTTGGGGAGTCAACCCAGACTTTGTTGTAAAATTGACGACTAATTCAGGTGGCTGTAAAACAGCGGTAATTTTTCACCGTACACTTCCTCAGTCTCGTTTTCGATTCTGCACTGACTGAGGGAGGGGAAGTGAATGAGAACCTTAGAAATAAGTACGAATAACCATACATGCTATAAATTTCATTTTTAATTTTTTTTTTCTAAACAGGAATAAAAAAAAAATTCATTAGCAAATATATGTATTATATCCTGCCACATTGTATACTGTATTAAGAAAAAATCTTTTTAATTCAATCAAAATTTTGTTTTGATAATATATAAAACAAAAAAGGTTTTTTTAACATCTTACAAATTTTAGAAAAGATGTTAAAAAAAATCTAGACTTAACTAATTAAAGTTTAGGAAAATGCATTATTTTTATTGTTTTAAAACTCGAAGAGAAATTTATAAAATAGTTTCATTTATTCATTTAATTTTTAGTTTTTGATAAATTTGTTGACCTAAGAAAATTTATCGAAAAAAAAAATGTAATATGGTGCCACGTGTATTCCGTAGATTTCTCCGCCATTCACTTGTCTTCATGGTGCTAGACATAACTTCCGGTGTCCTTCACTCACGTGTTTTGTGGAGGTTTTTTTTCTTCTGCGATTTGTGTTTAACGTTTCTTCCCTCTACGCGCCGCCGTCTTTGCTTGTAATTTTTTTTATTACCTTTTTTTTATTTTATTTTTTCCTGGATATTAAGTGTAAGTTATCATCATATCTGGATTTTTGTGTACGTATATTATTGTTTTCAATTCGTACTCGAGATTTTTTTTTCACGACAAAAAAAGACATTTTTGTCTAAGTAACTTAGTAAATTTAACTAAAAAAAAGTAAACATGATTTTTTCCCCTTTTACTTTATAAAGGAAATGTTTCATGTTTATTTGTCCTGGGGTTGAAAGACATGACCCCTTAACTTCTGGTAGGATACATAAATATATAAATATGACCAATTAAAGTTTAAACAAAAATGATTTTAAAAAATAAATAAATAAATAAAAGTCGATCGATAGAGTTTATGAATTGAATTTTATTTATTTTAGGGTTAGTTTGAAATTTTAAAATCTCACGATCATATTCTTATTAACAATAATAAACAATAATTAAAAAAAAAAAAAAGATACGTTTCCTGAGATTATGAATAAATAAGTAATTAAATAAATAAATAACACCTAGAAAAAAAAGAAAGAAAAAAAGAATAAACTTTTATTATCCACGTTGAACAGATTGTTAAGAATATGTTTTCCTTTTTTTACTTGTTAACCTTGACTATTTTCAATCCTTTTTTACTTTTTGTGTGTTTTATGCACTTATCAATTATTATTTTCTAATATTAATCATAAAATAAGTAAAACGTTACGTAAATTTGCCGGCAAATAATAATTATTTTCTTTTAAGAAGGGAAAACAAAAACAATGTGTGTATGTCGTGTACTGTGTACTGTACACCGTGTACAATTACATCTAGAATGTTTTATAACATCGATTATTAGTTGAATAATAAAAAAAATGGTTATCAAAATTATTTTGGTTAATTTTTAGTCAGTTTTTACCTTTCCCGTTTTAAAATGGCCGGTTCATATTAGCAGACGACATTATTTTCCAGAACGCCAATTTCATTTTTGTAGTGTTTATTTTGCTACAGCTGACGCGACAGCCATTTTAAAACGTGAAAGTAACTAATTCCTTTTTTTTTTTCTTTTTTACGTGCTTGTATAGAATAAATCAATACAGAAAAAAAGTTATTCTTCTTATTTTACAAAAATAAATAAATAAACAAATAAAGTATTAATAAAAACTGATGTAGAAAAATTTAATACTTACATTCACCATCCAGATTAAAATTTTAGTCATTTCCTTAATTTTTTTTTTTTTTAATATAGTAGATGGAAAACAATCTCCCTGAACTTGCATTTGTGAAAAGGGGATAGACCCCCTCACTGTTCAGCTGATATCGACAATAGGCCACTTTGCCGACTGTACTTTTTTTACAGATGAAAACACAATATTGTATAGCACTGAACAAAAAGTTGAAAAAGAAAAAAGAAAAGTAAAATTGAATTCCTGAAAAATTGATGAATTAAGAGAAAAGAAAAGATTCCTTAAATTTTGGGTCCTTAAAATAATAAATACAAAGAAGGGCTAAACTAAATGTACTAATGATACTAAATTGCTATAGTTAATCAGTTCACATACCTAGGTAGTAATATCCCATCTACAGAAAACAATGGCAATATCTAGGAAAGGTATAGATTGCTGTAGACAGATTATCAATTATATGGAAACCTGATTTCTTTGATTAGATAAAGCGACAATTCTTCCAAGCTGTGGGAAAAAATAAAATGTGACCGAATAATAAAAGAGCCATGCCATCAGGAACTTAAGTTCCTGGTAGGGCCTGCCATGGTGGACAGATTTGGCACCCAATGGTATTAGCGCCACAACCCGGCCAAAGGGGCTCTGGCAAAAATCCAAAGGGCGTCTCAATCATCATCAGGAATCAATGGCTTTTGGTGTACTTGTCACCGTGTCTGTGGAAAATCTGCAGGGATATGTTTGCGGGGTTTGGGGACCGCTTGTGAATTTCTTATTCCATTGTTACTCCTTCCATGAATTCACCACGGTGAATTCGTTGGATGGAGACGGCTCAGCCGACTTTGGGTGAATGGCGTCACAGTATCAGAAACAAAACAATAAAAATGATAACACCTTGTAATCAGGAAATTAAATGGAATCTGCAGCCCTACTGGTAGGGCTTATAATACACTAACTGTATTCCTCTACAGAGGAGTAAGAATTTTTTAAAAAGGAGGGGGGGGGCTCCTGGATATGACATTAAACTGCATCTGGTGGTGAGGCTCCAATTCTGGGCTAAACTTGCGAATCGTCGTCAAAATTAAAACGGAAAATTTTGACAGCGATTTGCAACACATCAAACTAAATTTTGAAAATCCGATTCAAAATACTTAACTTTTTTTTTTTCTTTTTTTGATAAGTCAATTTAGTAATTGTTTTATTTCATCTATTTAACGAATCTTGAAATATTTTCTAAACTGCACATAAATATTTTAGTTTAGAAAATATTTAAAAATTCATTAAATAAATGAAATAAAACAATTACTAACCTGACTTACAAAAAAAAAAAATTTACATGATGTGTTGCAAATCATTGTCAAAATTTTCCGTTTTAATTTTGATGACGATTCGCAAGTTTTGTCCAGAATTGGAGTTGTATAAGTCTCCCCTTTATTGCCATTATTCCCTGGTCCATTCTGACCCAGGTTGGAATGGACCAGTCAGGGTCCCATTTATGGGTCAAATAGATTTGTTTAACAAATTATTTGTATTCAATAGGCCATGTATAAAAAAAAACAAAAAAAAACTTTTAAATAATTACACAAAAAATATAAATATACAATGAATGTGATTCTCTAACCTCTAGACATAAAATAATCCTAGACAAGTTGACATGCCATTAAAATCAATCAATCAACTAAATGAAATCTGCACTGAATTCCAGAAAGGAAACAAACTGTTATAAGTTCCACTGAAAAATATTTTGGGAAAATCCATGAGGAATTGGTAGATAATGAATATTTGAAAGAAATAAAAAATTTTAAAAATTGGAAATAGATTTTTTTTTAAATTTCTGCTAAGTTAGCCAAGAGAGTAATTCCATGTCAAATCATCCAGAAAAAAGTAAAATTGTCACCCATCCCCTTGAATTTTTCTGTTTTTTTTCCATGTGTGAACTATGTTAATATTTAAACAATCCCCAAAATTTGAGCTTCCAATTCCAAAAATTGGCGGAGTTATATCGATTTTTAGCTCACCAAATTTGGTGGGTATTTACCTAATCCATTCACCACAGTTAGAATGTGACACAAGGTTTTGAGTTTGGGGCATCCAGTGAGGATCAAATTCACTATTCAGTTGTAATGGAATCATGAGCCTAACTTACTACCCATTACACCATGGTGGGACACCATAGAAGTACAAAGATATGCACAAATATCAAATCTCAGTGAAAAAAGGGAAAAGTGACTAAAAACCCTAATTGGGGGCCATGTTCATTTGCAAAAATTTAGACTGATGTCTATACTTGGTTAAAAATGAACTGTTTAACAATTAGTCCTTGTGAAAAACTCAAATCTGTAGATTTTCTTTGAATTCCAACAAGATCCTTATATGGATAATAATATTTGGAACATCTAACAATAAGTAAATAAAAGTAAAGTCGTCAGGGTGGCCTAATGTCAGTATCAGCCAGACAGTGAGGGAGTCTATTCCCTTTTCACTAGCGCTAGACCAAGGAGATTATTTTAGTATCTGAGGTGGAGTGCCACACCTACCATCAGCTCCTCACTTTACCACACAGATCCCTGTGCTACTCATATGCATACAGTGCTCAGATGCACCACAACTCATGTAGAGTACATAGAATAATGTACTAAAGTTAAGAACATGAATAGCGTACAGTAATAATATACATGTATGTGTGCGTGTGCATGCATATGTGTGTGGAGGCGGATATTAGGTATAGTGTTGGTGGATTACAGGAAGCATGGAGGCTTTGAAGTATTTCGGCAGCCCACAACAGATGCAGGCAGTTTATTCCATGCCTCAGCAACTCTGAGCGTGAAAAAATGTTTCCAAAAATCATGTGTGCTATGCTATATGTTTACTTAAGAGCTATTGCATAATAGTTCAATATGTTAAAAGTATAATAATCTTGATTTAACCCTCTCTCACTCTTTCTTAAAAGAGGGGTTGTAAAATATTTATATTGATTTGCCAATAAAAATGTGAGAGAAGACATTTAAAATATCTACATTAATTTGCAGACAAAAAAGTGACAAAAACACGACTCGGAAAATATCTAAGTTGGATTGGAATTTGCGTGACACTGGCTTGCTAAAACATAGTGTATATTAGGGCAGGAGTTTGGGACACTATAAGATCAAAATTACCAAAATATATTTTGTAATTCACAATTTCAATATTACAAATAAAACAAACATGTAAATTCTTTTTTTGTTCTAATTCATTTTAATTTTATGTTGGGCATTTAAGCGACACAAGACCATTTGGAATGTTTCATTTTTTAAATTGTGTGAAATAAAATGGGACAAATAAGAAATCTGCAATTAAGCAACACCAGATAATCTGGATTTAGATTTTTGCATTGCATTTTGAGCAATTTGGACAGTCTCATTTTTAACCAGAGGGTGTTGCAGGATGATAATGGATGGAATATTTAGGAATAAGCATATTAATATATACATTAGAAAGACTAATGAAATTAAATAAGAACACTTATAAAAAGATTACACTTATTTTAATTATATTTCTATATAAAATCATTCATAGAATTGATTTTAATATGTTAGAGAATAAAACAATAATATTAGAGATCAATAACACCAAGTAATTATTTATTACACCCGGTTTTGTTAAAACCAGTACGTAAATTAACCACACCATATATTATGTAAACCTTTATTTCTTAGTGGAATATAAGATACATTGCAGGATTTTAAATGCACTAATAACATGAGCTGTTTTGAGGCAAATCTAACTCAGATTTTCATAGAGAACTCGTTAATAAATAAGATTTATTCTATTCTATGCATTAATTATTTTGTAGCGTTAGTTTCGTATTTGCCTGGGAGAGTTGTCTGCCGGGTTCAAACCCTTCTGTCTCTTTTCCTGTTCCAGTAACCACGAGACACATGGGGTAGATTTTGGTCTACCCCTTCTCGTTGGGACTTCGCCCCCCCCTTACATTACTGTAAGTGAATTATACAGCATGGACTATTCTTAGTCTCATGTCTGTACTTTTCGTATATCTTGTACCATTCATGAATGTGTCTTTATCTTTCTACATGTAACTTTGGTTTTACCTATGTATTATGTATCTTGTTATATCTATGTGTTGTATACGTATTAAATGTTTTGTCTGTCAAACCTTGTCGGAGTCTTGTATTCAAGCATATATAACTTTGAACCTTTCTTACAATTTTGACTATGAATTAAATACTCATTGATAAACTTATGCAATTCCTGAGGGTATTGTGATGTAAGCAGTGACATTGTTTTTGTTACAGACATACAGACACTGAACCTCCATTATAATAAGATATCAATAAAATTGTTTTATTGTCATAGCAGTGATGAAGAAAGCATCAACTTCATTTTCTCTTTTCTTGATGATTTTCAAAATATTTATATATAAAGTTACTCATTGATAAACTTATCCAATTCCTGAGGGTATTGTGATGTAAGCTGTGACATTGTTTTGGTTACAGATATAAGAGGTTCACAGAGTGTTAACTCTGGTTCTTATAAAGCATTTAGGTTACTTAAAGGATAAGTACCCAATGCGGAATACTTCAATTAGGGAAACAACAAACGCATTTGTTACATGTATATAACTTTTATTATAACATATATAGGGGTACGAAGTTCCCCAGGCTATATGATGTCACAAGTGTCCAAACATACATAGTAGTGTTAATAGACAAAATAGGTGGAAACCACTTAGTGTAAGTAGAGTCTGTAACGTCTGGCATGCACCATAGTTGTCTGCTGGAGAGAAGTGACAAGCACGTCCACACTTCTCCAGTAGCTTCGGCCAAAGAGGGTTCTCTTCTTGGGTTCCTGCGTCACGTGACCAAAAAAAGGGTCTCCTGACACAGGAGATTACCCAAAACCTTCAGACTTATACAGACACTGAACCTCCATTATAATAAGAATATCAATAAAGTTAGACAAATATTTTGATATATCTTTTTTATTTCTTTTCTATTTCAGATTTCAATAACCATGTTTTGTTGGTATAGCAATGATGAAGAAAGCATCAACTTCATTTTGACTTTTCTTGATGTTTCGATTTCATGACATTTTCACTGCTCAGGATTTCTGAACGAAAAAAAAGAAAAATCCAAAAAACCAGGAATTCAATAAAGGAATTTTCTTTTTCCCTTAAAAAATGGCGTTGATCAAATTTTGTCAATCAACAACTTTAAAATTGTTGTCAAAATGGAAACATTGTCAGCAAATAAAATTGCTCAAATCTTATTCATGTTGTGCATTAAACTCAAATCGTAAAAGGACAGAAGCGAAAGGGCGTGGTCAAAGGGATCATTCTAATTGGATAAAGCCAGAAGGATTTGATACAAATATAAATGTTTATAACAGTCTTACAAAACAAAAAGAAAAACTGATTCTTCAGAGAAATAATGTTGCAACATGGTAGGTATAAATTACTTCTTTTTTTATTTAAATAGTTCATTTTCTTCTTAACCCTAAAAAATGTTAATTTTCTTCTTAAAAAAAATTAATTTTTTCTTAAAAAAAAAAACGAATTTTCTTCACCAAATAAAAGTTAATTTTCTTCTTAACCAAAAAAATTAATTTTTTCTTAACCAGAGGTAATTTTCTTAAAAAAAATTTAAAAAAAAAAAATTGTTCTTAACCAAAAAAAAAGTTAATTTTTTTCTTAAGCCTCCCCAAAAAGTTAATTTTTTTCTTAAGCCCCCCAAAAAGTTAATTTTTTTCTTAAGCCCCCCAAAAAGTTAATTTTCTTCTTAAGCCCCCAAAAAAGTTAATTTTCTTCTTTTCTCTCTCCATCTTTCCCTTACTCTTTCCCTCTCTTATTATCTTTAATTTATTCTTTTCTCTCTCTCTCTCTCCGTATTTCTCTTACTTTTTCCCTCTATTATTCTCTCTCGCTATCTATCTTTAATTTCTCTCTCTATCTCTCTCTCTCCCTATCTATTTTTAATTTCTTCTCTCTCTCTCTCTCTATTATTATGTCTCCCTATCTATCTTTAATTTCTTCTCTCTCTCTCTCTCTCTCTCTCATAATTTCTTCTTAAGCCCAAAAAAAAGTTATTTTCTTCTTAAGCAAAAAAAAAAAATTAATTTTCTTTTTAAGCAAAAAAAAAAAAGTTAATTTCTTCTTAAGCAAAAAAAAAGTTAATTTTTCTTCTTAAGCAAAAAAAAAAAAAAGTTAATTTTCTTCTTAAGCAAAAAAAAAAAAAAGTTAATTTTCTTCTTAAGCAAAAAAAAAAAAAAAAAAAATTCTTCTTAACCAAAAAAAAGTTAATTTTCTTCACCAAGAAAAAAAAAAATTTCTACTTAACCAAATATAGCAGAATTTCATTATTTCTAGTGAAACATTAGATAAACTGTTGTGGAATAGCTGACCCCCCCCCCCCTACAAGATAGACTAGTTTAATGACGATTTAACAGCAATCTCTCGATACTGAGAAAGCAACTTAATGATTAACTGTTTATTATATTAGTTAGTTGGTGTAGTCAACCATCTACCATATTTCTTCTCCAGAATAAAATACCTCTTATTACTTTCTATAGGAATGTTAATTTTACTCATTTCACAACATAACATCTTGATCTGGATTTTACTAAATCATTCATGTAACAGGGTTGGCAGGGACCAGGTATTGAACCAGGAACCTTGTGATTCCTAGGCAGGTGCTCTACTGACTGAGCTAAAAAGACAACCATTTCCTCCTGAGACAACTTTTTTCTTTTTTTTTAAAAAAAGGAAAAAACAAAAACCTATTTACATATATTTATTGTAGGTCAAGGGTTCATTATATGTTGTTATGTTTAGCTTAACTCACAGACTATTGTTAGTAAGTTTCATTCTCATTGATTGCTTCATATTACTGGCCTTGTGCCAAACTAAGCTTATTAAATGACAACTATATTTAAATCTGGTAGATTTAGAGGCTGGGTTTTCACTTTTCTTATTAATACCTACTTAACACTTTATCATTATTCTCTCTCTCTCCCTTACTTTTTCCCTCTATTATTCTCTCTCTCTCTCTCTCTCCTCTCTCTCTCTCTCTCTCTCTCTCTATTATTCTTTCTCCCTATCTATCTTTACTTTCTTCTTTTCTCTCTCTCCATCTTTCCCTTACTCTTTCCCTCTCTTATTATCTTTAATTTATTCTTTTCTCTCTCTCTCTCTCCGTATTTCTCTTACTTTTCCCCTCTATTATTCTCTCTCGCTATCTATTTTTAATTTCTTCTCTCTCTCTCTCTCTCTCTCTCTCTCTCTCTCTCTTATTATGTCTCCCTATCTATCTTTAATTTCTTCTCTCTCTCTCTCTCATTATCTCTCCCTATCTATCTTTAATTTCTCTTTTCTCTCTCTCTCTCTGATTTAATTGGAGACATTTTTTTAAGCTTATGATAAATCACCACGACTATCGGTCTAGAAATGCTTTGTGTTACCATAACAACAATATGTTTCATTCCTCTGTTGTGAGTCTACATTGATTATAAATAAGTATGGAAAATATGAAAAAATAAATATTCAGAGGATTAATTTATTTATGAATGAATAAATAGTTCTACAGCCCATACCGGCTGGGGCTTTAGAATACACCGACTGCACATTTGCAGAGGGGTAAGACAGCCCCACCCCCCAAATGAGGCCACCTGTTGGCCGTGGGTAGCGACCCATGATGCTTAAGGACGGATCCTGGTGGATGCGCAGTCTACGACATGCAACATTCCACTTTCGCTCTTACTTAGGCTAGACGTGCGGTCGGAGAAGCCCTCTCCAATCAATCAGATGGTTATATCAAGCCCTAGCACCAATATGATTGTCCCGGCCCTATTGCCCTTATGGCAAGCCCAACCCTTTTTATCATATGGATGCTAGAAGGCGGTGGCTGAGTTTCTTCATGTCCTGGGAATGACGTTAAACTCTATCTGATAGTGAGGTTCCAGTTTTGGAGGTGTGGGGAATGTGGAGCACCCCTTCATCACCATTGCTCCCTGATCCACTCTGACCTGGAGTGGTAGTACATGTTAGGGTTCCATCTATGGGTTAAATAGAAAAATATGTTCATAAAAAAAATTTGAGTATCCGTTAAGAATGAATTTATTTAAAACTTTGTCAGCATTGAATGACCCACTGATGTTGTTATGCCATAAAACAAAACAAATAAAACAAAATCTACCTACATTTCGGTTTTTATATGCACTGGATATATCAACCATCATCAGAGCAATATTAAGGAGCAATGCCATGAAGCTCCTTCCAGAATGTTATTTTATTACTTGAAAATAACATTTTTGAAGGAGCTTCTTGAAATCACTCCTTAATATTGCCCTGATGATGGTTAATATATCCAATATATAAAAAGACTGAAACACTCAAACATTGGTGAATTATGAAGAAAAAAATAACTGATTCAGGTAATTAATTTCCTAACAGCAAAATCCGCTGACTAAGTCTTTCTTCCTGTAATGATATTACTTGCGAAGCATTGGAATCATCTCGCTGTGTACTGCATTAATAAAGCAGGCGGTCGCATTTCATCTGGGCGCTTCAATTCTCAGCTTCTAACATCCTGACCCTTCACACTATAACAAAACCTAATGGAGGCACGTGGACTAATGGTTAGAGTCCTAGGAAATGGACTTGTCGACCCGAGTTCAGTTCCTGGGCGAGGCTGTTTGCATTTCACATGGTGCTAATACCCGGGGGAAGGTATGAATCCATTTCTCCCTCCAGCTATGGGCAAATACCAGGGCAGACTGAGGTTGATATGCCGTAAAACAAACCAAACCATTTTGATTTGTTCTTTAATCAGGAAACAAGGAGACATTTTTATGCACACACATTTTTAGTTAATACCCCTGATACATTCTTTACCATACACACGGGGAAGCAGAGATGGAATACACATCTGCCTAGAAGGGCTCTCTGATCTCAGCTCCCTAGATTCTAATCCTACTTTCCCAGACTCATCTGATCATATGACTCTCTAAGCCAATGAGAGACCCACTCCAGATAACTCCAGATTCAAGGCTGTTGCCAATCAACCTCTATGAACTTACATCCACTGTAATTTTCCATATTGATTTACTGTTATTTTCAAAATCTACACTACCTTACAAAAATGATAGGCTATGCTTACTTTATCTTATTTAATAAAATCATAAGCATTTATGAATTATCTAACTACTGAATAAGATTATTGAACTGATTGTCTTGCTAAAAAAAAATTAAGTTATTTTAATCTATATATCTAAAAGGAAGTTTGGTATGTATGTGTCGACATATAAGTCCAAAACGCAGGGAGGGTCACTCTGAATCGAAATCTTGCATAAACATTAATATCCTTCTAACTAAGAAACACGCCAAATTTGTTTTTTGATTTTTAATAATTAAGCGATATAATTCAATAATTAAGAAAAAATTAAGAAATACCTTATACTCACCCCTCCACCCCCACCCAACTCACGTCCGCATGAGTTTAGTTTTGAACTTCCCAGACAGTAGGGTCGGTCTCTTACTATTTGATGTGGGTACACCTCCGTACCCACCTCTCTTACTGTATGAAAAACAAATACAATGTTCATTTCTAATAAAACAAAAACTACCCGCCGACACCATCTTCCTGTTCTGTCGGCACAAATCGAGACCCTCCTACCCCATCTCCTGTCGGCACAATTCGAGCTTTGAAGTAGTGTTGACTGGTTCTTAACTGTAATAAAATAATGAATTCTAAAATAAATTAAAAAAACCTTCCAGCCCATTTGTCGACAGAGGCATTGAAACTGCTTTAAAACAGATAATGAGCATCATTAAAAAAAGGCAATATGATATTACATATGTAATTAATTCATGATACATTTTAAACATTAAATTCTGCTAAAAAAATTACGAAAACAGATGCTTTGTCTGAAGTAAAAATACATACTATAACAAACACATTATTGAGATTTTAAAACAATTTATGCTGAAGTCATGTTTGTTTTATTCATTATTACTGGGTATTCAAATTATTTCTAATTCACTTTTTAAACATATTTTTTAAAACTCATTTTTTATCTATTTAGACCAATAGATGGGACCTGGAGTGGTCGTACTTGGTGGGCCTAACAATTACTACCCCCGGGTCAATGTGGGCATGGGAGTAATGGCAATTAAGTGGTACTCCACACTTCCCAGAGCTCCATAATTGGAAACTCACACCTAGATTCAGTTTTACCATCAGAGCCATATGGCAGGGACAATCATATAGGTGCTAGGGCTTGACATGACCAGCCGACTGCTCGTCTAGCCCAAGTAATGATGCATGCGATGGACTACTCAGCAAACACCACGGGTTGTCATCTACGGCCAACTGGTGGTCCAATTGGAAAGTGGTTTTACTCAGCAGAGGTGCTGTTGGCATAGTGTACAGCCTCAGGTGATAGAGCTAAATGAACAAGGACACATACTTAATACTTAGCTCCTTTTAAAAGAAAATAAATTAAATTAATATTTTTTTATCATTTTAATGCAACAATCAATTAAGAAAAACAAGCAATTAGGAACTGAATTTCAGTTTTTGTCATATGTACAAAACAGCTTTTCAAAAATAGAATTATATTTCAAAACACTCAAAAGTTAAGAATTACATTTTTTTTTAAATTCTATGAATTATTTTCCTCTTGTTATCTCTCTTACCCACTCACTACCTGGTGTTAATTTTTTTTTTTTTTAGTCTGGTAATGGACTGGGTACTTTTGCTAGTCTGAAATAAAAGAAAATTAAATTCTCTAAAGAGAATTTTGTTAATGAAAATAGAAACATGTCTCTGAATTATTTGACATAAGTAGCAAGAAAAAAGTTGAAAATTATATCCAGTATTTTTTTTTGTAAATTTTTAATTTTTGATTTAAAATGTAAAATATTTTTCCTTTATTTTTGTTTTTCCAAACTTTAGGTATGTTTGTGGCCCAACAGTGTATGACAGTGCTCACTTGGGACATGCAAGGACGAACGTTCAGTTTGACATCATAAGGAGAATTTTAACAAATATTTTTGACATTGACGTCATTCATGTCCTCAACATTACGGATATTGATGATAAAATTATTGCCAAAGCAAAAAAGGTAAATTACTGTTTCATCCTTATTATATATATATATATATTATACTAAAGCTGAGTGAATCAACTTTTGTCTCCAAAAGGTTTTTTACTGTTTAGTTTAATGACACAAAAAAATTATACTAATTATTCCTTACTTTTAGGATTGCATTATGTTTGAAAAAAACTGTTTTAATTGGTTCTAATTAGTTGTAATTTGCAATTAAGTAAAAAACCAACCAATCTCTTACTTTACTCTGTGTCTATCACATTTTTCTCCTCTATGTATCTCTTGACTACCTCCTCGTTATATAATGTTAGTTTCTCTGGAGAGGAGAGGGAAAGAGAGACAGGAGAATTTGAAATGTATTTCTATGTTAAATTTCACAACCAGCAACCTGTAGCTTAATTGAGGTCAAACATTTTCTTTCTTAGAAAGCTAACAAAATGATTTTAAGTTTTATCCGTCCGTATTTTAAAAAAATTTTTATTCGCTTTGCTAACTCCCTTTTCCATAGTCTCAATTACCTACACAAAGCTGAATAGGTAACCCAATGGTTCACGTTTTGTCTAGTATATATATATATATATATATATATATATGAAAAGATGGGAGTGAATCCGACAGTATGTAGTATAGTAAGAAATTTGAAAAAAACACAGGTTTAAATAAACTTACCACTCATTTTATTTAAACGTGTGTTTTTTCAAATTTCTTACTATACTACACACACACACACACACACACACATATATATATATATATATATATATATATATATAAGAAAAGAGTAGGAAAAATCCAACAAAATGTGAGGAAATGTATTGGAAAGGTGAATAAGAAACATAAACAATTACATTGAATTAATATTTCATCTCTGTTGGTTTCAGAGACTTCATCAGAATTGAAATTATGTTCTGAGGAAGTTTCTGAAAACAACCAAGACAAATATTAATTGAATTGTTTGTGTTCGTTATTCACCTTTCCAATATATTTCCTCACATATAAAGGGTGTGATGGGTAAATTGTCATCTAAATTAAGCAAAAATTAAATAAACACTGACATCTCACTTTATCAGATATATTCACCAAAATTAAACGAAAATATCTTAAAATACTGTGAAAAGCGTGCCCTCACCTTCTGTTGACGATCGAAACCTGGGAATTAAGAGAAGCGCTGCTTTAAATTATTTGCTTCTCGTTGTCTGCGAAAAGATGGGAGAAAATGCGCGAATCCCAAGACGATAAAAGCAGCGATTTGAGCTAGCATGGGGGAGTCTTAGGATGATGTTATTATGAGAGGATAGGAGGAGGTGAAGAGGAGCCAATTGCAGTCTCGGAAAGTTAAAAGCGGTGTAAGATTTGAACGCGTCCCATGGGTGAAGAATAGAAGCGGAAGATTCTACAGAGGACGAGTGGACTGAATCCCTGAGTTCAGTTGACTCACAAATACTATAGATTAAATCTATTCAAAGAAATTTCACTTAGCTTCAACCACAAATTCCAGATGACCTCAGAATTTCCTTCAAGCCTTTCTGACAGTCTCCTTGTTTAAATTGGTATCTGCTGCCATTATCCTCGTCTTCAGTTCATTTTTGTGTTGCATAGAGTTTTGTTGGTCTCTTACTCAACCGTGCTCCACATATAATAATGAAGGGTATAGTATTCAGGGGAGTTAGGCAGCCAGATATTATAGGTGATGTGGTTGTAGGAATTTTCTTACAGCTGTGATATGGTGCAGAGTCCTGTTGCCCAATGTAGAGTATTCTAAGAACCACCTTCCCAATCCAGGGCAGCACTACCTCTTCTAGGAACTTGATGTAGACCTCCATGTTAACTCTGAAGTCATGTGGGAAGATGGATGAAGTCATAATTTCACTATTGCTAGTGACAACCCCAAACACCATGATGTGGACTGGGTGTTTGCTTTTTATCCCTATCTTGTAGGGACAGAGCAAACCAACAGTTATTCTATGAGTTCACCATCTGATCCTGGCAGAATGTTTTCTCATCTAAGAAAAAACAAAGTGTGTTTGGTTAGAGAGGATGCTTGAGTTTGTTGAATTTTTTTGCAGTGCAGTCTTTCCTCTTGTGCTTTATGACTTGATAAAAATTGGTCTTTTCTCATATTATTTCTCTGAATGTTTGAGATGAGGCTTGAAGATTAGTATTATCTGCGTTATTCGGACTATTGTCCCCATCTTCATTGTCATTTGTACAACATTTCAGCCGATATGCCCTCCTGCCTTCTTCAGGTATTTCTTGTCGGACTCGGGAATCTTCTTTTCAAACTCGGGAACTTTCTTGTCGTAATCGGGAGCCATCATTAGGTTCAAAGTTCTGTGATGGCTCCCGATTACGACAAGAAGGTTCCCGAGTCCGACAAGAAATACCTGAAGAAGGTCAGAGGGCATATCGGCCGAAACGTTGTACAAATAATAATGAAGATGGGGACAATAGTCCGAATAACGCAGATAATACTAATTTTCTCATATTGTATGAGAAATACAGAATGTCTTCATGCACTACCTGTTTGACAAGAAACTCAGACACTTGCATGTCACTGGCTATGGACCTGATTGATTTGCTGGGATCATTGTCGTCAATGGTCTGGATCTCAGCAACAAATTCAGGAGTTCTTTTCTTATCAGAATTATCAGAGTGAGGATTCTAAGTTGCTGTACCTTCTGAATGACCATTGGACTCATCCAATTCTTTTTGAATCCTCTTACACTGTCCTCACTTTTAAAATTACCATAGAATTTTTTTTAATTTCAAAATAACAAAATTTTTATGTTCTTTATTATTTGGGGAAATAAAATTTTTCTGGAAAACTTTGATATCATCTCCTTTATCTTGGTTTAAGTCGAATTATGGTCATGTCATGCTGAAAGCATCAGTTCCCTGTCGATCACAAGTTAAGCAGCAATAAGCCTGTTTAATAGTTAATTGGGTTACCCTTTAAGCAACAGCAGCTACTGTAAACAATCTGAGTTCTCTGTTTATGAAAATGACTTGATTTGGCACTAAATAATCGGAAAAGGGTTTATATGCCGTTAAACAACCGAACCAAACCGGGTTTAGTGGAAGCGAGTTTTGTCAAAATTCAGGGGGAATAACCCATGGCTGACTATATCATTTTAAATTTCTTACGAAGTTGATTACAATAAAACAACTTTTTAAATCATAAAGATATGTGTTTTGAAACACTGCAAAGTTATGGGTTAAATAGTAACACTACTGTTCTTCTACAAGGATGGCTTTGGCATTAAATAACCCACGAAGGTTGATATACCATTAGACAAAGAAACAAACTTATGTCTCACTCAAGTTAAAACATATTTCTGTACAAAAATTAACCTTAACCCCTAACCAGCCACCATAAATTAGTTGTGACTTTTTTTCTGTGGCTTTATTACCGACCAGAGATTTTTAGGTTATAGTTGAATATCCTGCTAATTTTCCTGTTGTTGAATGTTGTTTTATTTTATTCTATTTTTTTATATCTAACAGGAAGGTGTTGATATATCTGAAATTTCTTGCAAATATGAATATGAGTTCTTCAATGACATGGCTGCCCTGAATGTGTTACCACCGACTTATGTGCCTCGGGTCACTGATTATGTTGACATCATTATTCAATATATTGACACAATAATGAAGAATAAATGTGCATATTCGACGCCTTCAGGTGAGTTGTCTCCCTTTCATTAGTCGCCATTTTTTGAGAATAAAAAATTCAATTGAGATTTCACATCAGATGTTTTATATCTTATCGTTTATTTAAATTTGAATTTTATTTTTCATTGAAAAAAATTAAGATGTGTATACTTTTTTTTCCTTTTAAATTTAAAAAGAAAAAAAAAGTTTTTGAACTTTTTATATTCTGTAAATGCCATCTGAAGTCAGAAATTAGGTACAAGAGTCATTTAATAAATTGTGGGAATTTGGAAAAAATCAAAATTATTTTTTTTTTTTTTTTCATAATTCTTTTCCATAAATATATATACGGTCAGCTGTACTAAATCAAAACGGAGACGAGTTTAGTGATAACCTGTTGCTGGGGGTAGAATCAGGGTCTGATCAGCCCCGATTGGTTTGCCTGGTGAAAAAAATATGATGTTGAAAGACTCAAAATTTTCAATGATCTCAGGAATATAACATCACTGATGACTCCCCTCATCATCTAAAAAATGTATTTTGCGAAATAAATAAATAAATATATATATATATATATAAACAATTTTTTCTCATTTTTAAAATAGCCACGACAGTGTATGCCATGTATGTATATTTAAAAAAAAAAGAGGACCGAGGAGTAAGTTGGGTGAAGTAGAGTTTTGTAGCTCATTTTATTCAATTTCTGCTATAAAAATCCAACTGTGTTTATAAAATTACAAAATAACTGAAACTTGAAAAAGTTTTCATTAAAAAAAAACACGTAATGAAGAAATCAATATTTCTTTTTATAAAAAAAAAAAAATTTGCATCAATTTTGATAAAAAAAAATGAACTGATTAAATGAATGTGTTGTAAGGGAGGATATTTCCCCTACAAGAAAGTTGGACTCATCCAATGAAAAACATAAAAGATAAAGTCTAGACGAGGTTAGAGGTAGTAGCTAGTCTTGCTAACAGAGTATTCATTACTGTTGTTTGAAGAACTGCATGTTTGACTCTATTTATTTATAACCCTTTGTACCAAAAAGTAATAAACCTATTTGTTAACCCTCTTCAGATTTAATGTTCTTTACTGATAAACTCAGTCACAACAGAATATCTTCAGATTAATTAATGAAATTTTTGATTTTTCTTTTAAGGCAGCGTTTATTTTGATGTGTCAGCATCTCCACAGTATGGTAAATTGCATCCAAAAGAATCTCTCACTACAGAAACTGGTAAGTAAATTTTTGTCTTCTAAATCCAATCACTAGAACAGGCATGAAACCAACTTTTTTTTAAAATTGTTGCAATTACTTTTAGAATTACTACAACCCCCTCCCTCACCCCCCAAAAAATAACAAATAAAAAAAAGTGTTATGACACAAAATTACTTTTGATAATGATTTTTGAAAACTTTTTTTTTATTTCATTCAAAGTTGATTCTGAGAAACGAAGTGCTCATGATTTTGCTTGTGGAAAGCAGTGAAACCAGGAGAGCCATTTTGGGAGTCACCCTGGGGAAAAGGTCGTCCTGGATGGCACATAGAATGTTCAGCAATGGCAAGGTAAGTGCAAAATGTCAAATTCAGATTTTCATTTTTCAATTTAATAACAAGATGTATTTACCCAAATCCTTCCGCACGAGCAGGATGCGACACAAGGCCAATTTCTTAAAGTGGAGTTTAACACGTTTGAATTCAGAGTTCTTCTCTTAGACCAGTTGCCATACCAAGATTAAAGAGCCCAGTCTGCCCAACTATTTAAGGGCAGAATAGTTGGATGCATACCTTTCCCAAGAATATTAGTGCAATGTGAAATGCAAACCGCCTCATCCAGGATTTGAACTCAGGTCACTGCATCCATTTGCTATGACAATAACCATTATGCCATGAATGTATGAATAAAAAAAATGCTCTCTCATCCCAACTGAGAAGATTTTGGAAATATTGGGTGTCTATAATTAGCAACATCTAAAAAAGGTCCTCACTACTTTCACATCATCTATTATATTTGACTGGAAGCAACTACCTAGCATCACCTGGGTAGAGAGGGGGCAAAAAACCCTGGTGTATTGATTTGTTTACTTTTGAGATTTACAAATGCTGGACATTTTTTTAAGTAGAATTTCAATGCTATTTCTGTGTATGTTTTAATTTTTAAATATCTTCAAATATAAATTAAATCTTCATAATTTTTGCACAAAAAGCAAGGACCGGTGATATTTAATATGTATATATATATACATATAATTTGTCATTAATTGTTTTATTTTCATAGTTTTATCTGGACATACATACATTCATAGACTTTAACTGCCCTTTTTATAGATGAATACAGAATACATTGAAAATTCCTTTGTGTAATGGTTATCATCATAAAGGAAATAAAATTAGCAACTCAAGTTCAAATCCTGGATGCAGCTGTTACACTTTATTTCTTAATACTCTTGGGAAAGGTATGAATCCATCCCTTCTCCTATTCCAGTTATGGATAAATAGTAGGGCAGTTGGGTTCTTTAGCCTTGGTAAGCAATCAATCTAGGAGAAGGAAAACTCGGAATTTAAACCAGCTGTACTCTGCTTAAAAATTGATCTTGTGTCACATCCTCCATTTTTTAATTTTTAGAATTTTCTTCTCTTCTTTTTTTTTTCTTTTTTTTTCTTATTTTTTAAAAATTTTCTTCTCTCTTTTCTTTTGATAGTAAAATGTTTGGAGAGAAAATTGATATCCACGGTGGAGGAGAAGATCTTATTTTTCCACATCATGAAAATGAAATTGCCCAATCTGAAGCTCATTATGGCTGTGATCAATGGGTTAATTATTGGCTTCATACAGGTGAAATTTTTTACCTGTCAGCAGATTTTTACCCTTTTTTTTAAAGTCCATCAGCATTTGAAAATATTTCATGATTATATATAAAAAAAATGTTTGAATATCGTTTCTTCATACCGAATAAATGTGAGAACAATTCACAACGAAATGATAACGAGGATATCTTATTGCCTGAGTAAACTTAATAGAATAAAATACAAACATGACAATGAGATACAAGGAAGAGCTTATACAATACAGAGTTGTATAAGTGAAATGTCTTAATATGAAAAGATTTTTTTTAGTAGAGAAAGTGTTTGATATGTAGATAGTAGAAAAGTAAAGTGTAAAGACTTATATGTTAAGCATTTTATCGTGTTTATGTGACTATAATTACGACAATCGTCCACCATTAGAGTATATGCCATTCAACTGCCGCACTCTATTTGACTAGAAGTGGCTACCCAGCATCACCTGGATAGACGAGGGGCAAAAAAAACCTAGTTTATTGATTTGTTTACTTTTGAGATTTACAAATGCTGAACATTTTTAAGTAGAATTTCAATGCTATTTCTATGTATATTTTAGTTAGGAGGTTGATTTAGAAGGCTATCACAATGCAGGTGTAAAGAAAAAAATAATAATACGGTAACAATGATGTTGAGTGTTAACCTGTATTTAATTCTTGAGTTATGGCATTTCCTTTTAAATGATTTTTTTTTTTTGAAAACTAGACTGGTTCAGTTCCAGTGATCTTTTGAAAAAGAGATATTATCTCAAAAATTCAAGAATTATATACAGGTTAATACACAACATCATTGTTACCGTATTATTATTTTTTTTTTACACCTGCATTGTGATAGCCTTCTAAATCAACCTCCTAACCAATATATACAAAATGCTTCATGCAAATTATAAAACTCTCTTATGTATATTTTAATTTTAAAATTTTATAATCAAATCTTCATAATTTTTTCACAAAAGGCAAGGATTGCAAAGAAGAAAAAAAATGTTAGGATAAACTAGCAAAAGTATGCAAACCCCCTGGATGTAAGTATTTAAGTTGTAATGTTATAAAAATATATTAAATTAGAAAGATTAACAAAACTAAATAACAGCACATATAAAAATATTACACTTATTTTAATGTTATTTTAATTGATTTTCTGTATACAATTATATAGAGATTTACTTTAAATGCATTTGAGAATAACATGATAGTATTAGAAATCAGTAACAGCAAATATTTACTTATTAAACCCAGTATTGTTAAAATCATTATGCAAATTATTCCAACTATATACTATTGAAATCTTTATTTCTTAGAGATATATAACACATATTTCAGTATTTCAAATGCATTAATGATATGGGCAGTTTTGCAGCAAATCTAACTCAGCTAGACTTTAATGAGTTAGATTTGCTGCAAAACTGCCCATATCATTAATGCATTTGAAATACTGAAATATGTGTTATATATCTCTAAGAAATAAAGATTTCCATAGTATATAGTTGGAATAATTTGCATAATGATTTTAACAATACTGGGTTTAATAAGTAAATATTTGCTGTTACTGATTATTTCATAATTGTTGAGAATATAACTTAAATAACTAAGGAAATCATGTTGTCAGTGGTGATGTAGTTTCGGTTACAGACAGACAGTTACATAATCTCCATTATATGATAAATAAATAAGAATTTAAATTTTCTTTAATTCTTTAATTTCAGGTCATCTTTATCTTCATCAACAAGATGAAAAAATGTCCAAATCTCTACAGAATGTGATTTTAATTCCTGATTTCCTTGAATCCCAAACTGCTGACCAATTCCGATTACTTTGTCTGATGACTCATTACCGAAAAAGTAAGTTCAATAAAAGAGTTCTGGTTATTTTTGAAAAATTTAATCAAATTTTAAAGGCCAACACCATATTCCCCAGAACTGGATCCTCACCACCAGATGTAATCTAGAGTTATTTTCAGGACATCTCTTTTGGAGATGGGGGTGGGTCCTCATCTTCATAGGGGTTTAAGCATTAGGAAGAACCACCCAGCTTTTAAAAACCTCTGTTACACAGACAAACTGCCAAATTCGTATATATATATATATATGTGTGTGTGTGTGTGTGTGTATTTGGGCAGCATTTTTTCATTTATGCATGTTGAATTAAACAAAAGACACATCTCCTGTTTAACAATTTTATTTGTGATCTTTTCAAGTTTTCTGGCCAACTTTTTAATATTTGGGTGGAGTTCATGGATTAGTCCACCAAAGTTCATGTCCCGAGTACTTTCGGCACTTCGAAGTGCCATCATCAGGGTGATGTGTTCCAGTTTTTCAAATTATATTAATGGATGTGGAGGCTGGAAGGAGGAGAATTGATGGGAAAGGTGCTATAGCATTTTAAAATGTGTGTACTGCATTGGAAATTAATTTTGTTTAAGGATGGTTTGTATTGTTTTATGTATAAAGCTTCTAGTATTTGGAGTTTTTGTTTATTTTTTTCTTTGTTCAGAATGTGTGTATTTTAATTCAACATATATATACACACACACACACAGTCGCACAAGCAGGATGCGGCACAAGGTCGATTTCTTAAGCGGAGTTTAACAAGTTTGAATTTAGAGTTTTCCTTCTCCTAGACTGGCTACTATCCTAGGTTAAAGAGCCCAGTCTGCCCTACTATTTACCCATAGGTGGAAGGAGTATAGTTGCATACCTTTCCCAAGGGTATTATCACTATGTGAAATGGAAACAGCCTCGTCCAGGATTTGAACTCAGGTCGACAAGTCCATTTCCTACAACTTTAACCATTATACCACACGCCTCTCAAATTCCTATAGACCTGACGTGTAAGGTTGGCAGAGCTCACCATGGGGAAGAAACCTGTCACCCCAAGGATAGAAGTGGTGAAAGATAAAGCATAAGTGAGTTATTATGATTGAAATGTTTTTTAAAATTTGTCAGTCATCAACTTAATGACCTTTAACCAAAAGTTGTGGTTTGTCTAGAAAAAATATACAGACACAGATAAATAACACAGTTGATATTTTGTTACATAAATATTAGATACCTAATATTTATGTGCAATAGTGTAGAAACAAGATGGCGTTTTAAGTGCAGCTGACGGCCTTGAAGATTGAGTGACAAGCTTGACCTCAGTCCTAACCCTATCTTCCGGGGATAGCCGTGAGAACTGGTAGAGAGGACTCTCTCTTCCGGTTTAGATAGTAAGTAAGTTTCAATCAGAAGGTAGGAGCCAAGCTCATAGGTTGTAAGTCGTGTATTACGCGCCACCGTTCTAATCTGCGCAGATGTCTGGTTGGGGATTTAAAAATAAAGTAAGATCAAAGCAAATTGGAGTCTTGTGTTATTACCTCTAAAAACTAACAATGACACAGGGCTTCTGATAAAGAGAAATCCCCAATAGAAGACCAGAACCGAAGTCCCCAAGAGAAGTCCAGACCTTAGAAGATTCCAGACGAAGAAGAGATGTTAGAAGAGACCTAGAAGAACTTAAGAAGTAAAGAAGTAAGAAGAAGGATATGCACAATTTGAGGAAAATGAATAATTTCTTTTTATTAATTTAGCATATCTATATATTAATACACTTGTTTCTAAATCTTCCATCCATTATCATCCTGCAACACCCTCTGGTTAAAAACGAGACCATCCAAATTGTTCAATATGTAATGCAAAACTGTAACTCAAGATTATCTGGTGTCACTTAATCACAGATTTCTTATTTGTCCCATTTTATTTCACCCAATTTTAGAAATGTAACATTCCAAATGGTTTTGTGTCGCTTAAATGCCCAACGTAAAATTAAAATGAATTGAAAAAAAAAGTTTTTATGTTTGTTTTATTTGTAATATTGAAATTGTGAATTACGGAAGATATTTTGGTAATTTCTGGCCCAACTTAGATATTTTCCGAGTCGTGTTTTTGTCACTTTTTTGCCTGAAAATTAGTGTAGATATTTTAAGCAACCCCCCCCCCCCGATTTTTATTGGTAAATCAACGTAAATATTTTACAACCTCTCTGCTAATAATGATAATAATAATAATAATAATAATAATAATAATCCTTAATAAATAAATTAAAAAGTTAAAAGTAATAATTCTTAATACAAATAATAATAATATGATTGAATATTTTCTTGTATAACATTACTAAAGATATTTTCTTTTTCTTATTTTAGGAATGGCATATCACAGTGATGCTCTTGTGGCTGTCACACGTCTTTTGCAACAAATTGAGAGTTTTTTCCAGAATTCAGAGGCATATGTCAAAGGACACTTGAATTGTAAAGAAATTAGTGAAGCTGATATTTTAACTAGGTAATTATTTTTTATTCTTTTAGTTAATGAGAGCCACTGCTCCAGACGGACCTGGGTTCAAGACCTGTCAATCAAACTCTCAGTGATATTCCACTGATATAACATTATTTTCAAACTACTCTATGCTATTTGCTAGAAATTATGTTTTAGCAAGGTTATTATTTTTTTAATTCTTTTATTTATTTTTTGTAATTTGTTGACATTTGAATTGGCTTATTCGGCTGCTTGGAGTTTGGTTCAATTAATGGTATAATAATCCTGTGGGTTATTTAATGCCAAAAAGTGTTAGAGTGTGAGATAAAAGTTGATAGTCAAGCTTTTTTTTACTTTAAGTGGTTAATCAACAGGACTTGATATTTTGTCAAACTGTGTTGTGGTTAAAGAGCTAAATTGGTTAAATCTTAATTCACAGCTTTTAATAATGGCCGTCAAGACCAACAAAACATCAAAGGTTTGTTTGATCAGTCCAGAGAAAAATAAAACTTCTTTCTCACTCTCTCTTTCTTTCTCTCTCTCACTCACACACACACTCTTTCTATCTCTCTTACACACTCTCTCTCTCTCACTCATATACTCTCTCTTTTTCCTCTCTCACACTCACTCTCTCTCTTTTTTCCTCTCTCACTCACTCACTCACACACACACTCTCTCTCTCTCTCTTTCCTCTTTCTCACACTCTCTCACTCACACACACTCTCTCTCTTTTTTCCTCTCTCTCATTCTCTCACTCACTCACTCACACATTCTCTCTCTGTCTCTCACTCACACACTCACACACACACACACTCTCTCTCTCTCTCTCTTTCCTCTTTCTCACACTCTCTCACTCACTCACACACACACTCTCTCTCTCTCTCTCTCTCTCTTTCTCACACTCTCTCACTCACTCACACACACACACACTCTCTCTCTCTTTTTTTCCTCTCTCTCTCTCTTTTTTCCTCTCTCTCTCATTTTCTCTCTCTCTCTCTCTCTCTCTCTATCTCTCTCTCTCTCTCTTCTAAAAATAGAAAATTCATGACTGATTGTCTCTTTACTTTGCTGTTAATAAAACAAACAAAAAAAAGAAAGAAAGTTGTTATATCGGTCATTGTAACAAATCTCAATGACACAAGAGAAAAAATGTCTCTTGAATTCAGAAAGAAAATAGGTTACTATTCATTTCAAGTCATCATCATCATCATCATCAGGTTGCAATGACAACACAGATTCCCATGACTCTCTCTCACCACCCATCCCTATTGCCCTTATGGCCAGCCCCCAACCTTTTTTTATTATATATGTACTAGAAGGTGGTGGCTTAGGGCCTTAGTGTCCTGGGTATGATGTTAACTGCATCCAATTCTGGAGCTCCGGGCAGTATGGAATACCCCTTAATTGCCATTACTCCCAGGTCCTGTCTGACTCAAAGTGGTAGTACCTGTTAGGGTCCCATCTATAGGTTAAATAGATCAAAAATGAGTTTAAACAAAATTGAGTTTGAAAAGAAAATTAAATACCCAACAAGAATGAATAAAACAAAACATCTTCGGCATAAAATAACACAACAAGGGTTGACATGCCATAAAATTCAACCAACCAACCTTAGTCCTGAGGCAATCATTCTTAAATAAACTCAGTTTTCTGTTATCTTCCTCTTTCTAGTTCAAAGTTTCTCTAGCATATACAGATATTGGGGCTATTACTGCATGACATCGCTGTGGTATTACCTGTTAGGACTCCATCTATAGGTTAAATAGAAGAAAAAAAACATGAGTTTTAAAAAAATGTGTTAAAAAAAAATTGGGTTATTTATGAGGAAGTGAGTCCCGGTCTCCTGCCTCAGAAATTGCTACCCTGTGACTATTAAAATAACGTCCCATGTCGTCTTGGCAGTGTTACTTGAAAGAAAACAACCAACTTATGGCATTAAATGTATTTTAGAGTAAAAAAAAGTAAAAAATGAACAAATTGAGGTAGATAGATAGATAGATAGATATCCACCTTCATATCTAAATAAGAATTACGACAAATTTCTATAAATAAACAAGAATTACGACAAATTTCTATAAATAAATTTCTAAACAAATTACGATAAATAAATAAGAATTACGACAAAAAAAGAGAGCCCCCCCTCCTCTAAAGTACATTTAACGCCCTAAGTTGGTTGTTTTCTTTCAAGTAACACTGCCGAGATGACATAGCAGGGACGTTATTTTAATAGTCACCGGTTAGCAATTTCTGAGGCAGGAGACCGGGACGCACTTCCTCATAAATTACCAAAAATTGGGTTTCAAAAAAATTGAATACCTATCAAGAATGAATAAAATATATCTTTGGCATAAGATAACCCAACAAGGGTTGATATGCCGTAAAATCCAACCAACCAACCATTGTATATTAGCTGTACATAAATCAGAATCTTATCTTTTTTTTTTTTTTTTTTTCTCCATATACCTCCACCAGTTTTGTATTGACATATTATTTGTCTAGGCACCCGACCAACTGTATGATATAGATCGAGGGTGGCCAATACATCGATCTGAGCTCATCATAGATGATTTGATAGGCAGAGTCATGACTATCTGCAGAGAATAAGCTACCTCATCGATGATGACTCACCAGTTTGCCATTACCATCTCTCAAACTTGCTGAATCTTCTCATCAGTGGTAGAGGTTGACGGACATCCTGCTCCCTCTGTGCATTACGCTTGTCCGCCAACTTTTAAACTTCTCTATCCACGCATGCACACTTCTATCCAGTAGCGCACTGACCCCATATTGTGCTAAAAACCTCGATGAATTTCAGCCCCTGACACTCCTTCCAAAAAGAGAAATTGGGTAACTTCCATGGTGCCTACTGCTAGTGGAGCAGACATGTTTACACCGTAAAGACAGCAAGCAAAATGGCATGATCAGGCTCAAACTTTGATTATGTGACCACAACAGTGTCAACTATAAGCACGCATGCACATAACGCAGTGTGACAATAATAAAGATGTGTTATGGCAAAAGTGTGGATGATTTTTTACTCTTCCTCGTGTATATATATATATATATATATATATATATATATATAGGGAAGCGCGTGGTGTAATGGTTAAAATCATGGGAAATGGACTCGTCGCCCTGAGTTCAAATCGTGAATGTGGTAATGTGCATTTCACTTAACGCTAATACCCTTGGGAAAGGTATGAATCCTACTCTCCCTCCAGCTATGGATAAATAGTAGGGTGGACTGGGCTCTTTAACCTTGATTAGGCAACCGGTCTAAGAGAAGGAAAACTCTGAATTCAAACCTGGTGAACTCCACTTAAGAAATTGACCTTGTGTAACATCCTGCTCGTGCGGAGGGGTTGGTAAATATATATATGTGTGTGTGTGTAAATATATATGTAAAAATATGTGTGTGTGTGTAAATATATATGTAAAAATATATGTATAGTTGTAAGGATTTTGTGTAGATTAGTTGATCATGAATATATAAGAATATTTTTTTTCTGGGCTTTTTCAAAGCATGGGATAAATGAATATAAAATGTATTAAAAATTGAAAATTCAAATAACTTAACAGGTTTGCTTTTCCTCTTTGTCATTCAAATACATTGTATCTAATTTTGTCTGTTGGGTTTCTGGTTTAAAAGAATATATAAAATTTGAAGTGACTTAAGTTATATATAAATTTGAGATATTTTTGTATCTGTATCCGTTTTTTGGAAGTACAAAAATCAGGTTTGGGCATTAGTGTGAAGCATTAATGTGCTATATTATAATAATGTAGTTATCATAATATATTCATCTGGGAATAGATATCAGAAAACTCAGTTGTTTTTTTTTTTAGTTTCTTTTATTTAGTAGTAGTGGTGAATTTTCGGGATTGTTATTTCTCCCTTCTTCATGACTCTGAGGACAGTGGTGATTTTCTGGCTATACTTACTAGAAGCATATTGGAGACTCCTAAACAACACCATATATATATATAATATATATAATATATATATATATATATATTATTTCATTGATAATCCAATATTTTATATTTCATTAATGCTTTTTTTTTTTTTTTTTTTTTTTTTTTACAGACTGGAAAATACAAAATCCGAAGTGAAATTGGCTTTAGCTGATGATTTCAACACCCCAAAAGCAATCAAAAATATTTTGGACTTAGTTCAATACTTAAATACGCAACTAACGATTTCACAGGTAAAAACAAAAAAAAACAAAAACACTAACCCAATACAGATGACTTTTGATACTTTTTATAAATTATTTCTATTTTAAACTTTTTACGTTGCGCATAAAATACTCACTACACAATGATGGAAAAAATGTTTTTATAGTCGACAGAAAAAGTTTGAATTGCAGTTTAAGTAAATGGGCATCTATTTTTATGGTTCTTTTTTTTCCAATCATATATTAAAATTCATTATAAATTAAGGCACTGGATATTTTCTAAAAATAGCCTAGTCTGGTACAAGGCCACAATTAATGAGGTGTTTATTGAAAAAATCATTACATAAAGGCATATAAAACAAAATTGTCAGTCTCTGCTATTTAATAGAAGTTCAAAGTTGATATTATTACACTCATCCTAGTCTGCTGCACCACCTGGACCCTAATTAAGCGACTAGAGAATAAACTAGATGGGAGCTGCACAAGAATGCTGCGGGTGATCCTGAACAAAACGTGGAAACAACACTCTACGAGAAAACAGCTGTACGGTCACCTGCCACATATCACCCAAACCATCTAAGTAAGACGGACAAGACACACGGGACACTGCTGGAGAAGCAAGGACGAACTCATAAGCGACGTCCTCCTGTGGAAGACAGCACATGGACACGCCAGTGTGAGCCTACCAGCAAAGACATACATTGATCAGCTCTGTGCGGATGCAGGATGCAGCATAGAGGACCTCCCGAGAATGATGAGCGATAGGGACGGATGGAGAGAGATTGTCATGGATATATCCGTGTCAACAGCGCGACATGATGATGATGATGAATCTGACACAAGGCCTTCATTAGTGAGCTTTGGTTTCTTTGTTTAATTGTATATCAACCTTGATGGATTATTTATTGTCAAAGCCATCCTTGTAGAAGAATAGTAGTGGTACTATTTAACTCATTGATGCTCAAAGGAGATATTTATTACGTTCACCCTAGTCTGACACAAGGCTATAATTAGTGAGGTACCAAGTGAAAAATTAAATTCATTAGAGGAAGGTTAATAAAACTCAATTGCTAACCACCATTTTACAATAGATGCTCAAAGGAGATATTACACTCACCCTTGTCTGACACAAGGCCACCATTAGTGAGGTACCAAGTGAAAAATTAAATTCATTAGGGGAAAGTTAATAAAACTAAATTGCTAACCACCATTTTACAATAGATGCTCAAAGGAAATATTACAGTCACCCTTGTCTGACACAAGGCTATAATTAGTGAGGCACCTAGTGAACAATCAAGTTCATTAGAAGAAGATCAACAAAACAATAGATGTTCAAAGGAGATATTTACGGATTTTTTTCCCTCAAGATTTGAAATATCACTTTCAATATTTGACATATTCATTTTTCAAGTCATGTTCAAGATTCTATTGATTTCATTCATAGTTTTTTTTATATACAATGATACAGATAAAATACCCAGAATTATTATTGATTATAGCTATCTTAATTTAATAGTATTAAATAAAAAATCTTTAACTATGGACCTTTATCCCGTGGATTTCCAGGGGTCTGTGAACCCCGAACATTTATCCCATGGACTTCCAGGGGTCTGTGAACCCCAAACCTTTATTCCGTGGACTTCCAGGGGTCTGTGAACCTCAAACCTTTATCCCGTGAATTTCTAGGGGTTTGTGAACCCTAAACCATTATCCCGTGGACTTCCAGGGGTCTATGAACCCTAAACCTTTATCCTGTGGACTTCCAGGGGTCTGTGAACCCCAGACCTTTATCCCATGTAATTCTGGGGGTCTGTGAATCCCAAACTTTTATCCCATGGACTTCCAGGGGTCTGTGAACCCCAAACCTTTATCCTGTGGACTTCTAGGGGATTGTGAACCCCAAACTTTTATCCTGTGGACTTCCAGGGGATTGTGAACCCCAAACCTTTATCCTGTGGACTTCCAGGGGTCTGTGAACCCCAGACCTTTATCCCATGGACTTCCAGGGGTCTGTGAACCCCAAACCTTTATCCCGTGGACTTCCAGGGGTCTGTGAACCCCAAATTTTTATCCCATGGACTTCCAAGGGTTTGTGAACCCCAAACCTGTGAACCACAGTTTTAAAACCACTAATATAAATAATAGACTTTTTCTACTTAAAATTTCTCCTACAAATTCTTCATTCAAAATTTCTTTCTTTCAACAGAATGTCATCTGTAGTCGAAGTCCTGTTTCTGTTTTAGCCGTTTCTATTTATGTGAAAAATATTTTGAAAATTTTTGGATTGACTTTTGGACAAGAAAAGGTAAAAATGATTCAGTCAACTTTTTTTCTTTTTGTATTTGATTGAATTCTTTAAATACTAGTGGAGTTACTTCCATATAAATCACCACGTAATTTATTTCTCTCTTTCTTTTTCACTTTCTCACTCTTTCTCTTCTCTTTCTTTTTTTCTCTCTCACTCTTTCTCTTTTACTTTTTGCTTTTTTCTCTCTTTCTCTTCTCTCTCACTCTTTCTCTTTTTCTCTCTCTTTCTCTTTCCTTTCTATTTTTTCTTTCTTTTCTTTCTCTCTCTTATTCTTTCTCTCTTGCTTTTGTTTTCTCTTTCACTCTTCTCCTCATTCTTTCTTTTTCACTTTTCTCCTCTTTCTTCTCTTTTACTCTTTCTCTTTCCTCTCACTGTAACTTTCTATACTTCACTCTTCTCTGCATCGCTTTGTATTCTTTCTATCTTTTTCAATTTCTCCTTCTTTCTTTCTTTCTTCTTTCCATTCACACTGTAAACAACTATTACATGTTATTTGTATGTAGATAAGGCCCAAAATATTAGTAATATAAAACAATTTTATTAATAATTGAGACTTAAATAAAAATAAAATCATGGAGAATGTGATATAAATAACTAAGGGAATATATTACATCCACAATAGGGAAAAATGTTTACGAAGAAAATATAGACATATATTCATGAAGAGTGACACAGAATCGGATCTCTTCAATAATTGGTGATACAAAAATGATTTACCATTTCGCCCTTTCTTAAAATAGAAAATACTAACCATTTTACTCACTTGTAGCTGGAAGTAGCTTATCGTTTTTGTTTTTTAGCCTAAATTTTTTGAAGAAACTTGCTTGAAGCAATATAACTGAAACTAAAACTATCAAGGGTGGTGATGCGATGCAAAGGACGACTTAGAGAAAATATAAATTGAATGAAAAAATGGGAACCTAATTTCTGGGGAAAAAGAAAGAGAAAAAAATAAAGAAAATAATGTTTTTAGGAGACAAAGATTCACGAGCGACTTTGAAAATCGATTTCTGAGTGAGACAGGTCAGAGCACTCACTTCTCGGTCAGCTAGTCAATGACTACTGGCAATTAAGCCAAATATAAATAGATAAAGCCGGAATTTCGAATTTCCTTGGCAAAAGAAGAACTCGAGAAACTGAGTAATTAGCAATTAGTAGGTTGAATTAACAAATCCCGTGAATCTCATTGTTACTCTCTTTTGAGGTTTTATCAGACATTATAGGAAAAAAACAGATGATTCCCTTCTCGTTATTTAGGTACTATATGACAGCTACTATTATCGTTCTCCTCTCAATTCTAGTTGCTTTTTATTGTAGACAGAAATTCATATGAAACAATATCTTATTATAATGGAGATTCGGTGTCTGTCTGTAACTGAAACTATGTCACTTCTTATGTCACAATACCCTCAGGAATTGCATAAGTTTATCAATGAGTATTTAATTTATAGTCAAAATCATTAAGTAATAATAGAATAAATCTTATTCATTAATGATGTCTATGAAAATCTGAGTTATATTTGCCTCAAAACAGCCCATGTTATTAGTGTGTTTAAAATCCTGCAATTTGTCTTATATGTCAATAAGAAATAAAGGTTTACATAATACATGGTGTGGTTAATTTGCATACTGGTTTTAACAATTAATTACTAAGTGATATTGATCTCTAATATTATTGTTTTATTCTCCAAAGTATTAAAAACAATTCTATGAATGATTTTATATAGAAACCAATTAAGATATAATTAAGTGATCTTTTTATATGCGTTCTTATTTAATTTTGTTAATCTTTTTAATTTCATTACATTAAAATTTAAATACTAATATTCTTACTAGTATTTAAAAAAAAAAAAGAAATTCCTATTTAACATGTAATATAAAATGTCAATTTTGTTATTCATTGTTATTTTTCAGGATTCTTTGGAAAACACGTTTCTACAACATCAAATGTCTCATGTGTTGGATAGTTCTTTGAAATTTCGGAATGAAATTCGAAAATTTGTTTTAAATCCTCCGAAAGATTTATCTTTTGGTGAAGGTAAACTCTTTCTTAATTCACACACATATGATTGATTGATTTTAATGGCATGTCAAACTGTCTAGGATTATTTTATGCCTAAAGGTTAGGGAATTACATTCATTGAATATTCATATTTTAATTTTTTACGTATTTGTTTTTTAAAGAGTTTTTTTTGTTCTTTGCACACAGTCTAGGTCAGAGGTCAGCACTCTACAGACCACAGATGTGTACCTATCAGCATCTCTGTGTAATAGTCTACATGATAAACTTGCTAATCAACAGCCCATTAACAAGTCAGCTAGAGCAGGGGTCAGCAACATACGATCTGCGGGTCAGATCCGGCCCGCAATCCATAACACTGGTTTACAAAAAAATATTTTTTGTCTGAGGCAAGAATGTGAATAGGTGTTTTTTACTAATTTGGGTGTGCTGAATTTAAATTTATAAACAGTTTTGCTCTATCACCTCTAGTTTTCTGTCTCATTTTAGTATATACAGAGTATATAAATGCTTATTTCAACAGTTGCAGCAGCTTATTACAGATAAAACAGGATAGATGAAGAACATTGACGGAATAAACATACTTGGATGACACATTGTACACAATTCATAGTACCGCAGATGGTTAGAAGTGTGTTTTCTTAGATGATCTGCTGTATTTTGCCTCCAGGATGTCACGCAAGAGCATTCAATAAGGTAAAATTAAATCATATGTAAGGCAATACAATGTGCGTCATTGGAAATTGTAATACAAATATATACCCAAAAGATTGTGTAACACAATTGTCGAGGGACACCTTCCTCCTGCGCTGCGAGGGACGACAGTGGCTTAGATGCTCTTTTTTTTTTTTTTTATAAACATACACAGAAGTCATAAACACCATGTCACATATTATTTCTCTGGTAAGAATTGTTATTCCTCTCATAAGTATTGCAAGATTATATAATCTTGATTATTAAAAACTGGTAATGAGTAAAGCGAAATCTGGTAATTAGTCCACAAATACATCTGGTGTATAAGACTTATACAATGTTACAATAATGCTGCTTGACCCCCACCCCACCTGATAAATCCTTACTGTATGCTACAAAGACTACGATGATATATGTGGCCCGCCATTCTCTCACAGACATGGTTCCTGGCCCCTATGTAGTACAAGGTTGCTGACCCCTGGTCTAGGAGAAGGAAAACTCTGAATTCAAACCTGTTAAACTCCACTTAAGAAATTGACCATGTGTCACATCCTACTCATGCAGAGGGATTGTTTTATATATATTTATATCAGCCACAAACCTACCTGCAGTCAACGTGAACCACCCCCTTCTTAATCTTCCTTCACAACACCAAGTTATGACGTTGATGACTAAACATTTTATAAAAAGATATTAGTTGATTCTTGGTAGATTCTTTTAAAACCGGAATGTTCTTTTGCCTGAAAAGTTGATACAAATTTGGTCATACCTACTTTTAACTGTACAGTCATTTTTAACTTATTTAAATAAACAAATTCCGCCACATTCATGCCTACATATTTTTAATTTTAGATTTCACTATTTTTCTTTTTTTTTTTACTTCTTTTGGGATGAGATAACTTTTTTGTTCTCTGTGAGGTAATTTCTGACCCATAACCAATTTTAGAAAATGACCAATCAGTGAAAAGATTGTGACAATCAATCGACCAATGAGAGAAGAGATCCTGTTTTCAATCTATTTTTATTTTCATGTGGGTGTCCAGTTGGTAAACGTTTCTTTATTTGGTTGTTACAAATATGGAGTCCATATTGTAATCAGTCTTGGTTATTGTTAGTGTGAACAAAGGACAAAGGATAAATGACAATATGTAAAATTAACAAAATGTTTCATTATAGAAAAACAAAAAATAATTGTATAGAACAAAAATATAATATTATTTCTCTGAATTTTTTAGATGAAGTTTGATAATTAGTATTACTAGCAAATATATGCACCCTCCGGGTGCAAGTATTTAAATTTTAATATAATAAAATATCATATTAAATTAGAAAGGCTAATGAAACTAAATAAGAATGCAGATAAAAAGATTTGAAACAGAGGGGTTATGATTGAAAAATAGAACAACTTTGAAACTAACTCTTCCATCATTTTGTATTACTCCCGTCTTTCATTGGTAAATTTTCCTAATTTAACTATTTAGTTAAAATAGGAAGTAAAGAATAAATTTACAGTTATTTCTTCTTGTTAATGGATTTCTTTTAAGATTTATCCCCGAGATTTTTGCTCATATTCAATAAGATAAAACCAAAAAATTAGAAATCAATAATACTAAGCATATATTTATTAAAATCAAATTTTTAAGATCAATATGCAAATTAGCCTTCCAATTCACACTGTAATCCGCCATTTTGTTGTATATATAAATACAATTGCATGTTATCAGTATGTAGATATGGTCAACAGTCTTAATGATGTAAAACAATTTTATTAATAATTGAAGTTTAAATTAAAAACAAAATCATGGAGAATGTGATGTAAATAACTAAAAGGAATTGTGACTTGTATAGTAATATAGTTTCGGTTACAGACAGACAAACCCACAATCTCCATTATAATAAGATTTAGATTATTTGGACTATTGTCCTCATCTTTATTGTTTTTTTGATCTCCATCTTTCCAACACGCGTGGGCATGCCTACAAAGTCAGAAAGCAGCACTGCTCACGTGACTTTCGGAAACATTTTTTCAGGCTCAGAATTGCGGAGACATGGAATAAACTGCCTGCGTCTGTTGTAGGCTGCCGAAGCACTGAGTCTTTCAAAGCCTCCATGCTTCCTGTGGTCCGCCGACACTATACCGGATGCCGCTCTCTACATACATATGCACACATGCATGCATATTACTACTGTAAACTGTTCATGTTCCTGACACTACATTATTCTGTGTACTTGACATGAGACTTTGATGAGTTGTGGTGCACCTGAGCACTGTACACAATAAATTACATTATTATTTATATATATATATATATGATATGGGTAAAAATAAAAAAATTATGTGTACAACGTTTCGGCCTATGTGCTCTCCACCCTTCTTCAGGCTCCTGAGTCCGACAAGAAATACCTGAAGAAGGCCGGAGGGCACATTGGCCAAAACGTTGTACAGATAACAATAAAGATGAGGACAATAGTCCGAATAATCCAAATAATACTAAAAATATAATGAACATGATATTCAATAGAAAATATGGAACGAAAAAAGTGACAAATCTTAGCATTTTATAGTTGTTAGTAGTGTTCTATTTAAAAACTTTGTGACATAATTTGTGTTCAAATAAAAAAAAAAATTTTTAATTTTAAAAATATATGTATATTCATTTGTTTGAATAATGTTGCTTATGTCATTACTCTTAATTTACATTGTATTTGTGAAGAGAACTTATTTAAAATTCAAAAATTATTGATATTAATTCTTAACGTCCTATACCGCCTCATTCCACTCGGCCGGAAGTCACATTCATTTTCCTAATCCACCCCAAATGATAGCCTTTATTTAAATGTAATATTAAAAATATTTAGCAGTCTTTGAGTTACGGGAAATAACAGGTAACTTTAAATGAAAAGGTAATTTTTATATATACTTATAAGAATGGGGTTCTGGACTTAGAAAATTCTCAACAGGATGTTAAGAGTTAAACATAACTTATTTACAACAAACATGTGTATTAATTTATCTAAAAGTAATAATAGTAATAATATTAAAAAGTGTTTGTACAGAGGTCAAAAAAAGGGGGAAAAATGTAAGAATTAACTTTGGCGGACCTGAGCATCTGGAACTCCCCCCTCCCATTTAAAATTTTTTTTTTTTTTTTTTTTTTTTTCTTTCAATGGATTATTATCGATTGCACGCCAATGTATCAGATTGTAAAAAAGAATTCAAAAAAGTTATTTATTTTTCGAGTTTTCAGGGTGCTCAGATCCCCCATATCGGAACCGCTAAAAATTTTTTTTTTTTTTCCTTCAATGGATTATTATTGATTACACACTAATCTGTCAGATTTTTTTTTTAAATTCTTAAAAGTTCTTTATTTTTTGAGTTTTTAGGGGTGCTCATTTCCCCGTATAAGTTTATAGTAAATCGATCACCCATATCGTAACCGCTCGAACTGAACTTGCACAAAGGTGTCAAAGTTAGGGAAGCCCAGAAAAAACAGAACCCAAATTATTTATTTATTTTCCCATTAAACTAACCTTAAACCCCAACACCAACCCCTAACCCTAACCCTAAATCCCTCTAGTTAAAATTAACAGTTTTATTACAAAATTTGTGGGTTCTGTTTTTTCTGTGTCACCTTAATTTTGACACCTTAGTGCAAATTCAGCCCAACTGTTAAGATAGAGCAGTTCCGATATGGGGGATCGATTTATTATAAACTTATACGGGGAACTGAGCACCCCTGAAAACTCAAAAAATGAATAACTTTTTAGAATTTTTTTTTATAATCTGATAGATTGGTGTGTAATCGATAATAATCCATTGAAAGAAAGAAAAAAAAACAAATTTTAGATGGGGGAGTTCCAGATGCTCAGGTCCGCCTTAACTTTTATTATTTGGATTAATTATCAAGCCTCATCTCAAAAATTACCAAGCCTTATCTCAAAAATTACCAAGCCTCATCTAAAAAATTACCAAGCCTCATCTAAAAAATTATCAAGCTTCATCTAAAAAATTATCAAGCCTCATCTCAAAAATTATCAAGCCTCATCTCAAAAATTACCAAGCCTCATCTAAAAAATTACTAAGCCTCATCTAAAAAATTACCAAGCCTCATCTAAAAAATTCAGACAAAAAGAATTTGTTTCTCCATCTTTTTTTTTTTTTTTTAAATGTTGATGAGAAATCAAAAGATAATTTGAATTTTTGATTTAAAGAGTGACCATCATTATGAGCAGCAAATCGTTTTAATCATTGAAATATTTTCTTTTTTTTTTTCAGATTATGATAAATTGACTTCTAAACAAAAGAAAAAGAAAAAGTTTCAAATATTTCAACCTCTTCTCAAATCATCAGATGATTTACGAAAAGAATTTTCTTCAGTTAATATACAAATTAAGGTAAATTATCTTTACAGATATTCTCGTTTGTTTTTTTGTTTTTTGTTTTTTCAATCATTTAAAACTAGCTTAAAAGTCACCCTATTGGTGTTGTATAACCGTATATACCCAACATTGGGTATATAATCGAGAGAGGAGACTCGGATGGTAGAAAGAGACAAATACAGAGTAGAGACGTACTTGTTACTTCATTTCTTCCGGCTATCTTGTGTAGCTGTTTTCTTTTCTTCTTCTAGCCATCATGTTGTCTAGTCTCTTCTAAGGGATTCTTTTAAGGGCTAACTTTTTTAGTCATGCAATTAATCAACTCACAAGACTTTTATTTCCTTGATCAAGATTTATTTAACCCATTCTTATTCCCCCACGTGGTGAGTCAACAACCTCCGCTGAGAGATAAGCATCCTCTCTGCTCAACATCAGGTTGAAAACTAAAATCTAAACTAACTAAATCACGTGATGTGCGAGATTCCCGCCTCTGGTGTCAGGGAGCTATAACTGTCCAGGTAGTTTTCTGAAAACCAATGGCCCCTTAGAATTCTTGCTACAGGGTCCGTCAACAACCCACGCCACCATACAAATTATGTAACATTGAGTGGCAATTAAGTTAGCTCTTCATGCATTTTGAGTACATATTAAATTTAATTAAGTAAAATCTGTAGAATATGTACTACCTATATCTAAAAGTAAATAAAGTAAAGTTGGGAGTGGCCTATTTTCTGTATCAGCAAAACAGCCTATCCCCTTTTCGCTAGCACTTGACCAGAGAAATTGTTTTACTGAGGTGAAGTGCCACACCCACTGTCACCTCCCAGAGGCTTTTCTGCATAACTCAGATTACCCAATCTGTGTTATTCATGCGCTGAGTTGGTGAGGGACAGTATCGAAAGGCAAATGTTTTACTGGCTGAGCTAACCGGACATTCTATTAAACTTAAACTCTATTTTTTAAACAACAGTTTTTATCAAAACGATGGTACAAGAATTTGCAGATAAGCAACACCAGATACTAAGGATTTACATTTTTGCATTTCATCTTGAGCGATTTGGACGGTCTCATTTTTTACCCAAGGGTGCTGCAAGATGACAACGGCTGTACTTTTAAGGAACACGAGTATTAATTTTATTTTATATGCATTCTTATTTAATCTTGTTAGTCTTTCTTAATTTAATATATTTCATTACATTAAATTTTAGATACTTCCACCCAGAGGGTGCATATTCTTGCTAGTAATGATAACCATTACACCATGGTTGCTGACAAGAGAGTACAACTGTTGAAAGATTGTGACTATAATAACAACCAAAATAAGAACACTAGTCTGAGTATATTAGTATGTACTGTATTTGACAGCATATATGACACACCCTCATTTCAGCAGGTCAGATTCAGAAAAAAAAGATTTTAGTGTATTTAAGCATATATTGTTGAATACAGTCTAGCTGTGCATTACACAAGCAGAAACATAGCTGTATAAAAGCAATTTGGCAGTACAGGCAAGCAATAAGCATACACAAGACATCTCAATAGCAGGAAATAATAATAATAATAATAATAATAAAATTAGTAATAATAATAATGGACAAATATCTGGATCTTGCCAGAGGACTGAAAAAGTTATGGAATATGAAAGTGAAAGTGATACCAATTGTAGTTGGTGCACTTGGAACAGTCCCAAAAGGATTGGAAAAGGGTCTGGAATGTTTGGAAATCAGAGGAAGGATTGAAACCATTCAGAACACTGCACTGCTGCAATCTGCCAGAATACTCAGAAGAGTCCTGGAGACTTGCTGTCACTCAGACTCCAGTGAAAGACCATCAGCTAATACTGATGTGAAAACTCAAAAGGAGCAAATAATAATGATAGTAGTATTAGTAATGATAATGATAATAATAAAAATAAGGATGCATCGAGTTTAGGGTAGGTAAAAGTACTGAGCATAAGCTGGGTTAGTGAGCATCATAGAGAAGATTAGCCTAGGCCTATGGGAGGTCTCAAACTTTACCTATGATGTATAAGATGCAGGGCAATTTTTGAGCCAAAATTTTTGCGGAAAAAAGTGCATCCTATATGTCGTCAAATATGGTAATAATATTTCTTTATCTCAGAAATTCAGATTAGAATTATTTCATATGAAAAAATATTCATCTCTAACTGTATTTTATTTTTATTTGATTTGTTTTTATTAAAATATTTTTTGAAAGTTTTCTAATATATTTTTCTTTTTTATTTCAGGATCATGAAAATAGTTCTTCTTGGCAGATTATTTCCACCATAATAAAAATAAATAAACAATTTAGATTTTTATGTGTACGTATTTCAACAGATAAATCAATTTGTGAAATTCTGAAAATAAAAAAAAAAACTTTGTTTTGAGGTAAATTCATTGTAACAGATTATTTTCTCTTATAATATAGGATTTCCCTAACCCTAAATCGTTTAGATCTTTTCATTAAATTCTTAAAAGCAAGAAATTTATTGGGGATGAATGGCTGAACTTGCAAATCGGTCGGAAAATTAAAACATATTACATAGTGACCCAGAAAAAACAGAACCCAGATTATTTATTTATTTTCCAATTAAACTAACCCTAAACCCCAACCCCAACCCTAAACCTAACTCTAGTCCTCCCTAGTTAAAATTAACAGTTTTATTACAAAATTTGTGGGTTCTGTTTTTTCCTGTGTCACCCTGTATACATAGTGACCCAGAAAAAAGAAAACACAAATTATTTATTTATTTTCCCATTAAACTAACCCTAAACCCCAACCCCAACCCTAAATCCTAACCCTAAAACTCCTTAGTTAAAATTAACAGTTTTATTACAAAATTTGTGGGTTCTGTTTTTTCTGGGTCACCCTAATTTTCCAACCGATTTGCAAGTTTTGCCAGATGAATTTATACATGTTGAATTTACTGAAGACAGATTGACCATACTAGGAAGTTAATAACCAGTACAATTCATTGTATGAAATCAATTTCTCTTAGAATATATATATTTACCAACCTCTCCACATGAGCAAGATGTGAAACAAGGTCAATTTTTAAGCGGAGTTTAATAGGTTTGAATTCCGAGTTTTCCTTCTCCTAGACTGGTAGCCTAACCAAGGTACCTATAGCTGGAGGGAGAATTTATCTTATAATATAAGGTTTCCTTAACTCTTTAACTCTTTTTATTAAATCCTGAATTTAGCCTTGAATAATTTACCTATGATAGATTTACCACACATTGAATTTACTGAAGATGGATTTACGACACTATGAATTTAACAATTCATTATATCAAATGAATTACTCTTATAATATAGGATTTCCCTAACTAAAAATCTTTTCACTCTTTTTAGTAAATCTTAAAAGCAATGAATTTACCTGTGATAAATTTACCATACAATGAATTTACCACTCTATAAATTTAGTGTAGGTGCTTTGGTTTGAAATAGAATTGATGAAGGGGGGCAGGAGCGGGTTTGGATCAATAATTGAAATGTAATTAATTATTTTTATATAAATTCTTTTTTTAAAAATTATTATTTAAAATAAATAAAATTTTCCAATGTTGTCTAAATGAGAATGGTTTTTAGAATTATTTTTTTGTGAAAATTTTATCAAATTCCAATTTTGTAATGAAAAGAAAAAATGGATACAAAACAGAAATAAAAAAAAAATGAATAAGTCATTGGGGTGGCCTAAAGTTTGTATCAGCCAGACAGCGAGGGAGTCTATTCCCTTTTCACTAGCACTAGACCAAGGAGATTATTTTAGCATCTGAGATGGAGCACCACACCTACCATCAGCTCCTTACTTACCCAAACAGATACCTGTGCTACTCATACATTCAGTTGTTGAGGGCCAGTATCGAACCAGAACCTTGTGGTTCCTAATCAAATGCTCTACTGACTGAGCTAAAATAAAATAAAAAATTAATTATTGGAAGTGGAGAATTAATCATTAATTAAAAACAAGTCTCTATATTTTGTATTATTTAGATTTTTGGGACTGTTGTTCTCATCTTTATTGTTATATAGACAACATTGTGACCTCCTACTTTCTTCAAGTGTTTCTTGTCTAACTTGGGAGCCTTCAAATTATCAAGTCTCATCTCAAAAATTCAGAAAAATAAGTCTCCATATTTCTAAAATATTGGAGGCAGCTTTTATGACACACCTTGTATTCTGAAAAGAAATTAACGTTCCATTCATTGTTTATTCCTAATTTGGTAAATACAGTTTCAAACTCAGCACTTTTATGACACACCTTGTATTCTGAAAAAAATTAACGTTCCATTCATTGTTCATTCCTATTTTGGTAAATACAGTTTCAAACTGAGCACTTTCTGACACACCTTGTATTCTGAAAAGAAATTAACATTCCATTCATTGTTCATTCCTATCTTGGTAAATACAGTTTCAAACTCAGCACTTTTCTGACACACCGTGTATTCTGAAAAGAAATTAACATTCCATTAATTTTGATGTTGCAGTACAGGCAAGCAATAAGCATACACAAGACATCTCAATAGCAGGAAATAATAATATAATAATAATAATAAAATTAGTAATAATAATAATGGACAAATATCTGGATCTTGCCAGAGGACTGAAAAAGTTATGGAATATGAAAGTGAAAGTGATACCAATTGTAGTTGGTGCACTTGGAACAGTCCCAAAAGGATTGGAAAAGGGTCTGGAATGTTTGGAAATCAGAGGAAGGATTGAAACCATTCAGAACACTGCACTGCTGCAATCTGCCAGAATACTCAGAAGAGTCCTGGAGACTTGCTGTCACTCAGACTCCAGTGAAAGACCATCAGCTAATACTGATGTGAAAACTCAAAAGGAGCAAATAATAATGATAGTAGTATTAGTAATGATAATTAATAATAAAAATAAGGATGCATCGAGTTTAGGGTAGGTAAAAGTACTGAGCATAAGCTGGTTAGTGAGCATCAGAGAAGATTAGCCTAGCCTATGGGAGGTCTCAAACTTTACCTATGATGTATAAGATGCAGGGCAATTTTTGAGCCAAAATTTTTGGGGAAAAAAGTGCATCCTATATGTCGTCAAATATGGTAATAATATTTCTTTATCTCAGAAATTCAGATTAGAATTATTTCATATGAAAAAATATTCATCTCTAACTGTATTTTATTTTTATTTGATTTGTTTTTATTAAAATATTTTTTGAAAGTTTTCTAATATATTTTTCTTTTTTATTTCAGGATCATGAAAATAGTTCTTCTTGGCAGATTATTTCCCCCATAATAAAAATAAATAAACAATTTAGATTTTTATGTGTACGTATTTCAACAGATAAATCAATTTGTGAAATTCTGAAAATAAAAAAAAAACTTTGTTTTGAGGTAAATTCATTGTAACAGATTATTTTCTCTTATAATATAGGATTTCCCTAACCCTAAATCGTTTAGATCTTTTCATTAAATTCTTAAAAGCAAGAAATTTATTGGGGATGAATGGCTGAACTTGCAAATCGGTCGGAAAATTAAAACATATTACATAGTGACCCAGAAAAAACAGAACCCCAGATTATTTATTTATTTTCCAATTAAACTAACCCTAACCCAACCCCAACCCTAAACCTAACTCTAGTCCTCCCTAGTTAAAATTAACAGTTTTATTACAAAATTTGTGGGTTCTGTTTTTTCCTGTGTCACCTGTATACATAGTGACCCAGAAAAAAGAAAACACAAATTATTTATTTATTTTCCCATTAAACTAACCCTAAACCCCAACCCCAACCCTAAATCCTAACCTAAAACTCCTTAGTTAAAATTAACAGTTTTATTACAAAATTTTGTGGTTCTGTTTTTTTCTGGGTCACCCTAATTTTCCAACCGATTTGCAAGTTTTGCCAGATGAATTTATACATGTTGAATTTACTGAAGACAGATTGACCATACTAGGAAGTTAATAACCAGTAAAATTCATTGTATGAAATCAATTTTCTCTAGAATATATATATTTACCAACCTCTCCACATGAGCAAGATGTGAAACAAGGTCAATTTTTAAGCGGAGTTTAATAGGTTTGAATTCCGAGTTTTCCTTCTCCTAGACTGGTAGCCTAACCAAGGTACCTATAGCTGGAGGGAGAATTTATCTTATAATATAAGGTTTCCTTAACTCTTTAACTCTTTTTATTAAATCCTGAATTTAGCCTTGAATAATTTACCTATGATAGATTTACCACACATTGAATTTACTGAAGATGGATTTACGACACTATGAATTTAACAATTCATTATATCAAATGAATTACTCTTATAATATAGGATTTCCCTAACTAAAAATCTTTTCACTCTTTTTAGTAAATTCTTAAAAGCAATGAATTTACCTGTGATAAATTTACCATACAATGAATTTACCACTCTATAAATTTAGTGTAGGTGCTTTGGTTTGAAATAGAATTGATGAAGTGGGGGCAGGGAGCGGGTTTGGATCAATAATTGAAATGTAATTAATTATTTTTATATAAATTCTTTTTTTAAAAATTATTATTTAAAATAAATAAAATTTTCCAATGTTGTCTAAATGAGAATGGTTTTTAGAATTATTTTTTTGTGAAAAATTTTATCAAATTCCCAATTTTGTAATGAAAAGAAAAAATGGATAAAAACAGAAATAAAAAAAAATGAATAAGTCATTGGGGTGGCCTAAAGTTTGTATCAGCCAGACAGCGAGGGAGTCTATTCCTTTCACTAGCACTAGACCAAGGAGATTATTTTAGCATCTGAGATGGAGCACCACACCTACCATCAGCTCCTTACTTACCCAAACAGATACCTGTGCTACTCATACATTCAGTTGTTGAGGGCCAGTATCGAACCCAGAACCTTGTGGTTCCTAATCAAATGCTCTACTGACTGAGCTAAAATAAAAAAAATTAATTATTGGAAGTGGAGAATTAATCATTAATTAAAACAAGTCTCTATATTTTGTATTATTTAGATTTTTGGGACTGTTGTTCTCATCTTATTGTTATATAGACAACATTGTGACTCCTACTTCTTCAAGTGTTTTCTTGTCTAACTTGGGAGCCTTCAAATTATCAAGTCTCATCTCAAAAATTCAGAAAAATAAGTCTCCATATTTCTAAAATATTGGAGGCAGCTTTTATGACACACCTTGTATTCTGAAAAGAAATTAACGTTCCATTCATTGTTTATTCCTAATTTGGTAAATACAGTTTCAAACTCAGCACTTTTATGACACACCTTGTATTCTGAAAAAAATTAACGTTCCATTCATTGTTCATTCCTATTTTGGTAAATACAGTTTCAAACTGAGCACTTTTCTGACACACCTTGTATTCTGAAAAGAAATTAACATTCCATTCATTGTTCATTCCTATCTTGGTAAATACAGTTTCAAACTCAGCACTTTTCTGACACACCGTGTATTCTGAAAAGAAATTAACATTCCATTCATTGTTCATTCCTATTTTGGTAAATACAGTTTCAAACTCAGCACTTTTATGACACACCTATATTTTGAAAAAAAAATTAACGTTCTATTCATTGTTCATTCCTATCTTGGTAAATACAGCTTCAAACTCGGCACTTTTATGACACACCTTGTATTCTGAATAAATTAACATTCCATTCATTGTTCAATTCTATCTTGGTAAATACAGCTTCAAACTCGGCACTTTTATGACACACCTTGTATTCTGAATAAATTAACATTCCATTCATTGTTCATTCCTATCTTGATAAATACAACTTCAATCTCGATACTTTTATGACACACTTATATATATATATATATATATATATATAATGTGTGAAGAAAGGAAATGAATCCGACGGTATGTAGTATATTATGAAAAATGAAAAAACACAGGTTTAAATGGGTTAAGTGGTGAGTTTATTGGCCGACGCTGCAGTGTTTCGATAAATAATTTCTTATCACCTTCCATATACCAACAAATGCCCTGAAGATGATCTAATTAATAGATCGAAACACTGCAGTGTCGGCCAATAAACTCACCACTTAACCCATTTAAACCTGTATTTTTTCATTTTTCCTAATATACTACATATATATATATATAATGATGATGATGATTTCAGTCCTTGTTGAGTGCTTCAGATATGAAAAAAAAAAACCCTGTCTTATTGTTCATATAATGTTCAAGTACTTTTTCCAAGATATTTGAAGAACATGTGAACAAAGTCAATGATAGTTTTAGATTCTATTTATATCTTTTCATATCAATAAAACTAAATCCTTAATCGACTTATGAGCACTTCAAACATTTGAATATGGGAATATTTTCTTATGTTTTCCTGTGAACACCAATAAAATCCAACTAAAAATAGACTATTCTTTTTAATCAGTTATGCTTTTATAAAGAATAAAAATGAAGGGAAAAAAAAACGCAATTTTTAATCAGTTATGCTTTTATAAAGAATTAAAAAAACGCAATATGAATCAAGGTAAAAAAATCATACATAAGTAAAAAGATAGATATTCTAGGTAAAACAAGACATTAGGTTTAAAATTTCCCCAAAATTCACACTGAATTGTCCCATTGAACACATAGCATAGTGAATAAAGGCATTGTGATTTAAACAGTTCTAAATGACAGTTATCTCAGGGCTGCAGGTTCAATCCTGGTCAAGGGCAACAGTAACATAGAATAATAATTAACACAGCTTAACACCTGTACTCCAGCTATGGTTAGTGGAATGAGAACAGGATACTCCCGTGGATTGAATAAAGGATTGGGTTTAAAGTTCCGTGGTTCCCGATTACAACAAGAAGGTTCCTGAGTTCAACAAGAAATATCTGAAGAAGGCTGGAGGATACATCGGCTGAAACATTGTACAGATAATAATAAAGATGAGGACAATAACCCAAATAATACTAATAAAAATGAAGGAAAAAAAATCAAACAAATGTAAATTTTTTTTTAAATGTTAAAAATGAAGAGAGAAAAAAGATAGAAAATTCCAATGAAAATATTATCTAAAACATTTTAAGATATTCATATCTAAAAAAAAAAAATTCATCTTATTATAATGGAGATTGTGTGTCTGTGTGTAACCAAAACTATATCACTATTCAAGTCACAATTCCCTTTGTTATTTACATCACATTCTCCATCATTTTATTTTATTTTTATCTAAACCTCAATTATTAATAATTCTTTTTTTTACATTATTAATACTGTTGGCCATATCTACATACTAAAAACATGCAATTGTATTTGTATATACAACAAAATAGAAATTTACAGTGTGAACAGGAAGGCTAATTTGCATATTGATATTAAAAATTTGATTTTAATAAATAGGCGCTTCTAATTGTTTAGTTTTATTTTAATAAATATGAGCAAAAAGCTCAGAGATAAATTGTAAAAGAAATCCATTAACAAAAAGAAATAACTAATTTTATTATTTACTTCCTATTTTAACTAAATAGTTAAATTAGGAAAAATAAGCAATGAAAGACAGGAGTGATGGAAGAGTAAATTTCAGTTGTTTTATTTTTCGATTATAACCCCGCTCTGTTTCAAATCTTTTTATCTACATTCTTTTATTGGCCTTTCTAATTTAATATAATATTTTATTACATTAACATTTAAGTACTTGCACCCTACGGAGGGTGCATATATTTGCTAGTATGAATCATTTTAAAACATCTATTTGACCTATTGATGGAACCCTAACAGGTACTACCAGTCAGGGTAGCATAGGTCTATTTTATGCTAAGAGATTAGTAATCCACATACATTGTACATTCATATTTAGATTTATGTAAGTTGGAGGTGCATAGTATTAGTGCTATGTGAAATGCAAATAGCCACGTCCAGGATTTGAACTCTTCTCGCCATGGCCATTTCATACGACGATAACCATTACACCACACAACTCCATGTCTTTTTATATGTCACCAAATTTGGTGATGCTTAAATAATTCTTTTATATCAATGAATCTAATTCTCATGTGTTTGTTATGTGCCAGATTTTTGGGGTCTGAACTTTTTGAAATAAACAAAGTGGATTTGAATATATTTGAAATAGCAGATTTGATGACATATAAGATTCTTCTTTCTTTTCTTCCTCCCTCCCTCCCTCCCTTTCTTCCCACATAACTAAAAAATATAGGAATTGTGAATGGGTAAACCATACCTTAACTTTGTATACAAATACAAAATTGAGATATGGTTTACTCATTCACAATTTCTTGTAAATTGCTTAAATTCACTTTTATAGTAAATAAAAATAGGGGGAGAGGGAAGTTTGGTATGTGTCATCAAAATTACAATATGTGGAAAAATTTCCAGTAAATGAATAATCTATACATGATGAAAAAAACTTAAGCTGTAAATAAAAAATATTTCCATTTTATGAGTCAAATTTACTTTCAATAAAATAAAGTTTAAGTTTTTTTGGACCATATGACCTTTAGGCACCCCTTTTGCTTTGCTGATTCATAAGTACATTTTTTCATTTACACCATCAACATCCGGTTGTTTGTTAACAGCCGATTTTTAGTGTTTTTTTTTTAAATTATTAAACTAACCCCTAATCTCTAAACCTAACCCCTAACCCTAACTCTTAACAAATAACCGGATGTTGACGGTGTAAATGAAAAAATTGTACTTATGAATCAGCAAAGCAAAAGGGGTGCCTAACGGTCAAATGGTCCCGTTTTTTGTTTTTTTTTATCATACAAAGTTTTTGTAAAAATAGAAAAAATAGTATTATTCGGATTATTAACACAACTTAACACCTGTACCCCAGCTATGGTTAGTGGATGAGAAAAAAATACCCCCGGGAATTGAATAGAGGGTTGGGCAAAAAGTTCCGTGATGGTTCCTGATTATGACAAGAAGGTTCCCAAGTCTGAAAAGAAGGTTACCGAGTCCGACAAGAAATACCTAAAGAAGGCTGGAGAGCACATCAGCCGAAATGTTGTACAGATAACAATGAAGATGAGAACAATAGTCCAAATAATTCAAATAATACTAATTATCAAGCCTCATCTAAAAAATTCAGAGAAATTAGAAAAAATATATATTTCAATTCTATTTTAGTCAAATTTATTTTGAATAAAATTCAATGATTGATTGATTTTAACGACACATAAACCAGTTCAGGGTTATTTTATGCCAATCAGTATGTATAATTTTTTTTTTCACACCTCATGTTATAGGTTCATAAGCTGTAAATAAATAAGAATATTTCCATTTTATTTGGTTTGGTTTGTTATGTTTTATGGCATATCAACCTCAGTGGGTCATTTAATGTCGACAAAGTTTTGAAATAAAGTCATTCTTAATGGATACTCAATCTTTTTTATAAACACGTTTTACTATTTAACTTATAGATGGGACCCTAACAGGTACTACCACTCAGGGTGGACATGGGAGCAATGGTGATGAAGGAACCTCATCATTAGATAGAGTTTAATGTCATTCCCAGGACATGAAGACCCTCAGTCACCGCCTTCTAGCACCCATATGATAAGAAGGATTGGGGGTTGCCATAAGGGCAATAGGGTTGGGGCAATCATATAGGTGCTAGGGCTTGACAGCCGATTGATCAGAGGGAGCCTCTCTGACCGCCCACCTAGCCTAATTGAACTGCATTGGTCATACCAGAAACTAGCATATACCAAAATACTGCAAAACTTTTGACACACCCTAGTGTGTGTGTGTGTGTGTGTATATATATATAAGTAAGTAAAGTAAAGTCGTCGGGGCGGCCTAATGTTGGTATCAGCCATACAGCGAGGGAGTCTAGCCCCTTTTCAGTAGCGCTAGACCAAGGAGATGGGTTTTGCATCTGAGGTGGAGCGCCACACCTACCATCAGCTCCTTACTTTGCCGCACAGATCCCTGTGCTACTCATAACGCTGAGTTGGCGAGGACCAGTATCGAACTAGGAACCTTGTGATATCTAGCCTAACGCTCTACCGACTGAGCTAACCCGGCCCATATATATATATAAAGTTAAGGTAGCATAAACATGAAGTGAATGGCGCCTGGTTACTGATAGTTTCTCACCTGTGTGATATTCAGTTAAGGTATTTCATTTGCAGTAAATAAACTCGGAAACATGAATTGGGGGAAAAATGATACAATTAATTTAAATAATTATATCTGTTTTTGTTTAAGGTAAGTTATTTACTCAACCTATTTGCCATATGTATGATGTAAATCAAGATCACAAGTATGAGGCACCCAGTGAGGATTGAACTCACTATTCAGTAGCAATTGATCTGCAAGACTAGCTTACTAACTATTACACCATGATGGCACGCACCCTTTACCCAACCCATTCACCATCAGTAGGAAGTAACACAAAGTTGCAAGTACGGGGCATCCATCAAGGATTGAACTCACTATCCAGTCATAATGGATCTGCAAGACTAGCTTGCTAACCATTACACCACAATGTGATACTATTTGATGTGGGTACATCCCTACACCAACCTCAAATAATTTTTATTTACTCAAGAATGGGTTACAGAGGTGTACACGCATTTCGGCATATAGCTGGAAGTTGCATTTTGGGGAGGGGTAATAAAGCTGGTCATGCTTTGCTATGGTTCTAGCTAACTAGGTACACTCACTGACCGATCCATCCAGAAATAAACACTTGCATTCCTTTCCTTGCGCAGTCTACTTTCACTAAAATACCTCATTCTCTTTATGGTTTTATCCTACTTAAAATATCCACATTTTGAATGATATTTGATGATGAGTACAAGATATGTGCACCGAATGAATTGGAGATGGAGGGGTTGGGTAAAATCAAAACAAAAATCCCAAGAAACTGAAAATGTGAAACAAAATTAAAATTGTAGGCCATTTGGTTGCTCCCTTCCCTCAACTAATGTGTAGGACTGCCGACTGTTTTCCGATCTTTTAGGTTTGAAAGCAAGCTGGTCAGTTCCTCAAAGATGTGGAGTGGATGTCCTTAGTGGGAATTTGGCAAAAAATTTGGGTATTGTCTGTGGGTCGTATTGGTTGGGCAATTAGAAAAAGCTGACTTTTACACCACAATGTGATGGCAAAGAATAGTTAAAAATAAACTGCTATCTTGAAACCTGATCTATTTAAGACAAGACTTTGGAATAGTCCATTTCTAATGGGTAGTGTGGGCTATACCATTCTCTAAATAAACACTTTAATCTTCATTATCTAACATGATTTAACAAGTAGGTATTTACCCAACCCATTCCCAATGGGTAGGTTGTAACACAAGGTTGCAAGTATGAGGCATCCAACGAGGATCAAATTCACTATCAATAATAGTGGATCTGTGAGACTAGCTTGCTAACCATTACGCCATGATGGTATGCCCTTGCAACAAACTGTGTATACATGGTAGATAGATAGATAGGAAAAGACTGAGATAAGATATATAGATATATAGGAACAGACTGAGATAGATAGGAAGAGACTGATATAGATGAATAAATAGATAGATAGGAACAGACTGGGATAGATAGATTAGAACAGACTAAGATAGATATATAGGAACAGAATGAGATAGGGACAGATGGAGATAGGTAGATAGATAGAAACAGACTGAGATAGATAGATAGGAACTGACTGAGATATGTAGATAGAAACAGACTGAGATAGATAGATGGAAACAGACTGAGATAGATATGAACAGACTTTGATAGGAACTGACTGAGATATGTAGATAGATAGAAACAGACTGAGATAGATAGATAGATAGATGGAAACAGACTGAGATAGATATGAACAGACTTAGATAGATAGGAACTGACTGAGATAGATAGATAGATAGAAACAAAGTTTGTTTAAGGTATATTCTATTAATCCAGAATGTTCGACTATTAAATAAGAAAAACGTTTAGTATCTTATCTGTTATTAGTTAATTTACTGCTAAATATGAAACCCAGGTGAATATAGTCCAAGAATGCCAATTCTGTCATTTCTTGCCAGGTGTAATAGACAGAATGAAGCTGAAAAGTAGAACATTCTACTCGTTTGTACCTGAAAAGAACGCCCACCTATACGAATATGTGTCAAGGTGTGCAAGTCATTTAGTGGTTTGACGAGACACGTGAAAAGACGTCAGAACATGTCAAATATTACAGCTGACAAGAGATTCTACAAATGTCACATATAAGTGCGGATGATTGTGCAACGAGAGAAGCACACTTGTGGCAATTCTTTATGGACATCTTAATTGGAGAAATGGACATCTTTCTTCTGATGAAAAGAGGAAATCATCATCTTCATCATCATCATCATCACATATATAAGTAACTAGATAAGTTCATAGCTTCATTATAATAAAAGCATTCACTTTACACTCTCTCTCTCTCTCTCTCTCTATATATATATATATATATATATATATGTGCTTAATTGGAGTCGTACCTAATTTTGAAATTAATTAATTAATATTGAATTAGGCGGGAATGCCTATTTAAATGTATGGCTAAACAAATCGAGAAAAAATCATATATATATATGATGATCCCAAGCATTTGTAAACATCATTTGTTTTTTCAATATATCAAATTCACACTGTCAGATTAATTTCCTTTTATTTCACACACACATATATATATATTGGAGGATATGTGCTTAATTGAAGTCATACCTAATTTTGAAAATTAATTAGTTAATAATTAATGAATTTAGGCGGGCATATATGTTCAAATGTAAGGCTAAACAAATCGAGAAAATGTCAATCCCTGAATGTACATTTCAACCTATTAGGTCTCATCAGCAAGGTTATAGACATGGGAGACTGCTCCGTGTGTGACTCGAAACCTCGACTGCCAAGCTGACAGGCAGAGATTCTAACCATTACACCAGCTAGCCATTCCCAGATTCTTTGTTTATTTTGAACTTATTTATATTCCACTTTTTATATATATATTTTATTGTCACTATTATCATATATATATAGATGAGGAAAATGGGATTGGAATGAATCCGACAGAATGAGGTAAAATAAGGAATGAAAGAACAAAACTCAGACAAAAATGTATATTATATTTCGCTGGAAAATTGAATTCTGCTTCCTCAAGCCTTTATTGAACCATTAGGATCCTCATGATTCAATAAAGGCTTGAGGAAGCAGAATTTAATGTTCCAGCGAAATATACTACACATTTTTGTCTGAGTTTTGTTCTTTCATTCCTTATTTTACCATATATATATATATATATATATATATATAAATGTAAGGTAATCCAACTGACTGGTTGTAAGGGATGATTCTATTTAGGGATCTTCAATATCTCACTGTACAACCATACTGTATGCTCTTGTAGGTGCAAACATATATACTCATACAAGGATTTTTATAAATCCTTAAAGAGAGCTCAATGTATAATAATCAATAAATTAAATTATATACAGAGCAATATTTAACTCTCAAAGAAAGAAAAAATTAACAAACCGTTATATTTTATTTCGACCAGAAACTCCAAAAATGAGTCCTAGCCTCATCAGACGGGTTTTCTGATGAGGTTAAGACTCATTTTTGAGTCTTTGGTCGAAATAAAAATGTAACGGGATGACGGTTTGTAAAGTTTATTTTGCTGGAGTTTTGAACTTGGCTTCATCAGCTTTTATTGAATTATCAGGATCATACAATTGTTTTATAGAAGGGATAAGTAGGTAGGTAGGTAAGTTTTGTGGTGAGGGGAAGATTTGATTGGCTATAGGGGACATCTTTGGGGAAGATGAGAAGGAAATCAGATGGGAAGAGAGTTGAGGGAGGTAGGTAGAAAAAAATGAATGGTGAGAACTACCTGATAGGGGAGGGGAGTAGCCATTTCTTGGAGAGAGATTTGAGTAGAGGAAGTAGCAAACGGGAGTAATAAAAAGGGGGGAGGTTAGATGACCATAAAATCAAAATCAAACCAGGTCATCAAGTGAGGGTCAACAGGGGAGGTTAGGTTAGTTCTGGGTGGGAAGGTGGATGAATATAAAAGTATATATATGCAAATAAACACATACATAGATACATACACGCATACATACACATACGCAAGCATATACATATACATAAAGACACAGATATATACGTATACAGTAATGCATACATGTGAATATACACATATACATATATAAATACATACATATGCACACATACATATACATAAACATATATAAATATATATACGTACATGAGTACATATACATATAAATACACATACACATGCAACCTCATGCGTGAATACATATAAACATGAATATACACATACATAAACATACACATACATAAACGCACATATATATATGTGAAGAAAGGTAGACAAACACGGGATGTTATGGAAACTGGATGTTTATTGTCGACGATGCAACGTTTTGGTCTCTTAATTAGACCATCTTCAGGACTATATATATATATATATATATATTTATTTATCTTTTTTTTGGTGTATAACGTAGGTGCTATATTTCTAAGCAGATGGTGTTCAGTATCATTGATAGAGCGTTTGTATTTGAGTTAAGGTAGCATGGACATCCCTACTTCTCCACATAGGTGTGTTAAAAAGTAATGCCATTTTCTTTAGGACAGGTATAATTACCAACACAGGAACATGTATCATACATCAAAATGAAGCTGGTCCTCTGGGGATCACATCCCTACTTCTCCACATAGGTGAGTCAAAAAGTAAGATCAAACACAGAAATTATTTCTACCAATTTATTAATACACATGAAGTCAATTAAAATTACTAGCAAATATATGCACCCTCCATAGGGTGCAAAATGCTTCAAGCAAATTACCAATTACTATTGATTTTAATGTAATAAAATATTGTATTAAATTAGAAAGGCTAATGAAACTAAATAAGAATGAAGATGAAAAGATTTGAAACAGAAGGGGTGGTGTATAATCAAAAAATACAACAACTGAAACTTACTCTTCCATCACTTCCGTCTTTCATTGCTAAATTTTCCTAATTTAACTATTTAGTTAAATTAGGAGGTAAAAAATAAAATTACAGTTATATCTTTTTGTTAATGTATTTCTTTTAAGATTTATTGAAGAGATTTTTACTCATATTCATTAAGATAAAACCAGACAATTAGAAATCAATAATACCAAGCACATATTTATTAAAATCAAATTTTTAATATCAATATGCAAATTAACCTTCCCATTCACACTGTAAACCGCTATTTTGTTGTATATATAATTACTATTGCATGTTTTATGTATATAGACCCGCCCAACAGGGTGGGGGTCCAGTGGCTTCGGCCCTGGATCTTTACAAGTTAATAGCGTCGATCCCAGGGGGCTATCCCCCCAGGCAATACCTGCCCCCTTGATTTAAAGGGGCAGGGCTGGGTTTATTGCCCAGCGCCTGAGGCACCCCCTTGAGGGGGAATGCTGAAGGGATCGACGCAATTTTTGTTCTTTCCCACCCATGAGCTTCGGCTTGTGGGTGGGCCCACATTAAAATGAGCCTTGTGCCCAGCCCATACAACTGGGGTATGAGGCAAATACCTCGAACTCTGATTTTGACTGGGGGTCTAGTAAGCTTTGGCTGCTGGACCTTACAAGTTAATATCATTGATCCCTGGGGGCCAAAACAAATTTGGCTTTAAACATAGATATGGCACAAGGCCAGAAGTATCAGGTGGCCTGTGAGAATTCAACTCACTAACAATGGTTTGCAATTCTAACTTGCTAATCATTACACCACATGAGGTGCCCAAGTTATTTACTAAGCTTAGCTTAGGTGTGGTACAAGGCCAGTATTATGGGGCGCCCAGTGAGAATCAAACTCACTAACAATGGTCTGTGAATCTAGCTTACTAACCATTACACCACATGAGGTGCTCACATACCTTCATATAATTATCTACTAAGCTTAGCTTAGATGTGGCACAAGGCCAGTATTATGGGGGCGTCCAGTGAAAATAAAACTCACTAACAATGTCTTTGCAAATCATTACACCATTTGAAGTTCCTACTTAGCTATTTAATAAGTTTAGACACAAAGCCAGAAGAATGAGGCACTTAGTGAGAAGCGAACTCATACCAATGGTCGGTGAACTTAGCTTGCTAACCATTATGACGTGTGCACATACTTTCATTTAGTTATTTACTAAGATTAGATTAGATGTGGATCAAGGCCAGAAGTATGGGGCGCCCAGTGAGAATCGAATTCACTAACAGCTTGCAAACCATCATACCACGTGAGATGCCAACATACCTTCCTATAAAAGCTAAGACTGTACGTACGTACGTATGTATGTATGTATGTATGTATGCCTATTGAGTAGTATGCAAACCTACTTCTTTTTAATTATCTAAGGTGCGTGCATGCATGTGCACAAATGAATATATCACCTGAATAAACCATAAGTAAAAAAAAAATAAAGAAAGAAAAAAGAGAAGAAAAGAAAAATCTTTTATCTAGAGTGCTATATATATATAAATACAAGCACTTGTCTTCGGTTTTTTTTTCTTCTCTAAATTGAGAATAAAAGCCTAAGAGAGGAAGGAGAGGGGGACAGACGAAGCATAGCAGCAGCAGCAGCAGCCGACATCGTCGTCGTCGTCGTCGCCATCAGCCGAGAATTGCCGAACGTTAATCTCGGATGTTCACGTAGGCGACTTGACGTCACTTGTTGCTAACAAAACAACTGGATTTTTAACGCGACGACATTTAATCGCGTTAGGAAAGGAACATGATTAAGATTGTATTTTCTGAGGAATATCTATTATAAGATGGGCTCCATCGAAGAAGAAGACCTGACCAGTTCAGTGGATTTTGAATTTTACGATCCCGGCGAACGTAGAGAAGAGAATGTTACATTTAATAAGGTGTATAATAAACCTCCCCCTGGTCGACATCGTCTCGTCTCGAATAACAAAGTTTGTTATGAAAATTCAACCTACAATGGGACGTATACAAAAAACACCGACCCACAACGTGAGATTAATGGCCTGGATGAATTAGAAATTAATAGAGGTAAGACTGAATCTGTTTTATTGAAAAATGGGATAAAAAAAGACGAAGAAGTGGCAGACGAACGTGTTTTGTTTGGTTCGTCTGATGAATATGATTTTCAGTCTGGCCTCGACGTTTCTATTTCGGATGATACAGAAGATGATGATGATAGTTATACAAATAATAATGATGATTTATTGGTAGATGAACTCACGGATGATGAAGACGATGAAGATGTCGTCCGGGGGAAAAAGCATTCGTTATTACAAGAAAATGCCGAAGAGGATTTGAATTATTCTGGGTCAGAAGAAATCAAGACGGACGAGCAAGGAAGAAGGAGAAGAAGAAAAAGGTTAGAAATTGAAAATCTCCATGGAATTGTGGTTCCCAGTCTTCTTCATCAACGTAGGTATCATCATCAATATGGAAGTGCTTCTTGTTCATCGGAATCATCTTCATCTGTGAATGATTCAAACGAAAGCGATTTGAGTTCTTTAGATGATGACGACGATGATGATGATGAATGTTGTACTGATGATGATGATGGTGATGAGGAGGAAGAAGAGGATGAAAAATCCACTGATGATGAAGATGTGGATAATAATACTAATAAAGATGCTGTCGGTTCCGTGAAGAAATCCCTCGGTAAAAACGGACCCACGCCTCCAAGACAGATTCTACGCAAAAACGGACTTTCCTCGGGTGAAAGATTTTCTCTACAGAAATCCAAAAAACGGAATAATTTTTGTAATAGTCACGTTTCTACTTCATCTTCCCCCAATGATGTAAATTGTAATAATATCGAAGATGAAGAAGAGGATGAATGTACCTCAGCCTCAGAAATGACGGATGTTTCTCCCCTGGGGTCATCAGATGATAATAGTCCGACTACTGATAGAAAATATACACCTTTAGAAGATACAATAATGACAGTTTGTAGTAAGAAAAGTCCCCCCACAAAAACAACAAGCAACACCACCCCCCAAAACGGGAAAAATGGATTTTCTTGTAAGAAATCACCTGGTTACAGTGAAATGGACATGAATTTAATAATGCAAGCGGTTGAAGAAATAAGTAAAGAAGATGAAGAAAAATGGAAAAGAAGATGCAGTTCGAAAATTTCTTCATCTTCTTCGTCTTCGTCCCCAATTCGTAAAAGAAATAATAACAACAGAAAAACAAACATTACTTATTCCAATGAAAGAGCAAGACAGATTGAAAGAGAAAATGAAAGATTATTATCTCGACTTTTAAAATTATCTTCTTCCTCTTCTTCTCCTTCTTCTTCGACCAAAAGTTATAAAGTTGGTAAAAAAGTTTCTTTAAAATCAAAAGTATCTCATTCTGCAATCAACAGACAACGTGAACAACGTCGAATTGACAAAGAAAATGAGGTAAGAAAACAAAACAAACAAAATCTCATTTATTTATCAATTTATTTAAATATTAGGTACAATAATCAAATTGTGGTCCCATTCTGTACTTATTTTCTACTAAAATCGCTCCTTTAAAAAATATTTTTTTATTCACACCTTTTGTCATTTTTTTTTTTTTTGTATACTGTAGAATTAGTTTCACTTTTATAAACAAACAAATAGTCATTTATTTATCAATTTATTTGAATATTAGTACATTAATCAAATTGTGGTCCCATTCTGTACTTAGTCTCTGCTTAGGGTGGTCACTACTAGAATAAGCTCACTCCTTAAAAAAAAAATTATTCACACCTTTTGTCTTTTTTATTTATAATGGAATTAGTTTCACTTTGATAAGTTTTATATAACACCAAAAATAGGAGGTGGGTCAAAGTTAAGTGACCTGAAAAGAATCAGAAAGTTTTGAAATAAAATGACTGATGCATTATAAAATTCATTCATTGATAAATCAACATTGGAAAGATTTTTATTAAAATTTGATAATTCCCTGATTTTTGGTAATTTTTTTTTTTTTTTTTTTCAATCAAAGGGTTTGATTTTGTAAAATACGTCTATGACATCACAATTGTTGGTCTCCACTATTTAACTTGGATTTTTATTAAGTTTTCCCCAAACCAAAGTTGACAACAAAAACTATGGACACACATTTACTCAATCACAATAAATGACAATTCCTATGGAATACAATTGCTAATGAATAACAAATTGATAATAAATTGACTTATTTTTCAATAATTCATTTTATAATAATTGAATATATCAATTGGTAGGGTTCCCTCGTTTGTTGGTACCAGTGAAAGTTAGGGGTGTAGAAAATTTCACACAAATCATTGACTTCAAAAAGGGACCACAACTGTATCATTGTGCCTAAATATTTATTTGTTTGTATTTCATGTATTGATCTGAATTTTTTTTTATAATTTTATATTCGATATCTTTAAATTAAAGATTCGAGATTAACAATTAAATTAAAGACTTTAATTTAATTCTTTATATTATGTTCCTACTGAATATTTAAAAAACTGTTTCTAGTTTATTCATCGAACTTATATTTGTAGATAAGATATTTTTTTTTTATTAAATTAGTTAAAATCTTATAAAAATAAAAATTCCTGTACCTCATGGAAATTTTGGTATTTGTATTTTTAGAATGATTACCTAATCAGCTGTAAAAAATTAACTTCCTTGTTTTCAATAAAATAAAAACATTTCCTTTTTTAAATGAATTTTCAAAGAAATTATTTTAAACCTTCAACAACAAATCATTTATTAATTCATAATCAAAATTATATATTTATTTATTAATTCATAATTATATTTATTTACATTTTCCTTGTGTCAATTGTTTTTTTGTTTTAATATTTCACTATATTTTTGAATATGCAAAATAATTTCTATGTAAAATTTGTTTTTAAGGATCTAAAAATGATTATTAAAATTTGTGAACTGCAATTTTTTAATCAGTAACGTTTAATGAAATTAAATTAATTTATGGTTTATTTTAATTTACAAATAAATGATGTCGAAAAAAAAAACAACCTTTGTTTTAAGTTTTCTAATTCTTGTCTAAAAAAAAAAAAAAAAAAGGACTTTTCTTTTTCGCTAGATTTTTTTATTTTATTTTTCAATAATTTAAACTTAAAATGCAGGTTATTAACAAAAAAATAAAAAAAAATGAATAGTATTGTATATTCAATTTTCCCAGATATGAGTGACGGTAAAAAAATATAATAAAAACAAAAAAACGTTAAAAAGGTTTTTGAAATTTTGTTTTTTATTCATTTTTTTTTTTTTTTGTTTATTTTTATCTGACTTATCCAAATTTAATTTTTACAAATAATACAAAGATTTAAGAATTTAACTTTTAAAAATGATTCACAAAAATTTCATTATTTTTTCATCGTATAAAAATCAGACGGATTTGTGTTTGAAAAAATAATAAACCTAAAATTAAAAGCTTATTTCCTTCATTTTTGGATGAATTTTAACTAATTATTTCAATTTTAAACTAAAAATAAAACCCAAGAAACGAATTCCGTAATATTTAATTGAATATTTATTAACGATTCTTAATTTCTTAAAAAAAGAATCCAAAAATAGTTTTAAATTTTTTCAATTATGAATTAATGAATGAAAATAAAAGAGGAATTACGACATTTTTTTTTCTCTTTTTTTTTTAGATTTGTTAACAAAAATGTTTCTCCGGTTTTTTTTTGTATTTTTTATTTAAAAGTATTGTAAAAAAAAAAGAATCACCCCTAATTGTAAAGAATTAATTCTCATTGTTGTAAATTCTTTGCATTCATTTTATCATTCAAAAAAAAAAAAAAAAAAAAAAAAAAAAAGGGTCTTTATAAAAACGAGAAGCCACACTACTAAACCCCCCCCTCCTCCGTCTTTCATATTGAAACAATGATCAGCTGATTTGAATAGCCCCAGTCCCCTAATAGCCCCGGCCCTTTAACAAAATAAGAGAAACCTTCAGCTTCTTGGACGATCTCTTCTTGGCTTTCATCCTCTCGTTCGTTTATTATTTGTAAACCCCTTTTTGTTTGGGATTCTACATTCACCCCTAAAGAATTTCCCCGGAAATCTATTCACCTTTGACCTCTTCTTAACCGACTCTCTTCTTTACGCTCATCATTTTCATAGCCAAATCCAAATAATCATATAAATAAAAATAAATAAATAAAAGAAATGAAACGAATGATAAACATAAAATAAACAAAACCACATGAAAATATTTTAGTTATTTGTTATATTACTACACAATCGGATCAAATATATATAATCACATTTATATTGAACCACAACACTCTAGTAGTTATTAGGAATTTTTCGATCAACTTGGGGAATGCAAATAATGTACACAACAAAGTATGACATCACATCACAAAATTTTAAGCTTAACACACCCAACCCCTAACTTTAATCCTATAAAAATAAATAAATATTGTACAAAATGTTGTGATGTCATATTTTGTTGTGTACATTTCTTCACATTCCTGAATTAATACTTTTTCTTAACTATTAACCAATTATTTAATGTGGGGTTTGCAAAAAATAAAAATAATTGAAGCATCGGGGGGGATACCCTGACCCTTTAGTTGGAGGTGTGTGGTGTAATGGTTAGAGTCGTAGGAAATGGACTCGTTGATCTGAGTTCAAATCCTTGACGAAGCTGTTTGCATTTAACAGCACTAATACCGTTGGGAAAGGTATGAATCCAACTATGGGTAAAATAGTAGGGTAGACTGTGCTCTTTAACCTTGGTTAGGTAACCAGTCTAGGAGAAGGAAAACTCTGAATTTAAACCTGTTAAACTTCACTTGGGGTGGTCACTACTAGAATAGGCTCAGTCCTAATTAGTGATCTATTTTACTAATTTACTAATTTTAATTTAATTAATAAAATTAAATACATAAATACCACTTTTGTATAAATGTTGATGATTTACCCATTTTAATATATAAATTTACATTTTTATACCATTTTAATGTATAAAATTTTAATTTAATTAATAAAATTAGTTTATGAAAACTCCGAATTCAAACTTGTTAAATCCACTTGGGGTGGTCACTACTAGAATAGGCTTAGTCCTAATTAGTGATCTATTTCACTAATTTAATAAAAATTTAATTTGATTTAAATTTAATTACCTTGAAGTGTAATGGTGCTATTTGGGGTCTGGTCAAGAAGTAGCACAACACAAAGCTTGAAACTCACTAACCTAGCACTTGATACGTGTGATTAAACTTATCTATTAGATAACAATCAGAGAGTACTTGAACATACAGTTTCCTAGAAAGGAGACACTTGGATTTTTTCAAAGTGTTGTTGTTGTTGTTGTTACTGTTATGTCTCTTAGCAACGGATATAAGTAAAGTATTAATAGAAGTAAATAAATGGATATTTGTTTTTTGTTTATTCTCTTGTTGTCAAAATAGAACATTTTTGTTTTTTCCTCGCTAATTACGACTGATTATTTTCATTTCCCAGTTTAGCTCAGTCGGTAATGTATGTATCTAAGGGTGGAACCACAAGGTTCCGTGTTCGATACCGGCCCTCGCCAACTCAGCATATGAGTAGCACTGGGTCTGTGCAGTAAAGTGAGGAGCTGATGGTAGGAGATATATATGAGACAATGAATTCAATCAATTCATATTATTTCAAAGCAAAAAATAAAAAATAACCCACCCCTCCCAATAAAATAATTAACACGCTAATGACTTTCACTTCTGTTACTATTCAAATTTTAATTTTTAAATATCTTCCCAAATATAAATAAAATCTTCATTATTTTTGCACAAAAATCAAGCTCTAGTGATAGTGAATGTGTATATATATTTACTTGGTCATTGTTTTAATTTTCATAGTTTCCTCTGGACATACATACACACAACTGCCCTTTATAGATATAGATTGTACTCTTTTGCAATTGGTCTGTGAAACTAACCTGCTCCCTATTAGGACAAAATAGCCAAAATGGTTGAAGATCTGTTGGCTAGAGTCCCTGCAGGACAAAAAACAGAACCTGTAAAAGGACAGAGGGAGCTCTTTGCTCGATGGCCATCTAGTACATTCTTTTTAATGTCCAACCTCTCCTCATCACAGCAGGGTTGTGTAAAGTTGGGAGTGTTAGAGCGATGCCATTTAGAACTTAAGTTCCTGGTAGGGTCACCCAAGACAGACAGGTGTGGCATCCAGTGGTATTAGGGCCAAAACCCGGCCTTAATGGGGTTCGGGTGAAAATCCAAAGGGTGTCTCCATCATCATCAGGAATCAACGGATTTTGGCATACTTGTCACTGTGTCTGTGAAAAATCTGCGGCAAACAAGGGCATCTTCTTCCCCTGACCGGGATATGCATGCAGGGTTTTGGAGACTGCTTGTGAATTTCCTCTTTCTTTGTGAATTCATTGGTTGAATACCTTAACAGTAGCAATAACAGTAAGTAATAAAAAGAAAATTGCCTCAAAGTCTTGGGTATAAGTATCAACTGGCAGCGAGGGAGTCTATCCCATTTTCGCTAGTGCTAGACCAGAGAGATTGTTTGTGCTGAGGTGGAGTGCTACCACCTACTGTCAACTCCCCACTTTACCGCACAGTTCAGATTACCAAATCTGCCCTACTCATATACTGAGTTGATGGGGACTGGTATTGAACCTGGAACCTTTCGATTCCTAGTCCGGTGCTCTACCAACTAAGCTAAACCTCTTGGGTACAAGAAAGAGATACAAAAACCCAGAAAAGAGAAATTTAAATGCTTTTTTTAACATGAACATCAAATGGAAGTGAAAATGTAAACAGGTTTTTTTTATCAGCCATTTTTTGTTTAAACAATTTCTTTCACCTCCTTCAGCAAACAACAATCATTGAAATTTTTGTTTGTTAAATGATCTTCAACCCAAACTGAATAAATATCCACTGACTCAAGAGTCAAAAGTTTTGCAATATTTTGCTAGCTGCTAGTTTGGCATGACACACATAAGGTATTCAGAAAACATAAAAAGCCTTTCTTTTTTGGTTTGGTTTGGTTGGTTGGGTTTTATGGCATGTCAACCCCTTGGGTTATTTTATACCAAATACTTCTTGGTAATTAGGTATTCAAAAATGTATAGGGGTTTATTTGCTGTAATCAAGTTTTCTGTTGAGAATTTGAACATCAAGAGAGTGAGTGGGTGATTTTTGTAAGTCTATGAACTTACATCCTTGATAAGAGGCCGGTTCTTTTCAAAAAGTTTTTGTAGTGCTTGTAAGCCTCCATGGTCCAATGGATACGGCATCGGCTTTCTAAGCCGGTGATTGCGAGTTTGACTCCAGTCAGAGGTGGTTTCATTTTTTAAACCCTGAACAGTCATACAATTTTATATATCTAATTACTGTTGTTAGAAAGGGCTCATCAGCCTTGGTTGGCAACCCATCTAAGACAAGGAAAAGTCTGATACAAAACCTCCACTGCCTTGTAGCTGTACCTCATCCCAAGGAAAGGCTGGGGGAGTAAACCCCAACCCCCCAAAACAAATCAGGAGCTGGAGTCCCTAAAGTGGTGTGATGCTGAAATCCAGTGCTACCCATCAACTCCTGCGATACTACCGCTGCCAAACTGCATTGGTTCCTTACCTTTCCTTTGGATCACAACAGCAGAGTGGAGAGGGAGGATTTGCAGCTCATCCTCCATATGACCCCGCACAGGCTACGTAGTTCCGAGAAAAAAATTGGACACTATGCCATCATCTTTTGTAGACGGAACAACAACAACTTTTCCTTTGGAACAGAATGTTTTTTGGCATAAAAAAACAAAATGTCCAGATGTTTGAAACAAAATGATAATCGATGGATGAGAGATCATGAGAATGAGTTCAATGTAGCAAAGTCTCATATTGTTGTGGACTAGCCTAGCGTATCTTGCGTAGAGAGTAGATGTGCTGGTCCACGACTATTTATACACAGCTGTAGTATCTGAGAACATCGGGGTGATTACTGAGACTGCAAAGATTACGGAACTATTACGTGAACCATCGTTTTAGCACTCTGTTGCGATTTACTATATGTCTAGCGCACATGTAGTTTGAATGTTCTCATATACTAAATACTGTATGATCCAGTATACAACAAATATCCTAAGTCATTTTGAGATTCTGTAGTGACATCTTGACATCTTGACTACATTTGGTTGATCAAAATTAGAAACGACCTTGAACTCCTGCAAAAACAATTTCATATTCATTGTTAGGGTCATATAACCTTTAAAATTAAATTCTCAAAAGAAGAAGTGATAGAAAATTAACTAAGAACAAACATTATAATCATTACTTTTAAAAGAATACTAGACAAAACGTGACTCGTTGGGTCACCCATTCAGCTCTGGGTAGATAATTGAGATTAGGGAAAAGGGAGTTAGCAAAGCGAATAAAATTTTAAAAAATAAATAAATACGGCCAGACGAAACCTTAAAATCATTTTGTGAGATTTCTAAGAAAGGGAATGTTTGACCTCATTTAAGCTATGGGTTGTTGGTTGTGAAATTTAATATAAATACATTTCATATTCCCCTAGCTCTCTCTCTCTCTCTCTCTCTGTCTACTCTCCAGAGAAACTAACATTATATAACGAGGAGGTAGTCAAGAGATACATAGAGAGAAAGAAAGTGATAGACACAGAGTAAAGTAAGAGATTGGTCGTTTTTTACTTAATTGCAAATTACGACTAGTTAGAACCAATTAAAACATAATTTTTTTCAAACATAATTCAATCCTAAAAGCAAGGAATAATTTAGTATAATTTTCATGTTATTAAACTAAACAGTAAAAAAAGCCTTTAGGAAGTAAAAGTTGATTAACTCAGCTTTAGTATAATAAATAAATGTTAGAACAGAATTTAAACAATTTATACTAAAAGGGCCGGTTTAACTTTGACATGTCCTGGGAATGACGTTAAACTCTGTCTGATGGTGAGGTTCCAGTTCTGGAGGTTTGGAGAATGTGGAGCACCCCTTCATCACCATTGCTCCCTGGTCCACTCTGACCTGGAGTGGTAGTACCTGTTAGGGTCCCATTTATGGGTTAAATAGAAAAATGTGTTTATAAAAAAAAATGTGTGTATCCATTAAGAATTAATTTATTTAAAAATTTTATCGGCATTAAATGACCCACTGAGGTTGATATGCTGTAAAACAAAAGATAGTTAAGTAGAAAATCCACACATGAATGTATATGCTGAGCTGACTTAATCCAGATTGGATGAATGCCATCACACACACACACACACACACACACGTTAATGTATTCCTGCACAACTATGACTTCATAATTCAATTTGTCTTAATTAAAAACTCTGGGGAAATGTTCTAACAAGAAACAATTAAATGGGAATTGATAAAAATAATCAATAATTCCATAAAAATCTTCTTTTTAATCGTGTGAAAACTTTTAAAGGATTTCTCTGTTCATTTTAAAGAATTATCTTTTCACGATAATGAATAATGGGAAGAAGTTTATTATAACGAAAATCTAAACATTCTTCTTATTAGTATTATCTGCATTATTCGGACTATTGTCCTTATCTTCATTGTTATCTGTACAACATTTCAGCCGATGTGCCCTCCGGCCTTCTTCAGGTATTTCTTGTCGGACTTGGGAACCATCTTGTCGTAATCGGGAACCTTCTTGTCATAATTTAGAGCCATCACAGAACTTTGAACCTAACTCTTTATTCAGTCCACAGGGGTATCCTGTTCTTATTCCACTAACCATAGTTGGGGTACAGGTGTTAAGCTCTGTTAATAATTATTCTATGTTACTGTTGCCCTTGATCAGGATTGAACCTGCAGTCCAGAGATAACCATCACTTAGAACTGTTTTAACCCAACTCCTTTATCCACTAGGCTATGTGTCCAATTGGATTCTTCTTATTGTTTCAAAGCCAATTATTTTAAACTCATTTTAAAAATTGACAGAATCACTGACATATTTCTTTTTTTATTAATTTAGAAGTTTAGGTTGTGTAATTTTTATCAGCAGGGAAAATAAAATTGATAATTATTTACTAAGTTTAGCTCAGTTATGGCACCCAGTGAGACTCTAACTCACTAGAAATGGTTTGGTTTGGTTTCTTTGTTTAATAGTATATGAACCTTTTGTGAATTATTTAATTAATTTAAAAACCATCCTTGTAGAAGAATAGTAGTTGTACTATTTAACCCATACCTTAGGACATTAAGGTGTTCATACTTTTACCATGGGGTAATTCCATGCTAAATCATCCAGACAAAAAATAAAATTGTCACCCAACCCCTTCAATTTGTTGTATACTCTTCTTTTTACTTCTATTATTCTTCTGCTCATCTTTGGTATCTTACATTCTTCTGCTAGCGTCTCTTCTAATGTCTCTTCTAGCATCTGGACTTCGTCTTGGTGGTCGGTCGCACTTAATTCATTTCTTCTTCTAGATCAGTCTTGTTGCCAAGACATTCATCAACCACAAAACCATATTATTTATGTAAACTTTTATTTACTTAACTAAACATAGCACGCATATGCAGTGAGCTCCAGCTAAGGCCTTATCTGCCTGACGTCCAAGCTGAAACTGAGGCCAACCAGGTCCCACGTGACTTCACGTATTTCACGGGCTTTCTGTAATATTCCATGGAAAGTCCCGCCCGTGATATGAAAAGGGGCCATCCCTTCAGAAATACAAGGGGTTGACAATAATCTATGCATAGATTATGTAACAAATCTTTCTGAAATTTTGTACAGGTGTGGACTGTGTTAAAGTTAGACAATCCCCAAAATTTGAGCTTCCAATTCCAAAAATTGGCAGAGTTATGCTGATTTTTAGCTCTCCAAATTTGGTTGGGTTTGCAAAAAATCGCAACATTTTGTAATCTATTTTCATCTGCAAAATTCTAGAGCTTCCCTGCTCTTAAAAATTGGTTTATAAAAACCTTTTTGCCCAAAGAATCCAAAACTGTTTTCATATAATTCTTAAAGTTAACCAATCTTAAGTTATTGATGATTTTTGATGTTTTCATAGCAAGATCAATATCCCAATGTAGCACTGCATCTATGACAAAAAAATGTTCTATTATCATTTCGCATCTATTGAACATTATTTAGCTCAAGAAATCATTTTACAGACCATATAGATTACAGAAAGTCGCCATTTTTCATGATCCCCTACCCCCCCCCTCAAAATTGGAGAGCTAAAAAATCGACATTAATCCGCCAATTTTTGAAAATTGGAAGTTTAAATTTTGGCAATAGTCTAAATTTAACATAATCCACATTTGGACAAAATTTCAGAAAAATTGATGAGGGTGGGTGACATGGAATTACAACATGGGTAATATCTTTGGTCTAGCACTAGTGAAAAGGGATAGACTCTCAAATTCTCTCAGGGTCTGTTTTCATTCACTTTTCTCTAATGCCCTTGGGAAAGGCATGAACCCATCTTTTCTTTCTCCTTAGCTATGGATAAAATAGCTGGACAGAGTTGAGGAAATTAATTCAGATAAACGCCAACTTTGACAGCTGGAAAACATTAAGATTAAACAGTTTGGATTTTATAAGACGACTGCAAATACAAAGGCAGTTAGAAATGTTACCCATACCATAAACAGATAGAAATCTTGTATTATCTTCATGCATAATGAAAATGGCACATGTGCTGAAAGTTGTCACAACTCTATCCTTAATTATATCTGACACTAATTTGTTGGTTGGAGACAGCTCAATCGACCCACGGTGAATGCCATAACAGAAACAGGGAGTCTTGGTATAATCTTCTTATGATAATGGAGATTGTATGTTTGTCTGTAACCAAAACTATATTACTACTCAAGTCACAGTTCCCTTTGTTATTTATGTCACATTCTCCATGATTTTATTTTTATTCAAACCTCAATTATTAATAAAAAAATGTTTTACATTATTAATACTGTTGACCATATCTACATACTGTATTTACCGTGTACCCCACTTGTACAGGTCAGGCACAAAGTCCCTATTAACGTGGGACCACCCACAAACCAAAGCTCATGGAGTGGCAGGTGAAAAATTGCGTCAATCCCGTCGGCATTCCCCCTCAAGAGGGGCGCCTCAGGCACTGGGCAATAAACCCAGCCATGCCCCTTTAAATCGAGGGGGCAGGTGTTGCCTGGGGGGATGGCCCCCTGGGATCGACACCGTTAATTATATCAATGGTCCAGAGGCCGAAGCCACTGTTGACCATATCAACATACTAATAACATTCAATTGTATTCATATACACAACAAAATAGCGGTTTACAGTGTGAATGGAAAGGCTAATTTGCATATTGATATTAAAAATTTGATTTTGATAAACATGTGCTTAGTATTATTGATTTCTAATTGTTTGGTTTTATCTTAATGAATATGAGCAAAAATCTTGGATAAATCTTAAATCCATTAACAAGAAGAAATAACTGTAATTTTATTCTTTACTTCCTATTTTAACTAAATTGTTAAATTAGTAAAATTTAGCAATGAAAGACGGGAATGATGGAAAATAATTGAAGAGTTAGTTTCAAAGTTGTTCTATTTTTCGATTATACCTCCCACTGTTTTAAGTCATTTTATCTGCATTCTTATTTAGTTTCATTAGTCTTTCTAATTTAATATATTTCATTACAGTTAAATACTTGCACTGGAGGGTGTGTATATTTGCTAGTTTTAATAACCTAGCCCACCTCCCTCACCCCCACCCCCAATATTGTTAAACAAAGAAATTGAAATGAACACACAATACAACAAAAGACTCAAAAGATTCTGCAAAGAAAATTGGATAAAATTCTTATAAGCTCTTCTTTTAATTGAAACCTTTTATTTTATTAAAGGGATTTTTTTAAAAGCTAATTTCAAATTCTCTATCTATCTATCTATGTATATATATATATATATATATATATATATATATAGGTAAGAGTTGTTTGCCAGGAATTTGACTTCCTCTCTTTGTTTGAATAAAACTGGAAAGTTTTCCAATGTCCACATTTTTGGGGTTTAAAAATAAAGTCGATCGCAAAAAAGGAAATTAATTTTTTTTTTCAATAGCTTAAAAATGGCAAAAAAAAAAACCCCATCTTCCACTATACCCGTTCCCATCATTGGGATAGTCTGCTTTAAATCAACACCCCCCACTCCCATTCTCTGGATGTTGGGCATGCGTTTGCACCGCACCCTCTCCTCTCTTAAATGATGCCTACCCTAATAGTGGCGCTGTCCTTGGGGAAATTTTTCAATTTTAGAATTCTCAGATGGCATAGAAATGCTGCAAATGGCAGCCATTTTACCAAAAATTCTATGGAATCAAAATTCTTTATTATCTGATCGGCAATCCTAAAAATACCAGAACAATCAAAATTGCCATTCAATATAGAAATATTAAAATTGAAGTTGAAAATGAAATTTTTCAATCTCTAACAAACTATTGCTACAAATCCCGGTTTCCTGCCTCAAAACTTGCTACCGGTGATTGCTGAAAAACCAACCCAGCTACGATTGAAGTCCGTAGCCGAAGCAGTGTCACTTGAAAGTAAACAACCAACTTGGGGCGTTTTGTTTTTTTTATTGTTTTTTTCGACATTCACTTACATATAAAAAAATTCAAAACGTTTATTTTTTTTGGTATTTTCATTTTATTTTAATATATTTATTTCCAACAATCAATTACAAGTAAAAGAAAACCCAAAATATTTAGATATTCTTGTTTATTTAAACTAAAAACAAGACATTAAACAAACATGAATAAAAGAAAATCTGAGTATTTAGATATTCTTTTATATTTTGATAAAATAAAACATCTATCTATCTAGTCGTCTTCATATCTATCTATTGCTTCGGCTACGGACTTCAATCGTAGCTGGGGTTGGTTTTTCACCACTCACCGGTAGCAAGTTTTGAGGCAGGAGACTAGGACGGTCTTCCTCATAAATTAGCTAAATCCAAATTTTAGTTGGCATTAAATGATCCACTGAGGTTGATATGCCGTAAAACAAACGAAATCAAAGCTGATATGGTATGAGTTGAATGACAAGTTTTTGAAAGAGAGAAAGTTTGAACATTGCCGGTTATAGCAACATTTAATAGACGCATTGCCAACGATGTGATTAGCTTCAGCAATCAAAGGAATACTTGCTTGACAAATTTTTAGACGATATCTCAAATGAGCAGAATTGCATGGATTGTTATTCTGACGTCTTTTCTACCTAATGAAGCTTTCTTTGATGTTTTTCATTTTTTTTTTGAGTCGTTGCCTGCGGTGTGTGTGCGCAATGAAATGGGGGAAATTCATCAAAATAAATCTACAAAATTGATACAATAGCAGAGATGCTGATAGGTATGCGTCCTGCGTCCCTGACGTACAAAAATCTAAAAGGACGCAGTAAAATCATATCCGTGAATCTCAGTGTTTTTCTTTTTTCTTCCTTCACTATTTCAAGCTAACTGTAAATACATTTCAATAATTTCTTAGAAACAAATTACATAGGATAGTTAACAAGGTAAGCCTAAGAAATAGTTCTAATATACAGAGATGCTGATATGTATAAATTTGTCCAAAAATATGATAAACCATAAAACTGGCAAATGTGCATGAACTAATTTCACTAAGAATCTATTTACAAAGCCGAAGTCGTTCTGATATACAGCAATGCTGATAGGTATGCGTCCAACATCCCTGATGCACAAAAATCTAAAAGAACGCAGTAAAATTGTATCTGTGTGTCTCGTGTTTTTTTGTTTTCTTCTCTCACCATTTCAAGCTAACTGTAAATACATTTCAATACTTTCTTAGAAATGAATTACACAGGATAGGTAACAAGGTAGGAGTTAGACAGCTTTAGTTGGGACCCATAAATTTTCCCCCGGGGACTCATTCAAAGCAAATATGTGCATCCTAGGACGCATTAAATAAAAAAAGCTATCAGCATCACCGCAACAGAAATTCCGCACCAATTTCAAGATACAAACATTTTTTTTTCTTTCTGAATTGGAATGCATAAATTTGGAACTAAGAATTTTGGTGTAAAATGCGACTGGGCAGTAAAGAGTCTGAGTCAGTCATAATTGACGTCAATTAAGGGTGGGGGAGAGGCAGGGGCAGGGTCATACATAGTAGTAGTAGTAGTAATAGTTAGTAGATTTGGTTGAATCTTTTTAATTAGAACTTTGCATAATTGGCAGTTTAACAAATCTGCTGATCTATTTTCCATTTTATTTGTTTAAAGGTGGAAAAACAGAATTCTTTTTATTTTCACAAGTTTCCTAATTTGTCCAGAATAGACAACTTTCATTCTAAAAACTTAGATTAGATCATTTAGTGACTATTATTCACTAATCTATCTATCTATCTATCTATCTATCTATCTATCTATATATATATATATATATATATATATATATATATATATATACACCAGTCATCCACAGTTTCGATGTTTATGTCTCATCAGTGCAGCTCGACTTTTTTTTAATAGCTACCTCTAGCCAGGAGCGAAACCCAGCAGAATTTTTGTCTGTCAAGCTCATGGCTATCGCTGGACTGTCAGTCAGGGGCGAACAATTAATTGATACAAACTTACAGGATGTATGCTTTTACAATCATCCAAGAACTCAAGTCTGTAAACAACAGGCAAGTAAATGCTTTTACGCTAAACGGTGAAAGGTCAACTAATGTCTCTCCTTGTCCCCCCTACAGTGTGCTATCAAGATAAAGGGCAATTGTGTGTATGTATGTATGTCCAGAGGAAACTATGAAAATAAAACAATTAATGGCAAAGTAAATATATATATATATATATATATATATATATATATATATATATATGCATTCAATATCACCAGATCTTGCTTTTTGAGCAAAAAATAATGACCATTTGATTTATATTTATGAAGATAATTAAAAAACTGAAATTGAAATGATAACAGCATGGATTTCTTTTTCTTGCATTTAATATTTTAAATAGTAGACATTAATTTTTCTATTTAGAGTGGCTGGATCAACACAGTCTTTTTTTACATCGTGGTTTTAATGGGGCATCCTGTGAGGATCCAACCCGCGATTCAATAATAATGGATCTGAGAGACTAATTTTTACACACACCGCCCATACACAGGTGATGCCTGGTAGCCACTTCTAGTTTTTATTAAAAATGAAACTCAAATGATATTTCTGTTTCATAACTTTGTGAAAATTAATTCTCAAGAAAAAATGTTGAATTTTTTTTTTTCCTTGCATATTAATTTTCCTGGAATTTCAATTTTGAAATATTCTTTGAGTATTAATTTCATAGATCATAAATAAGAGTAAACAATTTTATAAGTCTGGATGTTTTTGATGAAGAAAAGTTTGGAAGTAATAAAAATTTGACATTATATTTTTTTTATTTCTCTAAATTTTTGATAATTAATATTATTTGGATTATTCAGACTATTGTCCTCATCTTTATTATTATCTATACAACGTTTTGGTTGATGTGCCCCTTGTCGGACTCGTGATCCTTCTTTTTGAACGTGGGAACCTTCTCGTCATAATCGCTATGTGTCCAATTGGACACATAGTGTAGTGGATAAAGACATGGGGTTAAGACAGTTCTAAGTGACAGTTATCTATAGGTTGCAGGTTCAATCTTGGTCAAGGGCAACAGTAACATAGAATAATAATTAACACAGCTTAACACCTGTACCCCATCTATGGTTAGCAGAATGAGAATAGGATACCTCTGTGGATTGAATATAGGATTGAATAAAGGGTTGGGTTCAAAGTTCCATGATGGCTCTCGATTACGACAAGAAGGTTTCCAACTTCGAAAAAGCTCCAGAGTCACCAGCCGAAACATTGTACAGATAACAATAAAGATGAGGACAATAGTCTGAATAATCCAAATAATACTACTTTTTTTTTTTTTTATTCTATTTTTCTTTTTATACGAATATTATCCATTTCGTCTATCTAAACTCCTGAATAACATAGGACATTTTTATTTTTACCTCTTAATATCAGAATCATTCAATAAATAAGGGGATTTTTTTTCTTTTTTTCTGTAAAAGCAAAATGAGAAAAAAATTTTCAGAATTTTTTTTTACATAAATATAAACTATGTATTGTTTGGAGTTGGTTTATAGCAAAAATTATTTCAATCTCACAAAAATATTTGCTTTAAGGCTATTCAAAATGGTGTCAAACCAAACAGCATGCCCCAGGTTTGAACAGTGGTCTGTCATCAAATTCTTAGTGGCAGAAAAGTGCAAACCATATGAAATTTACAGAAGAATTTGTGATATGTCCAGAAAAGAATGTTTTAGTCAAAAAATGTTTAAAAATGGGCTAAACATGGTTTTGCCACAACATGGAGTAAAAACAGACTGACTCTCTGGTAAAGAAAAATTTCCGGGTGCAGCAGTCAGTAAAGAAGGTCATGCTGACAGTATTGATTTCCTTGAAAAAAGTGCAACTGTAAACTTCTTAGACAAAATTATTATTTTATTATTCATTGAATGACCCTCGATAGTAAAATTTTGCAAATCTTTTGCTATGATTATTAATGTAAAAGGGACAGGTTAGCTCAGTCGGTAGAATGTTCGGCTACAAGGTTCCTAATTCAATACCTGCCCTCACCAATTCAGTGTATGAATAGCACAGGGATCAGTGCGGTAAAGTAAGGAGTTCATGGTAGGTGTGGCGCTTCACCTCAGATGCAAACACAATCTCCTTGGTCTAGAGCTATAAGAAGTATTTTTTAGAGAAGAAAAAAAATGGAGTGGGGAGGGGGTTACAAAATGGCTAAACATGGGTTTGCCACAATGAGCCAGAGTAAAAAAAAAAAACAACCCATGAAGTGGAAATACACTGACTCTCTGGTAAAGAAAAATTTCCGGGTGCAGCAGTCAGTAAAGAAGGTCATGCTGACAGTGTCCTGGGACATGAAAGGACCCATCACTATTGATTTCCTTGAAAAATGGTGCAACTATAAACAGTGCTTCTTCTTACCAACACCTTAGGAAAAAATTCACTTTATTTATTGAATGACCCTCATATTCATTTTTTTGTTTTTTGTTTGTTTTTTTTAAGTGAATCTTCTGTAGGAAAAGTTGGCTGAAATTTCTCATCTATTTATAAGAAACTGTTACACGATATTTCTTGAACTATTTTCACAATTTCTATTTTTACTGCACACTTTTCTTAAGTAGGTTTATGTCGTTCTGGTATTTTAATTTAAAAATTGGACTTAGACATAATAATAATATAGAAATGGAATTGTTTCTCACAGAATATGATGATAACTTTCAATGGGGCGTTTAATTGGGATTAGAATAAAACAAAATCTTCTTTTCGATCAAACAATTATTGAGATAAATAATAACCTGTACAAGGTTAACGGAAGTGGAAGTTTAGTTATTTTTATCTAAAACCAAAACATCTTTACTAGATGAGCCATGTCTGATAGTAGTAGTAGTACTGATACTACTATTATTACTATCAATTAATTAGGATTATATGGATTATTTGGACTATTGTCCTCGTCTTTATTGTTATCTGTACAGTGTTGTACAAATAACAATAAAGATGAGGACAATAGTCCAAACAATCCATATAATACTAATAATTCTTGTGTTTATACTTGTCTTAGCATTAGATGGTTAGTTGATTGATTTTAATAGCATATCAACCCGACTGGGGTTATGTCATGCCTAACAGGAAGTAATATATGTTGTGTATTTATATTTATACTTTTGTAGTAATTGGTTTTAACAATGTGTTAGCACCATTGGGGATCATGTTATATGGTATTGATTAAGTTCTACAAGATACCTGTTTCAACCAATATGTGCTCTGATGAAGACCAGTGTTTATAAAGTGTCTTTTATATTTGTCTTCATTTTAATTTTAAAATCATTTCAATTGAATTATACTTTATAAAACCCACAGATTGAAACAGATATCTGTTGGCATAATATTTAATATTGTTTTTCTATTCCTATATGCTAACATTTATCTGTTTTCAACTGTTTCTTTATAAAGCGTAATTCAATTGAAAATATTTTAAAATTAAAATGAAGACAATTGTAAAAGACACTTTATAAACACTGGTCTTCATCAGAGCATATATTTGGTTGAATGAATGAAGGAGGAACATTTAACAGTTTGACACAGATTGAAACAGATATCTATTAGCATAATATTTAATATTGTTTTTCTATTTTCTATTCATCATACTGTCAGATTTATTCCATTTATTATATACCTATTAATATTCTGTTAAGTTAAAAAATCGTTTGCCCTCAACTAAGCAGTGAATTGTACAACCCATTTGTGTGTCATTTAATCATCCATTAAATATTTTCTTTGGTCTTTACAACAATCTAAGATTAAATTACTTGCTAAAAATAATCTCTTCTTTCTACAAAGAAAAGAAAAAAAACAGATTTGCTTCACTGAACAAAATAAATACATTTGTACGTTTCAAGGGTCAAATCTAATCACCCTCCACCCACCCACCTACTGCTGGCAGAAAATGTCTCTTCTTACTACAAATTTTTTTTTCCAACCTTATATTGCAATTGCATTTTTTTCTTAAAGAAAATTGGGTTATTTCCTATATTATAGGTGATATAACCTATGGACAATAATGGAATGCGCCGACAGCTACTATAAGTAATAGCAACAATTGTGGCTTGACACAAAACAATTGCGAGTCAGTTCGTAACTGTATTGGTCGGACGCAAATCTCCACTTTCTTTGCTGTAAATTTCTACTCCTTTTGTTCAATACATTGTTACCAGTCGTTTGTCTTATTTTTGATCCTTAAAACCCCACAACATCCTATAACTCCAACATAAACAAAGGGGAACCACTCTTGACTGATAAATCATTTATTTATTGATCTACTAGGAAAAAAGAAGTAGGTGTTAGGGTTAGGGGTTAGGGTTAGGGTTTAGGGTTAGTTTAATGGGAAAATAAATAATTTATCACTCAAGATTGGTTCCCCTTTGTTTATGTTGGAGTTATAGGAAATAACTGAAAATTGACTTTTCAACATTTAATTGAATGACATTTTTAACCAATAAAGCAGTTTTGTTGTTGTTTGTTATAAGTAGCTTTATAAGTAAGTAAAGTCATTAGGATGACCTAATGTCCGTATCAACCAGACAGCGAGGGAGTCTATCCCCTTTTCCCTAGTGCTAGACCAAGGAAATTGCGTCTGAGGTGGGGTGCCACACCTACCATCCCTGTACTACTCATACACTGAGTTGGCGAAGGGCCGGTATCTTATTAATATTCAAATTCCATTAATCAGAATTTTTCTTGAAGAACAAATATTGTTAGACATCTGAAAAATTCTTCTTTTTTTTGGGGGGGGGGTTGTTTTTTGTTTTTTTTAAAGAATTCTGATTGAATTGATTTATAATTATTGATTCACAATATTAAAATCCCCAAAAATTCCAATAGTTTAAAACTCTAAAAAGTTTCAGTTGTAACTTTCAGTTGAGGAAATCACAAATTCCATTCTAACTTCATTTCCAAATCCTCAAGGAATTTGAATATTAATAAAAATGACATTTGATTATTTTCCTTATTTTGATTGTCTATTTGATACAATCAGGAAATCCAAATTTCCTTTGACAATTTTGGACCAAGCACCTGTTAATAACTTTACAAAATCTAAATCCTCAATTCATTACATTTTTGTTGGGGGTAGGGTACTTAGTTTTAATGTTTAGTTGATTAAAATTTCTGTGTAAGAAGACTTTTTTCCTAAAAGATTAGGTCATGTCAAGCCCTAGCACCTATATGATTGCCCAACCCTATTGCCCTTATGTCAAGCATAAACCCTTTTTATTATATGGGCGCTAGAAGGCGGTGGATGAGAGTCTTCATGTCCTGGGAATGATGTTAAACTCTATCTGATAGTGAGGTTCCAGTTCTTGGAGGTCTGAGGAATGTGGAGCACCCCTTCATCACCATTGCTCCCAGATCCACTCTGACTTGGAGTGGTAGTACCTGTTAGGGTGCCATCTAGGAGTTAAGTAGAAAAATTTGTTAATAAACAAAATTGAGTATCCATTAAGAATGACTTTATTTCAAAACTTTATTGGCATTAAATGATCCACTGAGGTTGATATGCCATAAAACATAACAAACCAAACCATTAAACCCACCAAACAAATAAGTATACAATCTTCATCACCATTGTTCTCGGGTCCACTCTGACCTGGAATGGTAGTACCTGTTAGGGTCCCATCTATTGGTTAAATAGAAAAACATAAGTTTATAAACAAAATTTGTTATCCATTAAGAATGAATATATTTCAAAACTTAGTTGGCATTAAATGACCCACTGAAATTGATATGCCGTAAACCAAACCAAACCTAAAAGATTAGAACTATTAGGTTATTAAAAAGATGAGATTTTCTATCATTTTTTTCTTTTATCAAAATCATTTTGTTGACTCTAAAGCATTTTTATTGATTTTAGTAATAAAGATTTCTTTTTAGTTTATTAAATCCAAATTAGTCAATAAATATTGATATTTATTCAACTGCATCGGTGTCAATGAATACATACTGACATTTGAATATACATTTCCATCAGTAGAACAAGTACTTTTTTTCACATTGGCATGCATTCACACACACACACACACACACACACACACACACACACACATATATAAAATGTATTAGTAAGCGCGTGGTGTAATGGTTAAAGTCATAGGAAATGGACTCGATTCCTGGATGTGTTAATTGCATTTCACTTAGTGCTAATACCCTTGGGAAAGGTATGAATTCTACTCTCTCTCTCTCTTCAGCTATGGATAAATAGTAGGGCAGACAGGGCTCTTTAACCTTGGTTAGGCAACCGGTCTAGGAGAAGGAAAACTCTGAATTCAAACCTGTTGAACTCCGCTTAAGAAATTGACCTTGTGTTACATCCTGCTCGTGCAGAGGGGTTGGTAAATATATATATATATATAAAATGTATACAAGGTGTATCAAAAAAGTATTGAGACATTTTGTACTTTTTGACACACCTTGTATTCTGTAAAAAAAATCATTCCTTTCATTAATTTTTTCAGAATACAAGGTGTGTCAAAAAGTACAAAAAATCTCAATACTTTTTTGACACACCTTGTATAATGTGTGTGTGTTTTCATATACAGTGGAACCTCAGTTCTTGAACATAATTAATTCTTCAAAGCCGTAGTTGTATCAGTGCTACTGTACGGCTGCACTACTTGGATCCTGGCAAAGCACCTGGAGAATAAGCTTAGATGGAAGCTGCACACAATCTTAAACAAGATGTAGAAAACAACACCCCACGAGAAAACAGCTGTACAGCTACCTGCCCCATATCACACAAGCTATCCATGTAAGGCAAACCAGACATGCTGGGCACTGCTGGAGAAGCAAGGATGGACTCATAAGTGACATTCTTCTGTGGAAGCGATCAAATGGGCACGCCAGAGTGGGCCGTCCAGTAAAGACATACAAAAAGAAAAATCCTAGAATAAAACCTGAAATAAAACCTATGTGGTCGTTGTAGAGAAGTTACTCTGAAATATGACCTGTCGTTTGCATAGTCACCAGTTATCTTGCTATGCTTATCACTGGGCAATAATTATGTAGACCGAGAGGAGAGTGGCCTAAGTGCTGTATAAGTAGACATCACTATAATCTAACAATGTACAGATATTTGACTACCTTATCATTTTACACATCTTGTATGTTGAGGATGTTTCAATTGTAATTCAAGTGGTAAAGACGTCTATCATTTATCAAGTGGTGCCAGTGTGTGTGTGTGTGTGTGTGTGTGTGTGTGTGTATCTTCAAAGTTCAGCTTACTTGTAGCATAAAGAAATTTGGGGCACCCAGTGAAAATCAAACTCACAATTTGTTGCAATATTTTTGGATATAAGCTGTGCTGGAATCCACCACTTAAACTTATAGACTCTGTGCTTGTGAAAAGGATAGACTCCCTTGCTGTCTGGCTGATACTGACATTAGGCCACCCCATCAACTTTACTTTACTTATCTATCACCATTGGATAGCAGTACCTATCACTCAATGTGAAAATGTTACTCATGAAATTCTTCTCAAATCTAAAATGTTTTTCTATTTTCAAACTCATAGGCATATTAAGTAAGAGCTGTATTGAATTCCAATCCTTTTACTTTTACATACCAAAACAAACTTTTGGATTTAGCACTTCTATTCAAAACTTTTAAGTTTTCTGTAAAACATTGAATGATTCATAATCATCTTTCACTCTAGTAGCAACTGCTTTTTCATTTATTGGGTCCACATTTTTGTCTATCCAGTCAGGCCATAGTTCATTTTCAATAATATTACTTGCTTGACCCCTGCTCAATGAGTGTTTCCCCTTCCATCATTTACACAAACACACCATACACCACAGAACCAGGAGATAATTATAGTATGTTTATCTTTTAGAATATTCTGGAATAAACAACAATTATTTTTTTCCTATTTTCTCACATCACAGCAATTTGTCCCTATTGACCCCAAATAAATTAAGTAAATATAAATACCACCACTGTAAAATTCTACCCGAGAAAAGTTTGTATCATTTGGATTATTTGGACTATTGTCTTCATCTTTATTGTTATCTGTACAATGTTTTGGCCGATATGTCCTCTATCCTTCTTCAGGTTGTCAGATTCAGAAGCCTTCTTGAACTCGGGAACCTTTTTTTCGTAATCGGGAGCCATCACGGAACTTTGAACCCAAACCTTTATTCAGTCTACGTGGGTATCCTATTCTCATTCTGCTAACCATAGCTGGGGTACAGGTGTTAAGCTGTGTTAATTCTTCTTCTATGTTACTGTTGCCCTTGACCAGGATTGAACCTGTAGCCTAACGATAACTGTCACTTAGAACTGTCTTAAACCAACGCCTTTATGCACTAGACTATGTGTCCATTGGAAAAGTTGTTAAATTTTGTACAAAGCTTTGTTTTCAGTTGCATTCCCTGTGTTGTATACTCTCTTTATTTCTATTCTTCTTCTGCTCATCTTTGGTATCTTACGTTCTTCTTCTAGCATCTGGGCTTCGTCTTGGGGACTTCGTGTCTAGTCTTCCATTGGGGATTTCTCTTTATCAGAAGCCCTGTGTCATTGGTAGTTTTTAGATAATAACCCAAGAATTCGATTTACTTTAGATCATATTTTATTCCGAAATCCCCACCAGACTACCTGCACAGATTGAGTCGGCTGTGCACTTAACACGACTTACCACCTTCGTGGTTTGGCCGATACTGCAGTAAACTCTCTTTCTAATCTAAACCGGAAAAGGGTCTTCTCCACCGATTCTCACGGTATCCCCCAGAAGGAGGATCAGACTGAGGTCAAGCGAGTCACTCAATCCTTCAAGGCCACCAGCTGCAAATTATAACAGCCATTTTGGTTTCTACACTAATGGTACATAAGTGTTAGGAATCTAATAATTATGTAACACCTGAACAGACAGACAGACAGACATAGACACCACAAATATTGTATAAGATTAGAACTGAGAAAAATTGAAAAAGAAACTTAGCAATTGATTTTTATCTTAAAATGTTTTATGGCAAGCCCCAACCCCTTTTTTATCATATGGGTACTAGAAGTCAGTGACTGAGGGTCTACATGTCCTGGGAATGACGTTAAACTCTATCTGATGGTGAGGTTCCAGTTTTGGAGGTTTGGGGAATGTGGAGCACCCCTTCATCACCATTGCTCCCTGGTCCACTCTGACCTGGAGTGGTAGTACCTGTTAGGGTCCCATCTATGGGTTAAATAGAAAAATGTATTCATAAAAAAATTGTATTATCCATTAAGAATTGATTTATTTCAAAACATTATCGGCATTAAATGACCCACTGAAGTTGATATGCCGTAAAACAAAACAAACCAAATCTTAAAATGTTTTTTTAACTCAGATTTCCTGTTTTCTGTTGCTTCTTTGTTTGTTTCTTTTTTTCCCCCATCTATTTCCTTTTTAAACTGATTTTTTATTTCCTTTTTTTATTTCCTATAATTTCAATAATTTCAATTTTTTTTTCTCTTACCAGGCATTTTTACGTCGCCTTCAATCTGCTAAGCCAACTCGAAGTTTATGTCGAGATGAACAACTTGAGGAATACAATTCCAAACATCTAAAGTGTCCTAGAAATAAATCAACGCGTAACAACGGATCTCCATTTAAACGACCCTTCACAGCCACATCATCTTCCAGTCGGAACAGTATTATTAGCGTTTCCACCGATACCAATTCAATTGCTTTATCTAAAAGAACCGTTTATCACCAATCTACACCAACAAACAACCGTCCAGAATGGGTGTCAAAATGGTAATCGACTAACAATAATAATAATCATCATCTCCTGATGCCGCCTATACGGGCCTTTTCCCCCCACCCCCCATTTCAAACTCACTTTCTATTTCATATGTTCAAAATAAAACAACAAAAACTGTTTTAGTTGATTTTCTTTTTAATTAAAAAAAAAACAACAAATTTCCAGGAAAAACAAAACAAAACAAAAAGATTCAACTAAAATGTTTGAAAAGAAAAAGATTTTTCCACCTTTTTCCTTCATTTCGTTTTTTTCGAGCCATTCTGTGTTTTTGATAAACCCTTCTCCATTTGTTTTGTTTTCACATTGGACTCCTCCTCCTCCCCCCTCCTCCTAATTCTCTTTCGCTCTCACCGTTTTTCATTTCAACCTTCAGTTGCCTTAACTTGGAATGATGACCATGAATAATTTCTATTTCAAAACGATTTGGAAAGATCTTCATGAATTTTGACAAAAATGTACGTTGTTTTTTTTTGTTTGTTTGTTTCTATCTCTCAGCTTTGAACGTTTGCTCTTTGACCTTTTTCAGGAACTATTTTTGGTGCTATGCATATTCTTCACATCAGCACCATCGAAGATAACATCAGGGGGTACGTTGGGCACTTAATGCCTATGTCTCTATGCATGTGTGACCGTGTGTGTGTGTGTGTGTACATGCATATGCACATTAGAGTAGGTCGATTTTTCACTTTTTAAAAATATCAAATTATCCATCTATGCAAAAGTTGTGTGTTAGTATACTGAATACCGATACCAAAAATTAGATCTTTTACTTACATCATTGAGGAAATATTATCTACTAAAATGCACTAAAAATCCTTGTTTTCTAAAGGCTGAATTTTGCAAAAACGAGGATTTTAAGTGCATTTTAGTAGACGATCTTTGATACTATTTCCTCAATGGCGCAAGTAAAAGATCTAATTTTTGGTATAAGTATTCAGTATACTAACGCACAAATTTTTTTAAAAAGTTAAAAATCGACCTACCCTAATGTGCATATGCATTGTATAAGTGAATATTATATTTCCTCTTTTTTTTTTCTTTTTTTTTATGTGTTCTTCTTATGGGCTGTTGTTATTTAAACTGATCATTTGACCACATCAGCACCATCGAAGATAACATCAAGGGTACGTTGAGCACTTAATGGCTACATCTGTATGCATGTATGACTGTGTGTATGACCGTGTGTGTGCATGCATGTGCATATGCATTCTATGAATGAGTATTATTATAATTTCCTTTTGTTTTTTCTAGTGTTCTTCTCATGGGCTGTTGTTATTTAAAAACTCATCATTTTTTCCAACATCTTGTGGATGTTGTCGATGGGACAATTTCATTTTCTCATTTATTGCATTAGTTTTTTGTTTGTCTTTTTTTTAGATTTGACAACACAAATGTCTAAATATTCCAACAAATGAATTTTACTCTAAGGCAAGGCACGTTTTTATTCTAAATACAAATCTCTCTTAGATTTTGTCCATTGATATCTGCATTATTTAAATCAATGACATGTAAAAATGTAATTTGTAGTGTTGTTAAATTTTCTTGACAAAATTAAAACTAATTACATCCGCATATTATTTACATATCAAAGAAAATCAATTTTTTTTTTTTTAATGGAATTTTTTATTTAAGAATTTTCCTCATTTTGATCTGACTTTCTGTTTTTTTTCTTTTCATTTTGAGAAAAAAAAAAACTATTCTTTCTGGAACGTCTCGTTTGATTTATCATAATCGAGATTAAAAGCGCAGTAAGGATAACCTGAAGCCAAACTTTTTTACAATGCAAGTATCATTGGGGAACAAGAAAATTTTTGATAAACTGGCCACAAAGTCTCTCGCCCATTTACCATAACTTTAATCATTCCCCTATGATACCTGCATCATAAAAATAGGATCTAAAAACGTTTGGCTTAGGGTTAGCTTTACCACGTTTCAACATTTGACTATTACAATATTTGTTTTTTTTTTTATTAAAATTTTCTCCGTCTGAATATCTTTTTTATTTTTTATTTTTTAATTTTTTTTTTTTTTACTAGTCCTGCATTTATTAGCACCAAAACTTTGAGTGTTTATTCAAATATTAAATTTAAAAAAAAAAAAAAAAAAGAAAAAAGTATTTTCAACTATTTTTTTATAGCCAAAATACTTAATCTTGGTTGAAGCAACAATAAAAGTAGTTTATTTCCACAAAGTCAAATGTCATCTTGATATCTCTCCATTAATTCTACCTCTCCTACTGCTGATATATTTGATTTGAACATCCAATGACCTCCTACTTAATTGGCCTAACACACACACACATCTAATCATAAGAATCAAATCTTAAATATAAAACTCTTTTTCTGGTTAAATCAAACTTAACAGACATAAATGCCATTGTATGTCACCCCACAAAAAAAAAAACAAAAAAAAACAGGGAATTAACCGAATTTAATCAAATTTTCAGTGTTGATATATCAACTTTGAAACACATATCTTTGAGGCGTAACACAGATTCCAAACATACGTGGTTCAAAGTTAACTGACCTGAAAAAATGTAAGGAGTTTTTAAATAAAATAACTGGTGCATTATATCTTTTATTCATTAATATATCAACACTGAAAATTTCATTAAATTCGGTTAATTCCCTGATTTTTGGTATTTTTTTTTTTCGGCAGGGTGGAATACGATGGTGGAATTTAGGTTAGTTAAGTTCGATTTAACCCTTTTCTTTTTTCTTTTATTTACAAATTACTAGTACCAAATCATTTGATTAAAGCAAATGTCTTTTTTTTTTCAAATTTGGCAGAAGCTTTGAATTTTTTTGTGGCACACGACAACCACAAATTAATTTTTTTTTATAAATGTATAACAACTTCACTGTTAGATTTTCTCCTGCAAATTTGATTAAAACCGGATTTGATTCTTTGTAAGAGAATATCAACCTTTTTTTTTAGTTTTCCAAAACTGATACTCTTAATGCTGCTATTTAAATTCTATTTGAAAATCCCCGCCCGGCCCCCATTGTCTTTTGGATTTATTTATCTATTTATTTCATTCATCTCAACAACGTTTGATATTTGTGCTGAATTACGTCCCTTTGTGATATTTGTATTGAATTATGTCCCTTTGTGATATTTTCCATTTGTTCTTTTGTGTTTTTTCGTTTTTTTAATGAATCCTTTACTGTACAGCCATTTAAAGACAATTGAATAAAATTTCTTCCGTTTTTTTGTTGCACAATAATAAGTTAAGTATTGTCTAAAAAAAAGAACCAACTGTTTTTCCATATTCACTGAATAATTGAACACTGTATATTTTCTATGTTTGCAAATAGGTTAATTAATCAGTGTTTTTTTAAATGGACATTTTTCTCTGGTTACAAAAGTGATTGTCTCTGATCTTTTTGGCTGAAGTATATGTTGAACAGCAATATTAGAACCACTATTTCCGGGGGGGGGGTATTGTGGGGGTCATAGTCCTTTTCTTTTAGAAGTCCATTGCAGACGACAATGACATCACTCCATGTCTTCAACAGTTATGGACTCTCCGGTGGCTAGTTAGACCAATTCTGAACTTGCGGTCAAGGGAAATTCCCATCTTCATTTGGTGGTTCATGACAACAAAGATGTCGCCGCTCAGTGGCCCTGTTTATCTCATTCTTGAGATGCTTAGCTCCTGTGCAGCAGGCGTCTCGCCAACCCAGTCTATTGAAGGCCAGATCTTCCACGCTTGAAGGTGTGATGTTACATTTCTTCAGTGTTGTCTTAATATGGTGTTTGAACCGCTTTAGGGGGGGGGTCTCCTGTCCTCCACGTGCCATCAGTGAGTTCACTATAAAGTATTTTACAGGGAAGTCTGTCTGCAGATATGCGGATGGTGTGACCCAACCATTGCAGTGGTCAGAGTAGAGGAAGCAAATCAAATGATACAACAACCATTTCTTAAAACACAGGATCCTTATTGTTATTTTCTAAGTTTTTTCATAGTCTGTCACACGGGCCTCCTCCTCCTCCTCCTCCTCAGGTTGCTTGTAGCAACCTAAATGGTCACCCATTTAAGTACTGAGCAGGCTCATTGTTGTCTTAACTGACCTTATGCAAACATAAGGATCCTCATGTATCCGTTTCAATTGTTGTTGGAAAAGTGAAAATCTCTTTCTGATACACACATGCACATTGTGTAATGGTTATTGTTGTGGGAAATGGAACCAGCATCCTGAGTTCAAATCCTGGACAGGGCTGTTTGTGTTTTACTTTGGGCTTCTTTTTTTTTCTTTTTTTTTTTTTTCTTAGATCACTAATTAGGACTAAGCCTATTCTAGTAGTGACCAACCCAAGCAGACCAATATTAATATCTTTGTTGTTTTTAATAAAATGTTTCACTCCAATTAACACTGACCAAAATATAGTGACCAAAACAAGAAAGATGGGGATACTAGTACAATTAAAGTGAAATAGTGACTAAAACAACAAAGATGAGGATAGTAGTACAATTAAAGTGAAATAGTGACCAAAACAACAAAGATGAGGATACTAATACAAATAAAGTGAATAGTGACCAAAACAAGAAAAATGAAGATACTAGTAGAAATAAAGTGACCAAAACAACAAAGATGAGGATACTAGTAGAAATAAATTGAAATAGTGACAATGCTTCATCTCAGAACTTCAGGCAACACTAACCAGTGAATTTTGTTTTTAAAAGATTTTTTTTTTTAAACTGCTCAACACAAATTAATAAAGATTTAATAATTATATTTTAATGATTTTTTTTTTCTATGTGAGACAAGATGCAAAGATATTAACTTTAAAATAATTCTTCAAAGTAAAATTCTTGCAAATTTTCTCTTCACACTGATTGACAATAAAAGATTCTAACCAAGTCTCCAATAGGCACCCCAAATCATCAACTTAATGAAAGGTTCACATTTTAACTCGTCACCGGTAACTTTCGCTTCCAAATTTTTGTAAACAAATGATTTTAATCAGAAGTTTATGGAGATGTTGAACTTATGATAAATTAAATAAATAGATGGTTGGTACATGTAATCAAATTAAAATTCAATAGCAAAATCTTTTTTTCAAATAAATACTTTTTAATCAGAAGTTTATAAATATTGTTCAACACTTATGATGAATTAAAAAAAGATGAAAGACGTTTTTATACTAAAATAGTTTTTACTTAATCAGAAGAGAAATGCAATTATGTTTATTTAAATAAAAATACAGTTTTTATTTGCAAAATATTCTTTTATATTTATTTAAATAAAAGGATGCTGTTCAGAAATAGTATCACAAAATTTGTAAAATTTGTTTTTGTCAGATACAAATTCAAAAAAATCATCTGTTCATTTATTTTCAAATATTTGAAAGTCGAAGTTACCGGTTATGAGTTAAAATATGAACTTTTCATTAAGTTGATGATTTGGGGTGCCCATTGGATACTTGGTCCAAAGATTCAATTATTTATCTTTCTTGTCTCTGCACCATTGAGTTATTTGTATTGTTTAAGGCCAACTACACATTTAATTTTGAAAAACATTATATATATGCACTTTTTTTACGTCTCTGTCTGTCTGTCTGTCTGTGTAACTGTTCAATATCAGTTGCTAATTTCTCTCTCTCTCTCTCTCTCTCTCTCTCTCTCTCTCTCTCTCATTTTAGACCAAAATTGGCTCAAAGGATAAATATACATTTATCATTTTCTATCTTATTCCGGCAATTCACGTTTGAAGTTCTCAAATATTGTCCAAACCTTTTTTTTTTTTTTTTAGTTTGCTAAGTAGATTAAAGTTAAGAAGTTTGTTATAGTTGTATTCAATGTTATAAAAGTAGTATGTATAAATTACTACCTCAGTTAAATTCAACTTAACAGACCTAAATTCCACCATCGTATGTCACCCCGCCGAAGAAAAAAATGAATAATGAATAAAAGACATAATGCACCAGTTATTTTGTTTAAAAAACTTTTTCATTTTTTCAGGTTAGGTTGAACCACGTATCTTTGAGGTGTAACACAGATTCTCAAAGATATGTGGTTCAAAGTTAACTGACCTGAAAAAAATGTAAAAAATTTTAAATAACTAGTGCATTATATCTTTTATTCATTAATATATCAACACGGAAAATTTCATTAAATTCAGTTAATTCCCCGATTTTTGGTATTTTTTTCTTTCAGTCAGGTGACATACGATGGTGGAATTTAGGTCCGTTAAGTTTGATTTAACCAGAAGTTTGTTATAGATGTATTCAATGTTCTAAAAGTAGTAAGTATAAATTCCTACCTCTGTCTCATAATATTTATTACATTTCAGGTATAAAATGTATATGTAAACTAAAGAAAACTTGAACTGTTGGGTCACCCATTGAGCTCTGGGTAGATAATTGGGATTAGGAAAAGTAAGTTTGCAAAGCGAATTAAATTCTTTTTTAAAATGAATACAGTCAGAGAATTTAAAAAAAACAAAAAACATTAAAATCATTTTGTAAGATTTCTAAGAAAGGGAACGTTTGACCTAATTTAAATTTATTAAGAACCAAGATGTTGAAGCTACTGGCTAACTGCTTATGAAACTTAACATACAAATACGTTTCATCCTCTCGAATCTCTCTACTCTCACTGAGAAACTAATATATATAACGAGGAGATGATCAATATATACATAGAGAGGGGAAAGTGATAGGCAGAATGTGAAGTGAGAGACAGGTCAGTTTTTGACTTAATTGTAAATTATGACTAATTAGAACTAATTAAAATGGAATTTTTTCAAACATAACTCAATCCTAGAACTAAGGAATATTTTAGTATGAATTTTGTGTCATTAAACTAAACAGTAAAAAAGCCTTTAAGAGACAAACATTGTTTTACTCAGCTTTAGTATAATAGCTGTAACAACAATTATGGGACAGAGAAGGTAACAGTTTTCCTTTGAATTTGTAAGGTTAATATAAAAAGAAACTCAATTTATGAGTTTAGTTTAAATCTAGAATCGAGACAATGATATCCTCGTCTTTCAATCAAGAGGAACAAAAAGAAAAAAGAAAAATCCTGTGATATTGACATCTCCGGCTGGAATTCAAACATTTTCTACACTTATACATCACATCTTTTTTTTTTTTTTAATTTAAAAAAATTTTTTTTTATAGGAATGATCTGAATCATTATTATTAATTTTGATGGGTATTTTTTAAAATTTTTAGTTGCTTTTTTTTTTTTTTTTTTTTTTTACTGAAAAATCATTCATGTTATTATTCTACAACAGTGAGGAATCGTGCAGATTACAAATAAGAGTCTAGACTCAAATTCATGTCCTTTTTTTTGGATTATTTGGATTATTATCTTCATCTTTATTGTTATCTGTACAATGTGTCAGCCAATTTGCCCTCCATCCTTCTTCAGGTATTCCTTGCCCAACTCAGTAACCTTCTTGAATTCGGTTAACCCCCTGCTCGAACTTGTGAAACTTCTCTTCGAACTCGAGAACCTTCTAGTTGTAATTGAGAGCCTTCCCAAGTCCAACAAGAAATACCTGAAGAAGGCCGGGGTGCACAACGACCGAAATGTTGTGTATATAACAATAAAGATGAGGACAATAGTTTGAATAATCCAAATTATCAAGCTTCATCTCAAAAATTCAGAGAATTCGGTAACCCCTTCCTCGAACTTCTGAACCTTCTCTTCGAACTCTGGAACCTTCTTGTCGTAATCGGGGGCCTTCCTGAAGCCAACAAGAAGTACCCGAAGAAGGCCGGAGAGCACAACAGCCAAAACGTGTATATAACAATAAAGATGAGGACAATAGTTCAAATAATCCAAATTATCGAGCCTCATCTAAAAAATTCAGAGAAATATGTCCTTTTTTTGTCTGAAAAAAGTCTATCTAAACACACCAGCTGCTTGACCAACTAAGCTACACAGAGCCATTGGTTTTACAGAAGCTCAAATTAAACCTATAAACCCATCCATTATTCTGTTTTTCAATCTCTATTGGCATTGCATTTATTATTGTTCCCACACTGGTGCATTTAGCTAGGCTTCCTTCAGACAAAACAGATCTGAGTTCAATCCTCACTGACAGCTTACCTTTTATTATTATCTTCAATCTGTTCCTCATTGTTGGAGAAAATGAGTTTCAATGAAAAAAAAAAAATTTTTTTTTGTAAGTAACTAAAATTAAGATGAAGAAAAAAATCCCCAGACCATATGACCTTTAGGCACCCCTTTTGCGATCTCGTTTCATAAGGACAATTTTTTTTTTTTTTCATTTACGTTTTCATTTAATCCAGTTGTTTGTTAGGGGTTAGTTTTATAATTTTAAAAAACCTCTAAAAATCATCTGTTAACAAACAACCGGATTTTGGTGGTGTAAATAAAAAAAAGTGTTCTTATGAAACGAGATCGCAAAAGGGGTGCCTAAAGGTCATATGGTCCAAATCCCCAATGAGAATTAAGAATAATGATAAAAAAAGAATGCTTTATCTAAAAATAAAAAATGACTAATTTTAATTTCTCAGTATTTTGTCCACTTGTGTAGAAAAAGTCTTTCAAACACAAAATATTTTATTCAATTCTCAGGTTGCATGTTTGGCACATTTTTACCAAGAGCAGTGATCACTAATAATAATAATAATAATGGTGGCGGCAGTGGTGGTGGTGGTGGTGAGAATGATTCTTTTTTTTTTCTTTTTTTTTCCTTTGTCATTTGTAGCTTTGCATGATGTTTTAATAATTGGTAATTTTACAACATGGCCGACAAAAAACAAAAAATCCGGTCAGTCTTGATAAATTGCCAAGATATTTTAGGCTAAATATGCAAAGACCATTTCCAATGTGATTTTGGTGTTTAAAAAAAAAGGTCCTCTCTGCTCTTTTCATTTTTACTGCCTTGTAACATTTATTATAAAGTCATTTTAAAAATAAAAAGTTTGAAAAGTTAAAAACATTTTTTGTTCATTTATTTAATTATTGGCTCTTGTAATCCAATCATGAAACAATTTAGGAATAAAATTACAGAATATGGATTTTTTTTTTTTTTTTTTTCTGAATTTTTTTTTTTTTTTCTGTTTTTTCTTTTTGGTGGTGGGGGTGGAGTTGGTCTGGATTATTTATTTCCTGAATTTTTGTTTTCTGTTTTTTTTTCCCTGAATTCTTTATTTTCTTGTATTTGTTTTTTTTTTTTTTTTTTTTTTTTTTCCTGAAGTTTTGGTTTTTCTGGGGTTTTTTTTTTTTACTCCAATTTCTTTTTTCCATAAATGTTTAAACTCTGCATTGTTTGAAATTCACTTACAAATTCAATAAGAACAAAAATTCACCTTCTTTGATGTCCAAGTTGACAATGATAAAAAAAACTAAAAAGAAAATGGATCGCTTCACTATATAAAAAGTCTATTTTTTCCACAGTATGAATACTACAAATATGAATTCTTGTCTCTTAAACTATAATATTGAATGCCCAGAACAATTTGTTTATTAACAGAACACAATCTCTTGTTCGTGTACAATATTCTTAAAAGGACTTTCTAATATGAAACAACGGTTAATATTTATATACGAGAGTCATTCAATAAATAAGGAAAACATTTTTAAATACCTTTTGCAAATGGTATAAATGCTCTCATTCCTCCAACTATGAGTTAAATAGTACCACTACTGTTCTTCTACAAGGATGGATTTGGCATTAAATAACCTGCAAAAGTTACAACCTATCACTCCAGTGGGTCTAAAACTGACCATATTGTGAAAGAAAGTAAACTAAAGTGATTGTTTTAATTAATTTGCATAAGGGTGTATATCTATCTATCTATCTATCTATCTATCTATACATACATACATACATACATACCTATATAAAGGGCAGTTGTGTGAATCTGTAGGTCCGGAGGAAACTTAGAAAATAAAACAATTAATGACAAAGTAAATATATATATATATATATATATATGTATATATATTAATAATTAATAAGTCATATATATATATATATACACGCATTGAATATCACCAGGGCTTGGTTTTTGAGCAAAAATAATGAAGGTTTGATTTATATTCGTGAAGATAATTTTTAAAAATTAGAATTATATATAACAGAGACAAGGAAGCCGTTAAACAGTAATAACATTCATTTGATAAAGGGTATCTAACGAACCTGAAAATTTATGACAAAAAATGATAAAAAAATAAGTGAATCCAATACTCCATAATATCGAATTTATTCATTTATATATTTTTAATGCTTCGTAATAACGCCCAACTTAAAAAAAAACATTTTTAATAATATATATATATGTTTATAACGGACTAGATTCTTTTTTGGATTTAATATTATAAATAGGAGACATTGCTTTTTCTTTTCAGAGTGGCTGGATCAATGCAAGGTCTTTTTTTTTTTTTACATAGGGATTTTAATGGGGCATCCTGCGAGGATCCAACTTGTGATTCAATAATAATGGATCTGTGGGACTAACCTTTTTTGCATCCCCTCTACCCAGGTGACGCCGGGTAGCTGCTTCTAGTATATATATATATATATATATATTATATATATATATATATATAAGTAAATTTTTGCAAATGTTGTCAAAAACATGACTAAAGATAATTCAAAAGTAAATTGAGTTTCTAACATTTTTAAATCAAAATAAAAAATGACATTTAAAAAGAAATCTTTTAAATCTTATTATTATAATGGTGATTGTGTGTTTGTCTGTAACCAAAACTATATTACTACTCAAGTCACAATTCCCTTACTTATTTACATCACATTCTCCATGATTTTATTTTTATTTAAACTTCAATAAATAATAAAATTGTTTTACATTATTAAAACTGTTGGCCTTATCTAAATACTAGATATTTACCACATATCCCACAAGGCCTTATTAATGTGGGACCACCCACGAACCAAAGCTCATGGATGACTGGTGCAAAAAATGCATTGATCCCGTTGGCATTCCCCCTCAAGGGGGTGCATCAGGCACTGGGCAATAAACACAGCTCTGCCCCTTTAGGTTTTGCCTGGGGGGTAGCCTCCTGTGATCAAAGCTGTTAATTAGAGCAAACCTCGCCTGAATGCAAGATCTACATACTAATCCTATGCAATTGTATTTATATATACAACAAAATAGTGGTTTACAGTGTGAACGGGAAGGCTAATTTGCATATTGATCTTAAAAATTTGATTTTAATAAATATGTGCTTAGTATTATTGATTTCTAATTGTTTGGTTTTATCTTAATTAACTCTTAATGTCCTATACCACCTCATTCCACCTGGACAGAAGTCACATTTCCTAATCTACCCCAAACAATAGCCTTTGTTTAAATGTAATATTAAACATATTTAGAAGTCTTTTATTCAAGGGAAATATCTCGGGTAACTTTAAATGAAAAGGCCATTTTTAGCCATTTATTATTAAATCTTTATAGGAATGGGGCTCTGGACTTAGAAAATTCTCAACAGGATGTTAAGAATTAATATGAACAAAAATTTCGGAAATAAATCTTAAAATAAATCCATTAACAAGAAGAAATAACTGTAATTTTATTCTTTATTTTCTATTTGAACTAAATAGTTAGATTAGGAAAATTTAGCAATGAAAGACAGGAGTGATGGAAGAGTTAGTTTCAGTTGTTCTATTTTTCGATTATAACCCCCCTCTGTTTCAAATCTTTATATCTGCATTCTGATTTAGTTTTATTAGTCTTTCTAATTTAATATAATATTTTATTACATTAAAATTTGAATACTTGCACCCGGAGGGTGCATATATTTGTTAGTGTAAGTAATTATAAAACTGTATCTTCTCTTCCCAAATTTGAATAAAATTAAATTCAATAAAATCTTTTAAAGAGTTCATTTTAGACTTTTAGAAAACTGTAAAATGTCCATTATTCTTTTTTTATTATCTCTTTACAAAAGGGTCGTTTTAGCTCAATCGGTAGAGCGTCCACCTTGGAACCATAAGGTTCCTGGTTCAATACCGGCCCAACTCAGCATATGAGTAGCACAGGGATTTGTTTGATAAAGTAAGGAGCTGATGGTAGGTGTAGCACTCCATCTCAGATGCAAAACAATCTCCTTGGTCTAGTGCTAGTGAAAAGGGGATAGACTCCCTTGCTGACTGGCGGATACCAATTTTAGGCCACCCAACGACTTTACTTACTTTTTTATCTCTTTACAGAAGCAGGATTTATTTTGTTGTTTTTTATTGTTTTTGTGTTTTAGATCATTTGGGGCTCTTCGCATAAAAACCACCTGCGCGACTATTTGAAGGCGTTTTTATTTATAATATTTTTTTAGCAATTTTTTTAAGATGTAGGGTTTTTAATTTTTGAAACCCGGTTGTATTCATTTCAAAATTTGTGATAGTTGTTTTGAATTAAAATAAAATGAAAATACCGAAAAAAAAAAAGATATTTACATTTACTTGTCCATAAAAATCTGGGTAAATAAGTAAATGTAAATATCTTTTTCTTTTTCGGTATTTTCATTTTATTTTAATTCAAAACAACTATCACAAATTTTGAAATGAATACAACCGGGTTTCAAAAATTAAAAACCCTACATCCTAAAAAAATTGCTAAAAAAATATTATAAATAAAAACGCCTTCAAATAGTCGCACAGGTGGTTTTTCAGCAGGCACCACTTCAGCTGGGGACTTCAATCATAGCATGGGTTGGTTTTTCAGCAGGCACCACATAGTGGATTTTAGGGTAGGAGGCCAGGACACATTTATGCAAAAATATCCAATCATTTATTTTTTTTTTATTTTTTTTTTTTTTTCAGAAATTTTCAATATTTTATTTTCCATTTTTCCTACTTGAATCTTTTGAGATGAAAAAATAAAATCCTAAATAAAAACTTTTTTTTTTCTTCTTTTTGTTAATGACCTTGACCTTCAGTGAGAAAGAAAAATGTAATTTGTAGATTCAGTGAATGAAATGAAATCAAAGAAAATCAAAGAATGATTATAATTCAATTAAATTGATTATTGATCTTTTTATTTAAAGTTATTGATTTGATGAGGAGAAGGGGGAGGGTCATATCTCATTTAGAGAAGGGGAGGTCATATCTATTTGTAGAAGAGGGGTTTACATTCCGAGAAAAGGGGGAGGGTCATATCTCATTTATTGAAGGAGTCCTATTTATAGAAGGGTCATATCTCATTTATAGAAGCAGGGTTCATATTCATAGAAGAGAGGGGAGTCATATTTCATTTATAGAAAAGATCATATTCATAGAAGAAGTGGGGGGTCATATTCATAGAAGAGTTGGGGTCATATCTCATTCATAGAAATGGTGGAGGTCATATCTCATTTATAGAAGAGGGGTTCATATTCATAGAAGAGGGGGAGTCATATCTCATTCATATCTCATATCTCATTCATAGAAGAGGGGAGGATATAGACCCTCAAATAGGGTAGATTAAAGCCTGAAACTGAGCAATGTAGTTTTTTAATTAAATCCAGTTTCAAGTTTCACTCAAAATAACCGCCATTAGCGTCAATCACAACCTCAATCCTGCTCCAGAATCTGGAGCAAGCTGATGCTACAGTTTCCCTGGGAAGGGTCTCAAAAACTACCTTAATTCTGTCAATTAACTGGTCTTATGTAGTAGGGTGATTGGTTTCTTTCTTAACAGCGCCACATACATAATAATCCATGGGGTTAAAATCTGGGGAGTTCAGATGCCAAACATTGGGACTGTTGTAGTTGTAAAAATTCATCAAAACAATTTTTGACTTTTCCCAGAGGTATGACAGGGGGACGAATCCTGCTGCCATACATATGGCCAACCATTGGCTACCCTTGTTATCTAGGGCTTGACTACAGTGTTTAGCAACTCCACGTAGGTATCTGAGAGTCCTCCAACACTTTCTTTTTTCTTTTTTTTTTTTTAATTTGTTTTGTTGGTCTTTTTTACCTTGGAGGAATAAAACCGTTGAACTATTGATGGGTTTGAAAAATGCTTTATTGTGAGTCAACTATTTCTTATTATAATGGAGATTGTGTGTCTGTTGCCAAAACTATTCCAGGGGAGTAAACCCCTAAGGTGGTGTAACACTGAATTTCAGTGTGACACTGCTGTTGCCAAACTCCGTAGGTTTCATACCTTTCCTTTGGACCACAGCGGCAGTGGGGAGAGGGGGGATCTGTTACTTGGGCAACAGCATATCCTCCAGAACAACCCACCCAGGCCACATAGTTTAAAAAAAAATAAATTTGGACACTACTCCATTGTCTCTCACAGACAAAAGGATGCCAACCACAACAACAACTAAAACCAGTAAACCAGCCCTGCGGACAGGGCTTAGAATATACCAACTGCATTCTCTGCAAAGGGGTAAGACTCTCTCAAAAGGGGTTGTGCTTAAGGACGGAATCCTGATGGATGAGCAGTCCATGACATGCAACACACCACTTAGACACTTACACAGACGGAAGAATGCCAACTATATAGATATGAGATTATTTTGTTCCTTAAAATAATTTCATTGTTTTTATTCTTTTTCTTTGTATTGAGTTGTTTAAGTGTTTTTCTAAATTTGATAATCAATGCAGAAAAAAAACAAAAACCTGTTTCAACTTTGAGAAGTAATCAATGAAATAAAAAAAAAAAGAAAATCTTGCTAAACTTGTCTCAGCCTGATTGACCGTCTTCTCATACAAAACTTTCTCGCACTATTTTTTTTTTTGTTTAATAGTTTTAATTTTGCAAACTTCTATTTTGAGAAACATTAATCAGAACTTGTGATTAGGAATTTTAAGATGAAAGGACAAAAAAAACATTTTGGTCAACCAACGATGATGGCCATTTTTCAAATAAACTAAATTTAGCAAAATCTTGTTAAAAATGACACTTTATTTATATACTAGAGTGGCTACCTGTCATTGGTTGGGTAGAAAGGGGGGTGATAATAAAAAGTTAGTCTTGCAGATCCATTAATTGTTTTGATTTGGTTTGTTTTACGGCATATCAACCTTAGTGGGTCATTTAATGCTGACAAAGTTTTGAAATAAATCCATTCTTAATGGATACTCAATTTCTTTTAAAAACTCATGTTTTTCTATTTAACCTATGGATAGGACCCTAACAGGTACTACCACTCTGGGTCAGAGTGGATTGATTGATTCCTTCATTAATGGCCATTTTTCAAATAAACTAAATTTAGCAAAGTCTTGTTAAAAATGACAGTTTATTTATATACTAGAGTGGCTACCTGTCATTGACTGGGTAGAAGGGGGATAACCTTGGTTAAGGCAACTGGTGTAGGAGAAGGAAAACTCTGAATTCAAACCTGTTAAACGCTGCTTAAGAAATTGACCTTGTGTTGCATCCTGCTCATGCAGAGGGATTGATAAATATTTATATATATATAAACATATATATATATATATATATATATATAGAGAGAGAGAGAGAGAGAGAGAGGTTATTTCCTATAAGTCTAACATAAACAAAGGGGAACCACTCTTGACTGATAAATTATTTATTTATTTATTGATCTACTAGGAAAAAAGAAGACGGGGTTAGGATTTAGGGTTTAGGGTTAGTTTAATGGGAATATATATATATATATATATATATATATATATTAGAATCAGCTACCTGGCGTTGCCTGGGTAGAGGGGGATAATAAAAAGTTAGTCTCGCAGATCCATTGATCATTTTGGTCTTACGAGGTATGTCAGAAAAATCCCAGGACAGGTGTCACCAAAAATGTTATTTCAAATCCAAACTACAAGTTATCCCCTTCAAAGTAACCCCCCCCCCCGGAGTCTGATGCACTTTCCAATCCTTTTCTGACACACATTTGCATGCACTATGAGTAACATCTAAGTTATATTTTGGGAATATTATAAATTTTGTCAGTTCTCTTTTAGAATTCTCTCTTTCTCTCTTAATTGTTATTTAATATATTTTTCTTATATACAATATCACCCATAAATAAGTGACCATGTGCCAGACTAAGCTTTGTAAATACAGTATCACCCATAAACAAATGACCATGTGCCAGACTAATCTTTGTAAATACAAAATCACCCATAAATAAGTGACCATGTGCAAGACTAAGCTTTGTAAATACAATATCACCCATAAATAAGTGACCATGTGCCAGACTAATCTTTATAAATACAATATCACCCATAAATAAGTGACCATGTGCCAGACTAATCTTTATAAATACAATATCACCCATAAATAAGTGACCATGTGCCAGACTAATCTTTATAAATACAATATCACCCATAAATAAGTGACCATGTGCCAGACTAATCTTTGCAAATACAGTATCACCCATAAACAAATGACCATGTGCCAGACTAATCTTTGCAAATACAGTATCACCCATAAATAAATGACCATGTGCCACACTAATCTTTTTAAATACAATATCACCCATAAATAAGTGGCCTTGTGTTAAATTAGGTAACATATACAGTGTCACTCATAAATAAGTGACCATGTGCCAGACTAAGCATTGTAAATACAATATCACCCATAAATAAGTGGCCTTGTACTATATTATACAGGAGCTAAGTTAATAAAGTGAAGATTTTAATTCTATAAAAAAAAAAGTGAATTCAATTCCAACTTTTACCATTTTAGGAATGTTGATTAATTTCCCAAAACAAATGAAAAGTCTGGTAGAAAAAAATCTACAAGATTCCTTTTTTGCTAAAGAAATTTTTCTCATCAACATCAAAGATCTAAAATTGAAAGAAAAGAGAACGATTAGTGTCAGCCAATTTTTGGCATCTTCATCCTGAACAGCATCTTGATAAAGAAAAGAAAAACAAAAAAAAAGCAACTAATTCTGATCTGACTGCAAAAATCAATAGTGTGTTTCCTCCTCAATTGGCTTGTTGCATTTTAACTGGCTATGATGTCATAGTGATGTCATAGTGATGTCATAATGATGTCATCATGACAGTTTGGGTTAAATATAGCTCAATGGAATCATTGGGAGGAGGAGTTCATTGAGAAATCATGAATTTTTGTCCGTTCGATAATGGGACAAAATTAAGTAGAATAAAATCACAGAGCAAAAGAGGAATTTTGGTGTAAGTTGGCTGAGAAAGGAGAAGAGTTTATTTTGGTATGGATCGGTCAGTGAGTGAATCTAGCTAAATAGACTCATGTAGTGGTATGACCAGTTTTGTCACCCTCAGCCCTCCCCCCAACAAAACCTGTGGCTATATGCTGAATTGTGTATACGCTCAATGTATCTCTCTTTTAAAATGAAGAAAATTTTTGGAGTGAGTGCACGAGTGTGTTCACTTCAAATATTATGAATTTTTGGCGATGGAGGGGTAGGGTAAAATCAAAATATTCATTCAAAGCAAGTACTGCGTTCAAATCATCAAAATCATTCGAAATTGGGATATCTTAAGTAGAATAAAGTCATAGAGAATGCGGTATTTTGGTGAAAGTAGGCTGCACAGGAAAGAATACAAGCGTTTATTTTTGGATGAATCGGTCAGTGAGTGTACCTAGCTAGTTATCAACTCTCTCTTTTAAAGTTTTTTAATTACCATGATTATTAGTGTATATATATATATATATATATATATATATATATATATATGTATGTACATGTACCAACCCTTCCGCACAAGCAGGATGTGACACAAGGTCAATTTTTTTAAGCGGAGTTTAATAGGTTTGAATTCAGAGTTTTCCTTCTCCTAGACTGGTTGCCTAATAAATGTTAAAGAGCCCAGTCTGCCCTACTATTTATCCATAGCTGGGAGGAGAGTAGTTGGATGCATACCTTTCCCAATGGTATTAGCGATATGTGAAATGAAAAAACAGCCTTGTCCAGGATTTGAACTCAGGTTGACGAGTCCATTTCCCACGACTCTAACCATTACACCACTGCATCCATTATTCGTCATGATTATATGTGGATGAGGCATATTTTTTTCCAAATTTTAAAGCCTAAAAGCTGGGCGGGGGGGGGTATATTATACAAGAGAAATAAATATTCCCTTTTTTGTGGGGAGGAGGGGGGGCCTGTGTTTCACCATATTTGTTTTGGTATCACTGAAAATAAGTTATATCTATAAAAAAAAAAAGAAAGTTGGCAGAGTGGCCTATTGTCGATATCAGCCAAACAGTGAAGGAGTCTATCCCCTTTTCACTAGTGCTGGGCCAGAGAAATTGTTTTTTGCTGAGGTGGAGCACCACACCTACCATTAGCTTCTCACTTCAGTAATGCTGATAGCTTTTTGATTTAGTGCATCATGGGATGAACATATTTGCTTTGAATGAGTCCCTGGGAAAATTTATGGGTCCCAACTAAAATTTCTTAATAGATTGTAGGGTTTTTATTTACAATTTGGGGAAACAACTAAAGCTGTCTAACTCCTACCTTGTAACCTATTCTATGTAATTCATTTCTAAGAGACTATTGAAATGTATTTACAGTTAGCTTGAAATAGTGAGGGAAGAAAAAAGAAAAACACTGGGATGCATAGATATGATTTTACTGAGTCCTTTTAGATTTTTGTGTGTCAGGGATGTAGGGTTTTTATTTATGATCTGGGAAAACAACTAAAGCTGTCTAACTCCTACCTTGTAACCTATCCTGTGTAATATCGTTTCTAAAAAACTATTGAAATGCATTTAGAGTTAGCTTGAAATGGTGATGGAAGAAAAAAGAAAAACACTGGGATGCATGTATATGATTTTACTTCATTCTTTTAGATTTTTGTGCGTCAGGGATGCAAGAAGCGTACTTATCAGCATCTCTGCACTTTACTGCACAGATCAGATAACCCAATCTGTGATATTCATGTGCTGAGTTGGAAAGGACTGATATTGAACTCAGAACCTTGCGATTCCGAGGCCAATGCTCTACTGAACTAATGTGTAACAAACATTTCTGTTTTACACCACAACAGAAAAAATATCCACTGGAATGTGTGTTTGTTTATAATTTGTTTTTAAAAATGTGACTTCATTTTCGTGACTTCATTTTCGTGACCTTATTTTCGTTAGAAAGTTTGTTATATTTCCGTGTGAACATTATCTTTGACTTTGCCCTAAATACTGTGTAAATTTTGTGTTTCAAAACATTATTTCAACTATTTCTCTGAATTTTTTAGATGAGGCTTCATAATTTGGATTATTTGGATTATTCGGAATATTGTCCTCATCTTTATTTTGAGATGAGGCTTGATAATTTGTATTATTTGGATTTTTCAGACTATTGTCCTCATCTTTATTTTTATCTACACTATTTCTCTGAATTTTTTTAGATGAGGCTTGATGATTTGTGGATTATTTGGATTATGAATACCTGAAGAAGGCCAGAGGGCATATCGATCAAAACATTGTGCAGATAACAATAAGGATGAGGACAATAGTTTGAATGATCCTAAAAAATCACAAAAAAAAATGAATAAAAAGCTAAACACGAAACCCTAACGTCATCTTTGGTAAAACATGCCTACAATATCTCTATTAATAATGGAGATTCGCTTCCGGTTTTTGTCTGTAACAAAAATTATGTCACTGCTTACGTCACATTACCCAAAATCATCATAAATTAGAATAAATACACTCAAAATTTGAACATGCAACATTAGACAGTCCTCATTGTTTTTTAAAACAAGTTTTAATAAATACATGACTGGTATTATATATCTATATATAGTTTGTTTTATTTTAATACATATTTAAAGTTTACATTTCAAATTGTTTTATTTTTTAATCCTTTAATGAATTTAATGATTTTACTTACTTAGGGTACAAACTCGCTGACATTGAATTTTTTACTCCCACCCCTCAGGCAATATGTTTCAAAAATCTATTTTTACATCGCCCGGAGGGCGTTTTTTATTTTGTAGTAGTATATATATAAAATGAAGACAATGGTAAAAGACACTTTATAAAAGCAATCTTCATCAGAGCACATTTATTGCTGAATGAAAGAAGGAACACATTTCAACAATATTTCTGCTCTGATGAAGAACGGTGTTTATAAAGAATCCTTTACAATTGTCTTCTTTTCAATTTTAAAATGATTTAAATTAAATTACACTTTATAAACCCCACAGGTTGAAACAAATATCTGTTAGCATATTATTTAATATTTCTTTTTCTTTTTCATCATACTGTCAGATTTATTTCATTTATTATTGTTCACTCCTTTTGAGTTTTTCACATCAGTGTTAACTGATGGTCTTTCACTGGAGTCTGAGTGACAGCAAGTCTTCTCGAGTCTCCAGGACTCTTCTAAGTATTCTAGCAGATTGCAGCAGTGCAGTATTCTGGATGGTCTCAATCTTTCCTCTGATGTCCAGATTTTCCAATCCTTTTGGGACCGTTGCAAGTGCACCAACTACAATTGGTATCACTTTGACTTTCATATTCCATAATTTTTTCAGTTCTCTGGCAAGGTCCAGGTATTTGTCCATTTTTTCATTTTCCTTTAGCTTCACCCTGTGATCTGCTGGAACTGCAAAATCCACCAGTTGACAAGTTCTTTCTTTTTTGTTTATCAACACTAGGTCTGGTCTTCTTGCTGGGATAAGGTAATCTGTTTTTATTTCAAAGTCCCAGAGAATTTTATGCGTTTCATTCTCAAGAACAAATTCTGGTTTATGCATATACCATTTTGTTGAATGGTCAAAATTTAATTTTTTGCATAATTCCCAGTGGATCACCTTCCCAACCCAGTCGTGTCTATTATTATTATTATTATTATTATTATTATATATGTATATATATATATATATGGTTGAGAGTGGAGGAAAATGTGAATATAACAACACAAACGACACAAACGACTAAATTCAATTGATATTTTGCCTCATTATTGGCAAAAGCTTTCTCAAAATTTATAAAAGAAGAATGTACAAGCATTTATGTCAATAAAGTTTTGAGAAAGTTTCAACCAATAATGAGGCAAAATATCAATTGAATTTAGCTGTTTGTGTTGTTATATCTATATTTTCCTCTATTCTCAACCACATTTTGTTGGATTTATTCAATCCTTCACTCCTCATATATATATATATATATATATATGTATATATATATATGGTTGGCAACCTTCCGTCTATTTTAGACGATGGCGTAGTTTTTTTTTTTCTCTCTCTCTCTCACTTACAGCTACGTGAGTGGCTGAAACAGACCGATCCTCGAATGGCAGTCTCTGGTGCAATGGCTGCAAACAAAAGGTGATGCTTTCTGTAGGTGTTGGGGGTGCTGCTGTTCCTTGTTTGACGAGGAGGCGCCAGGTTGCACGGTCTTCTGCACAAGCCTCCCACGTATCTATGTCGATGCGGCATGTCTTCAGGTCTCTCTTGCAGACATCTTTAAAGTGTAGGCGTGGTCTCCCTGCTGGTCGGGTGCCCTCGACTAGTTCATATATATATATATATATATATATATATATATATATATAATAATAATAATAATGAAATGTATTGTGTACAGTGCTCAGGTGCACCACAACTCCTCAAAGTCTCATGTCAAGTACACAGAATAATGTATTAGTATAATATGCATGTATGTGTGCGCGTGTGTGCATATGTATGTGGAGAGTGGCATCAGGTATAATGTCGGCGGACTACAGGAAGCATGGAGGCCTTGAAAGACTCAGTGCTTTGGCAGCCTACAACAGACGCGGGCAGTTTATTCCATGTCTCCGCAACTCTGAGCATGAAAAAATGTTTCCGAAAGTAATGTGAGCGGTGCTGTTTTCTGACTTTGTAGGCATGCCCACGTGTGTTAGAAAGATGGAGATCAAAAAGGTGCTCAAGAGTTGCTGTTGTTAAGATGATTAATGACCTTATGAGCGTTTATATATATATATATATATATATATATATATATATATATATAACGAACCGTTTATCGCGAAAGACACACATGCGTAATTGACTGCAATTAATCAATATCTTGATTAATTCAGTGGATTTGACCCTGAAGATCCTTATGGTGAAACTCGAGTAGGTTATCTCTTGTACCTATATTATAATATATATATATATATATGTATATATATATTGTAGGCATGTTTTCTCAAAGATGACACAAGGAATTTGTGTTTAGCTTTTTATTCTTTTTTTTGTGAATAAGATATTGTGAATGTAGTTGTAGGCAGTTTCAAAATAGTCCCAATGTTTGAGTAGTATGACTATGAGCTAGGGGTAGGGGTAGGGGTAGGGGTGCTGAATAAAAAAAGCTTAACACCAAATTCTTATCTGTCATATTTAATAAAACATGCCTAAAAGAGAATCTGCTGCCTAAATACACATCATACATAGATACAAATATAGATAGATTTGTATATATATATATATATGTATATACACAAGGTGTGTCAAAAAAGTATCAAGATTTTTTGTACTTTTTGACACACTGTATTCTGAAAAAAAAATGTTCCACTCATTGTTCATTTCTATCTTGATAAATACAGCTTTAGCTTGGTACTTTTTTGATACACCTTATATTCTGAAAAAAATTAATGAATAGAATGTTATTTTTTTTTTTCAGAATACAAGGTGTGTCAAAAAGTACAAAAAATCGCAATACTTTTTTGACACATCTTGTATTTAAAAAAAAAAAAAAAAAAAAACCAAACATAATCCATTTTCCCATCTATGGGTTAAATAGAAAAACATGAGTTGATAAACAAAATTGTATTATCCATTAAGAATTGATTTATTTCAAAACTTTATCGGCATTAAATGACCCACTGAGGTTGATATGCCGTAAAACAAAATCAAACCAAACCAAAATAATCCATTTTGTGGACCTTCTTTTTTATAAAATATCTAATTTTCTCCCGTTGGACCCATAAAAACACTTTTTATATATGAATATATATAGTTATTTACTAAGCTTACCTTAGATGAGGCACAAGGCCAGAAGTATGGGGCGCCCAATAAGAATCAAACTCACTAACAATGGTCTGCGAATCTAGCTTGCTAACCATTACACCATGTGAGGTGCCGCACGTTAGTAACATATAGATAAAATTGGTATTAACCAAGTGATGTTAGTAAAATGTTTGGGATATACATCTATATTTATATAAGCAATATATCATGTGAGTGAAAGAAAAAAAAGAAAAAGATTCTTGTTGATTTCTTGACACTCCCACAACTAAGAACTAATCAATATTTCCCTTAGTTGGCTGTGACGTCATGATGACTGGTTTAGCTAATTTTAGTTAAATGGATCCGGTATTCTTGACAATTTAGAAGATCTGACTCAGTTTAGTCAAATTGGTTTTGTTTTATTAGAATTTATGGGGTATCGAGAGGTTTTGTGTTTTACTGTTAAAAAGGGAATTGTGGTTGTGATGTTGCGTGAAGAGGGGGGGGGCTTTCAGCATGACTTGAGCATAATTTGTTGAATGAATCTAATGTGGTCAAGAAATGGGGGATTAGTTTACAACTTAGTTATGATACCAAAATGATCCCTCACTTTACATCCAGAAACACAAATGGCTAAAAAAAGTTTAGGTCATCTTACACTGTTTGGTTAAAAATAAACAACAACAATTGATTAAAAAGGGTTGATATACGATAAAAACAACCAACAAAATAAAATGTTTGTTATCTATATATTAATACTCTTGTTCCTTAATTGTATGACTCCCTCCGATCAATCGCTTGGTCACGTCAAGCCCTAGCACCTATATGATTGCCCCAACCCTATTGCCCTTATGGCAAGCCCCAACCCCTTTTTATCATATGGGTGCTAGAAGGCGGTGGCTGCAGGTCTACATGTCCTGGGAATGACGTTAAACTCTATCTGATGGTGAGGTTCCAGTTCTGGAGGTTTGGGGAATGTGGAGCACACCTTCATCACCATTGCTCCCTGGTCCACTCTGACCCGAAGTGGTAGTACCTGTTAGGGTCCCATCTATGGGTTAAATAGAAAAATGTATTTATAAAAAAATTGTATTATGCATTAAGAATTGATTTATTTCAAAACTTTATCAGCATTAAATGACCCACTGAGGTTGATATGCCGTAAAACAAAACCAAATCTAACAAATTAATTGTATGACTGATATCATTTTAAAACACCATTTGGTTAAAAATAAACTAGGATTGATTGATAAATAAAGTCTCCAATTCCATAAAACAATTTTCAGACAGAATAATGAAACTGCTATAAAAATTTTTTTTTAAAAGTCAGTTTATTTCTTTTCAAAACTATTGGTTTATTTTCCAACCAATCACAATTCAGTGATGAGTATTTTTCCAAACATTATTTCAAACTTTTCCATTTCGTACATGAAGTAAATTTCTGGTGTACTGTTGCCCATAACAATGTCAATTTGAACATTAGCTGAACAAGACTGACCTTTTATAGGCTCAATTTCAGCAGCAATCAAGCATCTTTGGTGACAAATTGGGGATTTACAGAGGGTAGACAAAATGTTGGACCATATGACCTTTAGGCACCCTTTTGCAATCGATTCATAAGGACATTTTTTTTCATTTACACCGTCAAAATCCGGTTGTTTGTTAACAGACATTTTTAGAACGACGCAAAACTTATAGAATATTTAACCAATAAATATTTGACTCAACAGGTCCTTGTTGAGGGGGGGTGCAAAAAGAAGCGAGTCAAACACCTTCTCAACAATTTCATCTACAACAATGTCTGCAGCTGAAGTCACAACACTGTTACTGCCGTCACCCCACTTCTACTTATACTGCCGTTTCCCCTTATCATTTGGGCACATCAGTTGAATATCGCGCCCGTGCACAATTCTCGTGCATTCGGATGGACATGTGTAGGCCCCAACATCCGGGCACCTGAATTGCACCTCGCGTCCATCCAGCGCCTAAATCTCATTTCTTTGCATTCCGGAGGGCACGGGTTCGACTCCGGAAGGCAAGACACTCTCAATCTTTTTCGAAATGAGTACGGTGGTACTCGTTCTCCATCACAGTTACATTGAAATATTCACTTCTATTTAGGATGCAGTGTATTTGACAAATATCAACACTTTCAAAGTAGACATTTTACTTTGGCAATGAAAGGTAAATCTCCATTTTTTTTTTTCAAACTAAAACAAGGAATAAAAATAAAGATCAAACATTTTTGAAATTACCAAATAAAAGAAATCAGCAAGAACAGCAAATAGTGAATAAGTAATACTGAAAACAAGAGGCTAACAAACATGTGAGTCAAATACAAGGACTTTATTCTGTATTAATGGTTTTGGAGTAACAGTAGCAGCAGGGGCAGAGCAGGGTGAGTATAGTATCTGCAGCAACTGAGGTAGGTTTCGTTTGGGCCCACCATAGTGATACTGCAGCAGTGTCCTTGTTGTGATATATATATAATATTCATGACAAATGAATACCATTATCTGGGCTGGATTTAGGCGTTAAGATGACCGTGGAGTAGAGGCCCTTATGGTGTAATGGTTAAAAAAAATAACGTTCCATTCATTCTTCATTTCTATCTTGGTAAATACAGCTTTAAACTTGGACACACTTTGCATTCTGAAAAAAAAAAAATGAATGAATGGAATAATATTATCTGCATTATTCGGACTATTGTCCCCATCTTCATTGTTATTTGTACAACGTTTCGGTCGATATGCCCTCCAGCCTTCTTCACGTATTTCTTCTCGGACTTGGGAACCTTCTTTTCAAACTCGGGAACTTTCTTGTCGTAATCAGGAGCCATCACGGAACTTCGAACTAACCCTTTATTTAGTCCACGGGGGTATCCTGTTCTCATTCCGCTAACCATAGCTGGGGTAGGAGTTGTGTTAATTATTTTTCTATGTTACTGCCTCTACTCAGGATTGAACCCGGAATCCAATAATAACTGTCACTTAGAACTGTCTTAACCTAACTACCTTATCCACTAGGCCATGTGTCCAATTATACAAATAACAATGAAAATGGGGACCATAGTCCGAATAATGCAGATAATACTAATCATCAAGCCTCGTCTCAAACATTCAGAGAAATAATGAATGGAATGTTGTTTTTTCCCAGAATTGTGTCAAAAATGCAAAAGCTTAATACTTTTTTGACACACCTATATATATATATATATAAATACAATTGCTATTTACACAATTGATCATACGAAGGAGCATTATCATGGACTATTCACTATTGTCCCATCTTCATTGTTATTTGTACGTTTCGGTCGATATACCCTCCAGCCTTCTTCAGGTAGAGAACCTTCTCGGACTCGGAACCTCTTTTCGAACTTGGAACTTTCTTGTCGTATTCATCGTGTACAAATAACAATAAAGATGGGGACAATAGCCGAATAACGCAGATAATACTAATCTTCAAGCCTCATCTCAAACATTCAGAGAAATAATGAATGGAATGTTGTTTTTTCCCAGAATACAAGGTGTGTCAAAAAGTGCAAAAAAGCTTGATACTTTTTTGACACACCTTATATATAATCTTCATACAATGACTGCTATTTACACAGTAGCATTGCAACCAACAAAGCCTTCATCAGATGATGATTCTGGTTCACGCATGGTTTCGGCCGAAGCATCATTACCACTAACCAGAGCGTCCCAGCAGTATCTCACGATACCATCAACTTTGTCAGTTTGATATCACATTGTAGGACTTCCATATCCATGCTGATGTGGTTAGAGCTTTTCCTGAATCTTTTTTTATCTATTTCCTCTTGTCTGGTAGGAAAGTCCAAGTTTAGGCAAAAATGCCAAGGTTGAGTTGGTAATAAATCCTCAGCATCCGACTTCGATAGGGAATACATCCGTTATCCATCCATTTCTAACACATTGTTCTTGTAGATCTTCATGTTTTTCCAACTTACGTTGATGGGCCCAATCGAGATTTTCCTTGAAATGAAACTGTTAATTCAATGATAAAACCTTTTTTTTTTATTAACAGACCAAATGACAATATCAGGACGCTGGGCCATTAACGTTATTTCAGTTGGAAAAACGAGTTGATGTTCCAAGTCACATGCAATGCGTCAGACCGTGCAGCCATCAAACAGTGACGAAATGTGCCTATTTTTACGTGAAAATTTCAAAATGTTTCCTTCTTTAACAAAATGTACTGCTTTGTTGATGTTATTAACAGCTTTATTTGCAGTCTCACAACATACCTTCGACGCCTCTGCAACAATCTCGAGGACTTAATTGTGCCTCCATGTGTAGCTTCTAGAGCATACTCGCATCCCGTGAGAATATGTTTCAGGCTAGCAGTTTTCCCACATGCTTTGCATAGGTCTGATGTAGCTAACCCCCAGACGTGAAGGTTGACTGGTGTTGGTAATATGTCATAGACTGCCTTTATCAGGAAACTTAATTTTTTAGGCTCCATATGTCTGATATATTGGTCCTCTCACTGGTGGTGCAATGGTTAACAAGCTAGGGAATCAGACCATTAGAGTGAGTCTATTTGCTGTACAAAAAAAAACCCATGGTAATTTTGTTGGTTCATTGTATTTTATAATATTAAGAATTCTGAGGTATGGATTATTGTCCTTGTCTATGAGACTCTCTATTGAACCAACCAATCACGAGCCAGCATACTTTGGCGGCAAAGTGAAATAGGCAAATTCTTCCACCCTCTTTCTGATTGACCAGCACCGGAGTCAGACGTCAAAATAGAACATCTATCATCTCCAGCGAACTATCAGATGGCCGTAGCTAAGGGGCTTCGATAACTAACCCTACCTCAGGATTTCAGTTAAGTGGACAAATTGTAAACATTTGTGCAGATAAACCAAAAAGTCTGCAAACCTATTGTTTTATGTCTGTAATACATGTCTTTTATTCCAATTCTAGTTGTTTGGTTATTCTTTAACTCTTAACCTGTCTGACACACTCTTCGTTTATTTTATAATAATTGTGTAGGATTTTGGAAATGAAGTGGAAAAACATTTTTTGAATTTTGGGATTTGGGAATCAATAAAAGTAATGGTTGATTGACATTGGGGGTTGATATAAGTTAAAGTAAGTAAAGTCGTTGGGGAGGCCTAATGTTGGTATCAGCCAGATAGCGAAGGAGTCTATCCTCTTTTCACTTGCTCTAGACCAAGGAAATTGTTTTTTCAGCATCGGAATCAGAGCGCCACAACTACCATCTGCTACTCACTTTACCGCACAGATCCCTGTGTTACTCATATGCTGAGTTGGTGAGGTCCGGTATCAAACCAGGAACCTTGAGGTTCCCAGTCGAACACTATTTTGACTGAGCTAAACTGGCCCTAACCTTACTCATAATGAGAATTTAATGAAATAAACAGTTTTAAACTAGTACACTCATAAATTCCATTACCCCATACATGGGACCACCTGCCAAAATATCTCTCTAATATAAACAACTGACAAAGCCTAGGATGATGATAAAAAAAATGAAGCCAGAATGTTCTGGAACCTCCAGTGAAAAAAATATAAAAAATCCACCGCATTTCCAATTCCATTTCAATAAAGTTGCAGTCTGAAGAAGTTTGTTTGATATGGGTGGAAATAGATCTATAACTGCTAATATGACTGATGTTTAAACCTTTTTCTTTACCATATATATATATATATATATATTATATATATTAATATTTATATTTTTGCTTGAAGGCAATTACAATGCGCATATTGCAATTATAGAAGATAATAATGACAAGTGAATTTCGCAAAGAATTACTCGGTGTGTAGAATAACGTACAGACTGTTTCAACTTTATTAAGTCTCATCAGCGATGTATACTAACGATTTCCCTCCAACAGAAATCGAAACCGGGACTTCAGCAGGATAGTCAGAAACTATACTGTTTCGGCCACGATACAGCACTGAGAAATTCCTCCGAAATTAACCTGTCAATTATACTGAGACGTCTCTACCATATGAGGTAAGAGGGCGCTGAGTAAACAATAACAAACTCGGGCTTTTAAGCTCTTCGGCGAAGGAAATAAGATTTTTGGATGTTTGTTTATTTTAGAAGCATTGTTGAATAAAGTATACATATTAATATTTATATTTTTGCTTGAAGGCAATTACAATGCGCATATCGCATAAAATTCGATAATTATAGAAGATATATATATATATAAGCTTAGTTGTGACACAAGGCCAGAAGTATAGGTCGCCCAGTGAGAATCGAACTCACTAACAATGGCCTTCAAATCTAGTTTGCTAACCACTGTATCACATGAAGTGCCCAATATAAACAATTTCAAAATAATACCTAATAATAAAGTATAAGGGAAAAAACAAAAGCTAGTTTTTAATTAAATTCAGTTGATACTTTTCGAAATTTAAGGTCAATTTTGAAATGTGCAATTACGTCACAGAAATATGAGTACCACATCACATTCAGCAGTTAATAATACTGATACAATTTTTTTTTTTTTTTCTAAGAAAGCTAGAAAAAAGTGGAAAATAAATAATAATAATTTTTGCCGTTGAATTAATTTTGAATTTAAACATATTTTAGTTTTTTTCCTCGCGTTAATTGAAAATACTTGAAGATACATTTTTTTTTACTTTTAAGATCAGTTTTAGTTGAAAAAAAAAAAAAAAAAAAAAAAAACAGTAAAAATGCTATCGAATGTTCCCTTTTAAAATAGCATTTTTTTCTTCTATCTTCTATCCACACCTTCGGTCTTTTGCCTTTTTATTTATACTGTAATTAGTTTCGAAATTTTGGAAGCGCAAAATCTCAGTGGTGTTATTAAACACCACTGATATTTTGCGCTCCCAAAAATAACAAGTAGGGGTCAAAGTTAAGTGACTTGAAAAAAAATTAGAAAGTTTTGAAATAAAATAACTGATGCATTATAAAATTCATTCATTGATAAATCAACACTGAAAATTTCCTTAAAATCGGATAGTTCCCTGATATTTGGAATTGTTTTTTCAAACAGGGGAGGGTTAAATTTGTTTTGTAAAACGTGGATTTTTCGACAAATTGGATATACCTATAATATGCATATTATTACGCCACATTAACATTTCAAATAACCACTGCAACAATTTTAATTAATTTAAATGAAAAAAAAAATGAATTTAAATTAAGACCTTGCAAAAAAAAAATCAATTAAAAATCTTTTGAAAAATTGTATTTTGAAAAGTTTATAATTTATCGTGAATGTTTGACTTTGTACGCATGTTTCTATGACGTAATAGTCCATCTCCCAAATCCTAAATGAACCGCTTTTCTTAGAATTTAAATCACTGGTGAAAATTTTAAGTAGATATTTCTTTTAATGGTCTAGAAGAAAAAAATGAATTCTTGATATTTATCAACATTAACAACAAAACGAAGAGAAAAAAAAAGGTTTTTCATTTAAAAGAAAAAGAATTAAAGAAAAAAAGTTTAACAAAACGATAGAGAAAGAAAGGAAGAGAGAGGGGGAGAGAGAAAACGAAGAGAAAGAGAGTAAGAGAGAGGAGTGCAGAGAGAGAATTGAAAAAAAAGTTTAACAAAACGAGAGAGAGAGAGAGAGAGAGAGAGAGAGAGAGAGAGATGAAAAAAAAGCCCAGACAACAAAATCCGAGTTTTGTTGCGGCAACAAAGTGTAAGTGTGAGTGATTATGACTCTCCACAACTTCCTTTCTTTTGTATTTGACGCTATTTTGCTATCAAACCAATCTTCTATATTGTTTTGTTTTTTCTTCTTCTCTTCTTTCTAAAATCAATAATCAATAATGCCCAGCTGAATTTTTTTGGGGGAAAGCAAAATCTAACCCGAATTGGTGGAGTGCGCCTTTTCCCCTAAAAATTGATTCCCAAGCCGAATAATAATCCCGCTCCGATTTTAGTCCGACTCAATAAAGTTTAGTCATATTAGATAACTTAGCTTAATTTGGCACAATGCCCAAAATACAGGACACCCAGTGAGAATCGGACTCATTAGTAAAGGTCTGTCTCGTCTAACTCATTAGGAATTTACGCAAGGTGCCCCTTAAGCATATCGGGTTGAAAGAGAGAGAGAGAGGAAGCAACTAGGATGTACTTTCATATTGCAATTTGATATTTATTTTTTTGATAGTTTATTCTTCGGTATGGAGTGCGATATATCAAAATAGTATCTTGTATATCAGCAATAGTGGCTCTTTCTTTTGATGACCCCTTTTTTCTTAGTCTACTTTCTCAACGTTCCTTTATTTATTTTGCTTTAACTTGATTACGTCAGAGTTCTCCTTTTTCTTTCACTTCTTTGGACTATTTTTTTAGACAACCAGTTTTCCCATTAAAATTCTTCGGACATCAGCCACAAAATATAACATAAATTTAAATTTTATATTCAGATTAAAATTTATACACACTGCATAAAGTTCCTTCGTGTACCTTTTGGAAAATAAATGGTATTTTTTGGTTTTAATTTTTAAAAACCTTGGACAATTCAAACCTTTTTTTTTTTTAATTTTTTTACTGCTCCTGCCCATTGCAAAAAATGGTGGTTTATTAAAGTTTGTATGAAAGGAAAGAAAAAAAACAAAACACAACAAAATTACGGTAAATTTGAAGGGTGAGTAAAAATAAATGTTTTTTTTTTTTTCATAAATTTTACCCCTTGAAAATTAAAAAAAAATCAAACTGATTTATTGAATGCTTTGGTGTTAAAGCCTAATGTTGTGTTGGTCAATGTACCCCACCAGTTGTGCGGTCAGTGTTACTATCATTCATTTCGTTTTGTCTTTATTTTCTTTTTTAAAGTAATTATATCCACTCCATTGTTTTTAAAGTTATCAATTATACGCTAACTACTCTCATCGCCAGGTGCGAACATTTGGGTGCGTTTTTACAAAGTTTTTAATTTTCGTTAATTATTTTGAAGAATATTTTTGCTTATTTTCAAAGTTGATATTTTTAATGTTCTTTCTTTCCTTATTTATTTTTTGTCAAATTTGGTATCGTTTGTTTATTTATTGTTGTTTTAAACCAAAAAAACATGCAAGACAGGTGCTCGACTCCAACCCAAAGAAATTCGCGTTTTCTTTGAGCTAGTGGGACAATTAAAAAAAGAAAAGAAATGCTTTGTTATTTTTAAATTCTTTTTATAGAATTACATTTTAAGTTTTTCTCTCTTTAAAATCCTAAAGATATCTGAATCTATTTTCGAACTTGGGATAATAAATAAAATTGAATTAAAGTTTAAAGCTTACTTAAAATCAAAAATCGTATTTAAATTCTACTTAATTTTTTTTTTTTTTTCGCTATTCTAATTTTCTAAGTATAACTTTTTTATAATTTCATTTTGAATAAATCTTTCTTTTCACGCTCCACACGCCCTTGTTATTTATTTATTTTATTTATTTAGCTTTTATTTTATAAATTTAAAATAAATTAAAACTTGAGATTTAATGGTTTCGCCAATCTGACACCGGAAGTAGATTTAGAGTGGACGTTTTCTAAGCTTACACCGTAAACAAATATCATGAGATTTGTCGCTTTTTTTGCATTCATTTCTTTATTAAACCTACAATCATTTTGCTCGATTAAGTCATTCAAATTTTGTTATGTTCTTTTGTTTTATTTAATTATTTATTATATTGAAAATTTGTCTGTGGAAAGCTATGCGGATTTTTTTTAATTACTTGTCACGTGGATGAAAAAATTTATTGAAACTAATTTTTTTTTTTTAGTTACGTAAGGAAAATAATCAACATTATTTGAGAAAGTCCACGTGTTCATTTTGAAAAACCAAAATAATTTCTTTATTTTAACTTTTTTTAAATTTTATAAAAACAAAATTATTTACTAATTACCCCCCCCCCCCCATTTAAGATAAACAAAATGTCCAAAACAAAAATATCAGAAGAAAGAAAAAATGCCGGTCGTTTGTAATAATTAGTTTTCCTTCTCCCAAATGAGTTGGATTAATGAATATTGTAAAAAAAAATTTATTCTCCTGACCCGAAACGAAGGGTTGGGGAGGGAAATTCAGGAAAAATACTTTTTTAGCTTTTAATGTTTTTGGTAAGGAGCATCACCAACCCATTAATATTGGAAAAAGATTGAACTTTACGGTATTATTCGCTCACCCCCAGGTTATTTGCCTTACCACTTAACCGATTTTAACGGATACAACAACAACAAGACTAAAATGCAAGTAGAGATTTTTTTTGTTTTTTTTTTTTTTTTTGTCGTTATTAAAGACGACCAAGGGTCAAAATCTGGGACTGTTGCTATTTTGTGTAAATCTCTACCTTGAATTTAAGATTTTTTATTTTATTTGCACAGCTTTTCCTTTCCTTTCTTTCTTTATCTCTTGAAAGTCAACAGGCACGAAAGTAGTTAGAAAAAAAGAAAAAAAAAGTTAATTTTTGCACTTTAACTTTAAACAGAATTTTAACTATTTTGTATTTTGACAACTTTCAAGGTAAATTCTATACATATTTTTTGCATATTTATATCTCAAGATAGGTAAAAAAAAAAAAAAAATTTTTAAATGAACCGAAAATTTAAAAAAAAAAAATAAAAATCAAGCCAGCCTGCATGTCATTTTGATCTGCAAAAAAATAGTTGATTTGCCAATTCTACTTATTTTTTTTTTTTTTTTTACCACAAAAAAAACCCGAAAAAACGTGGGTCGACTAGGAACCTAAAAAAGTGTGTGTGTGTGTGGGGGGTTGATTGTTTAAAATTAAATTTTCAACGAAACGTCGTACAAATTCAAGTTTACACATGTTTTTGTTTTTTTTTTCCTCCCGCTTCAAGTTTTCGTCTTTTTTGAACAATTGTAAATTTGTATTTTTTCTAATTTAATTTTCATTTTAACTCTTTCACTTTTAAGCAAGCAGTCTTGTAAAATCTGAGATCATGTAAGCGATTTATTCTGTGTTCAATTTCTCATTTAAAAAAAAAAAAGAAAGGCTGATAGCACACTTTAAAGGCGCAACTGGGATCTGCTGAGGAATCTAAGCGTGACAATAACAACCTGTTGTTATTATTATTATTATGTCCCGCTTAGATTCAAAACAAAAATCAATCCTAAGTTATACAATTTATTGAAATAACTCAAAATAATAGCAATAACCACGCATATGTTGAAAGGAAGAAACTAGCACACACATTATTGATTGATTGATTAAAAACTAATTCCCAAATAATAGCATTAAACAAAAGTTTAATCAATTTTCCTAAAATGTTTTATCTGTGGGGATTAAAATAAAATTAAAATAAAGAAATAAAAATTTAAAAATAACAAATTCCCATGAACCTTTACCGGAAGAACCCTCCAAGCATATGCAAGAAAAAAAGGACCCACTTCCAAACCCCAAGATAATCTTTCGGCCACTCGAGTTAAGGCCTTAACTGTGTCTCGTCACTACCAGTGGCCAGGGAGATATTCCCTTGCCACAGGTGGTTATGACCAGTGAATAAAGCCTGAGTCATAAAACCACCTTCTGCCTTTGTCTCTTTCTTTTCCGTTCCCTGAATTCCTTCCTTTTCAGCGCAACCACCAAATGAGATGGGGTTAAAAGCAAAAACTCTAAAAACATGCAATAAGAATATCCAGCTACCTTTTAAAACCTTAAAACACCAAAACCTCTTGTAATCTCATATATCATTCATTTGCGTGGACTAATGGTTAGAGTTGCAGGAAATGGACTTGTCAACCTGGGTTCAATTCCTTGACAAAGCTATTGGCATTTCACATGGCGCTAATACCCTTGGGTAAATAGCAGGGCAGACTGGACTCTTTAACCATGGCTAGGTAACCAGTCTAGGAGAAGGAAAACTCTGAATTCAAACCTGTTAAACTCTGTTTAAGAAATTGACCTTGTGTTGCATCCTGCTTGTGCGGAGGGTTGGTAAATATATATATATATATATATATATATATATATATATATCATTCATTTGAGCACCTCATGTAGTGTAATGGTTAGCAAGCTAGATTAGCAGGCCATTGTTAGTGAGTTTGATTCTCACTGGGTGCTTGATACTTCTGGCCTTGTGCCAGATCTAAGCTTAGTAAATAACTATATTCATTTTTAAGAAGAAAAATAATTTTCCTCTATTCGATAGAAAATGGACTATTTGCTTTTCAGTCTCTTCTTTTGACTATTGGCAAAAAAAAAAATAAATAAATAAAATGTTGGAATATCAATTAGAAAACTTTTTGGAAAAATAATCCCCACTCCTCTCTTAGAACACTCACCTAGGAATCACAAGGTTCTTAGTTTGTTACCGGCGTCGATCCCAGGGGCCATCCCCCAGGCAACACCTGCCCCCTCGATTTAAAGGGGCAGGGCTGGGTTTATTGCCCAGTGCCTTGAGGGGGAATGCCGAGGGGATAGACGCAATTTTTAAACCCGCCACCAATAAGTCTCGGCTTGTAGGTGGTCCCACATTAATAGGGCATTGTGCCTGACTTTGTACAAGTGGGGTACGAGGATAATATCAGTTAATGGTTTGTTACCAGCCCTTGGCAACTCAGCGAATGTGTAGCATAGGGCTCTGTGTGGTAAAGAGCTGATGGTAGGTGTGACACTCCACAAATGGTCCAAAACCAATCTCCATTGTCTAGTGCTAGTGAAAAGGATAGACTCTCTCGCTGTCTGGCTGATACCGATATTAGGCCACCCTGTCAATTTTACTTTACTTAATACGAGGGTGAGTCAAAAAGTAATACCATTTTCTTTATTTCACGTGAAGTTTTTTATAAAATTAAGGCCTACATTGAAACCCCTGATGAGGCTCAGAGCAAGAATCCAACAAGTAAGACCCAACTTGCCAATTGACAATGTCCCCCTTCTGTATGACAATGCTCGACCACATACAATCATCAGGACAAATGTTTTGGGTAGGGGCGGTCAGGTTGTAATAGTAGTCATTAGTAGTAGTAGTAGCCGTAGCCGTTGTTAGTTGTAATGGGGGTTGTTTATTTATTTCTAGGCTCGTGGCTTCTTTTTCAGAGAGAGTGAGGGTAAGGTCAAGCTATTCTATTGTAAATCACGTTCAGGCAAACTGTTCGTTGCTACCCTAGATATTTCACGACGGACCCCCAACAAACGCATCTGACCCACCTCGGTCTGGTGAAAAAGAGACTGAAATTTTCTTGACTTCCATTTGTGTCCCAGGAGAGGAGGGTCACATCCACTTCTGCACCTCCGCAGAAACTGGGACTTCCGTTTTTATTTTTAACTCTAGTTCTGGGGTCATTGGTAGGTCAATGGCTGCCCCCCCCCCGTTGAGTGTTTACAGTTTCAAACTTTAACCTCTCTTTGTTTTATTTCTTTTCTTCTCTTTCTCCAGAAATCCAATTACTGTTTTCTTTTCAATCCCCAAATTCCCTGTAGACCATAATAATTATGATACACAAGGAGAGAATTGTACAGAAAAGCGTACAGTGATCAGGTGCACCACAACTCATCAAAGTCTCTTTAGCAAACTGCTTCCTTCAGGTTATCAGTGGTGCCGAAACCCGGGAATGAACCAGGGACCTTCAGATTATCAGACAGTTGTAGTCGTCATAATTGCTTTGCTCTCCAGCAGTTCTAGTCTTCTCACTAGCACTCTCCAACTATATCCTCTCTTCCACTCATTTCGACAGCTAAAATGCTACTGCAGACTTTCTCCCCCGATCTGGAGGGCAGGTCCCTAAATATCCCATTGCTATGTTTCATCTGGTCTCCTTACTCTGAATTGCACGTTCGACATTCATCAGCATGCGTCAATCCTCACAACGAGACTTTACATGCGGGTTACTCTGCACTGCTCGTGCGGGATTTCACCAGCATTTCAGCAACGAAGAGTGACGAGTTCAATTTCCGTGGTCACTCACCACACTCCTCCTCCTCACACAGGCCATACATATCTGGACTCGTTTCGTTCGTGGGGGTTGGGAATCTGCTCGTCCACAGTCTCATGTATAGTACCTGTACTAATGTCAGGAACATGAATAGCATACAGTAATAATGTAATACATGTATGTGTGCGTTCATCAGTTATAGTTTTGTCGAATTACAGGAAGCATGGAGGTTTTGGCAGCATACAGCGGATGCAGGCTGTTTATTCCATGCCTCAGCAACTCTGAGCGTGAAAAAATGTATCCGAAACTCATGTGAGCTATTCTGTTTACTAACTTTGTAGACATGCCCATGTGTGTTAGAAAGATGGAGATCAAAAAGGTGCTCAAGGTTGCTCTTGGTAAGATGGTTAATGACCTTATGAGCATTTACCAAGTCAGTTGCCAGATGCCAGAGTTTCAAGGAATCCATTCCCAGGGCAGCAAGACACTCAGAATATGTCAGATGCCTGATGGAAAGGTATATTCGTTTGGTTGCACTTCTCTGGAGTTTGAGATAAATCCAAACTGGAGGATCGGATAAGACGGTGAGAATTCCAGAAATTCCAAAGTCTTTCTCTGATGCAGGATTTCCATCAGCTTAGCAAGTGGTAGTGTAATGGTTAACAAGCTAGTCTCAGTTATAGTAGAGGAGACTGAGCGCTTTAGCCTTGATTAGGCAACCAATCCAGGAGAAGGAAAATTCTACTCAATGCTAGAATAGCAGAGCAGATTTAAAACCTAAAATGTAAGATTATACGTTCTATCTTATAGTTACTCAACTTTCATGAGTATAAAAAAAGTCGTCGGGGTGGCCTAAAGTTGGTATCAGCCAATCAGTGAGGGAGTCTATCCTCTTTTCACTAGCGCTAGACCAAGGAGATTGTTTTTTGCGTCTGAGGTGGAGTGCCACACCTACCATCAGCTCCTTACTTTACTGCACAGATCCCTGTGCCCTTTATACAGTGAGTTGGTGAGAGGTTGGTATTGAACTAGGAACCTTGCGGTTTCTAGTCGAACGCTCTACTGAATGAGCTAACTTGGCCCTAATGTAATGCGTATTTAATTGTAAAAAAAAGATTTTTTATAGGCAACATGATTAATATTCAAAATTTACTTTTTTATGTAAGAAAGATCAATATTTGTCATTTTATTAGTTATATATATCTATTAATAATGGAGATTCGTGTAATGTTGTCCCTTTTTTCCGGGCACTAAAACGATATCTGTAACATTGTCGTATATCTGGTCACAGTACCCAAAGCGATATACATAACGGGGCGGTGGTGGTGGCAGCGATATATTCACGGTACTAAAAATGTATTCTTGTTGATAAAAATTACGTGAGAAATATGTAGTCACAACTGCTAGCCTTTATTATCGTGCTCGCCTCGTGTGCTGTATCGGAGAGGAGGAAAGGCAGAGAGAGAGAGAGAACACTACTTGATTATTGTGACCCCATACTAGGCACCAAAGGCCCGTCCATTCCCCTACGCGTCCGAAAGCAAAAAAAGAGACTCGTCCTTTTCTTCGTTGTTCCACGTCACCATGTGACTTCCGGTCAACACCCAAAACTTCCGGTTGACACTCAATTCTCCGTTCGAGGTCACGCTATGGTCAAACCATCGTTCATCCTGTTTTGCTCATCACTATTTTTTAAACCTTTATCACCTTTATCATCTCTCACTTATTTCCTTCTTCCTCCTTTTCTAATATAGTATCTAGCTCACAAAAGTCAGGATAATATCCCCATCTTCCTACAATCGCTTCTGGTTTTTGTCTGTAACAAAAAAATCGTCACTGCTTACATCACAACATAGAATAAATACACTCAAAATTGGAACATGCAACATTAAACAGTCCTCATTGTTTTTAAAACAAGTTTTAATAAATACATGACTGGTATTATATATCTATATATAGTTTGTTTTATTTAATACATATTAAAGTTTACATTTCAAATTGTTATTTTTTTAATCCTTTAATGAATTTGATGGTTTTACTTACTTAGGATACAAACTCACTGACATTGAATTTTAACTCCCACCCCTCAGGCAATATGTTTCAAAAAATCTATTTTTACATCACCCAGAGGGTTTTTTTTCATCAGGACCCTACCCTATACTTAACAAAGTTGATGTAATCCTTAGTTAATGGATTGAAACCATAGTAGACCTCAACTTTTTCCTCTACTACATTATTATATTATTATTGAGTTTTTACACTTGCCTCATATGTGCCTATACTTACCTTGGATCCAGGGCTTTCTGGACCGGTAAGATACATATAAATTGCCTGATCTCAGGGGTCTGTCAACCCCAGGCAGCACCTCCCCTCTCATCTAAAGGGGGCTGGCCAGGTTTATTGCCTGGTGCCTGAGGTGCCCAAAGGAAGGAGTGCTAAAGGGATTCATGCATTGGGTACTGCATGAGCTTCGGTTTGTGCTCGGCTCAACATGTTAAAAAGTCCTTATGTCAATTTGGCTTTGTGGGAAGTCAGGAAAACTCTTACTTTTCAGCCTTGAGCCAAACTAAACCGATCTTAGTAACAAGTGTTTTTATTGTGTTGGCATGACCATCCTGGTCACGGCACCAAATGTGGTCCTATAAGTGCGTGTTGCGCTGCAGTCACTTATAGGCTGATGAACCTGCTCATTCGGACTTTCTGTACCCACGCTGTTTGTTTGACCCACAGGAAAGTTGAAGAAGAACTGGTTTGGACTTTCTCGGTTCGGGCTGTGTCTGAAAATGACCAAATTCACCAATGCTGTCAAGGGTCAACAATCGCAATGACTACGAAACGCTTATTAACAATTGTATACTACAATACCTTTATTAATTATACAGTGATCAAAATCATGTACAACAACAACAAAGGGGTTCCCTGCAAGAGACGATGGAGTAGTGTCCAATTTTATTCTATTTTATTATTTTTTTTTTTTTTTTTAACTATATAGCCTAGATATTTCTTGTCAGACTCGGGAACATTCTTGTCGTAATCAGGAACCTTCTTGTCGTAAATCGGAACCTCACGGAACTTTGAACCTAACCCTTTATTCAGTCCACGGGGTATACCGTTTCTATTCCGCTAACCATAGAAATACCTGGCTGAAATGTTGTACAGATACAATGAAGATGAGGACAATAGCCCGAATAACACAGAATATACTCATCTCAAACTTCAGAGAAATAGCCTAGGCAATTTATATGGATATGGAGGACGAGCAGTTGTCCAAGCAGCAAATCACCCCTCTCCACACTGCTGTTGTGACCCCCCCCCCCGAAAAAAAAAAAACAAGTGTTTTATCTTGATATTAAAATGACCTTAAACAAGATTGACAACTTAAAGATTTGACCTCATTCTATTAACTAGAACACCAAATGTTAGATTCAATGATTTTTTATGTTTGTTTTTCCATGCGAAACAACATTTGGATTTTGTTACGCTTTTTGAAAATTAATTTATTTAAACTTTTGCTTTAATTAGATCAAACTTTTATTTTCAAACAATTAGTTAAAATTTCAATATTCAGGTATGATAATTTCCGTTTTTCTATTGCGTTCATCTAATATATAAATAATATTTTCTATTTTGATTGCTATCTACTTGTGTTATCTATCACTAAAATTCTCGTTATGTTTTCATGCACGTACAGCAATGCTGATAGATTTTTGATTAGTGCATCCTGGGACACATATTTGATTTGAATGAGTCCCTGGTAAAATTTATAGGTCCCAACTAAAGTTTATTAATAGATTGTAGGGTTTTTATTCATGAACTAGGGAAAAACTAAAGCTGTCTAACCCCTACCTTGTAACCTATCCTGTGTTATTCATTTCTAAGAATTATTTGAAATGTATTTACAGTTAGCTTGAAATGATGAGGGAAGAAAAAAGAAAAAACCTGGGACACATGGGATTTTACTGTGTCCTTTATATTTTTGGTGGTTGGGGACGCACGACACGTACTATCAGCATCTCTGATAATGTATAGTATATATTGTCTGTATTGATTGGTATCTACCTGTGTTACTTATCATTAAAATTCTCGTTATATTTTCATGTAGTAACTCGAAACTGTCAACATTTTTATTAGAGTAATAAACTTAAAATGTCTTCAGTGAATAAAGCAATTTCCATTCCAATTTGCAATTAAATGATAATTTTGTGCCATTTTTTAGAGTTTAGAGTTACATGTATGAAAACATAACGAGAATTTTAGTGCATCCTGGGACACATATTTGATTGAATGAGTCCCCAGGAAATTTATGGGTCCCAACTAAAGTTTATTAAAGATTGTTGGTTTTTTATTAAGAACTAGGGAAGCAACTAAAGCTGTCTAACCCCTATCTTGTAACTTATCCTGTTGGATTCATTTCTAAGAAACTATTGAAATGTATTTACAGTTAGCTTGTTTAGAACATTATACACTCAAAATTATTAGATATTATCTATTCAGTGATGCTGATAGCTTATGAAATTTTGATTAATTAAAAAAACAAAAAACACACACACACACACACTCCACAAAATTATGAGTTAATTGCAAACGGACTGAAATTGCTTTATTCACTGAAGAACATTTTAAGTGTATTGCTCTAATAAAATGTTGCTATTATATGCCAGTTTTTAGGGTTTAGAGTTACAGGGATGAAAACATAACGAGAATTTAGTGATAGATAAACACAAGCAGTAGCAATCAAAATAGACAATATTATTGTCAAAATGTTCAGTATTGAATAAAACAAACAAACAAAAAAATGAAAACCTGAACCATTTTTTTATTGCCACAAATTTTAATAAAATTTTAATGGCTGTATAAGCCATTAAAATTATTTATAGGAAGAGATTATTTTCCTTGATTATTATCCTGTTCATGCAGAATTTTTTGGTAAATATGTATATCTAATATCACCCCTCCACACACACATGTATATTTTGACTATACACTATTCATTTTCTGATATTTGTACATTATTTTACGTCCTTACATCAGCACCTTATCTCCTCTNTCAATTTGGGTTATTTAACACATTTATTCTACTACTTAACTCCTAGATGGGCACCAACAGGGTACACATCCAAAGGTCAGAGTGGGACTCTGGGAGGCATGGTGATGAATGGGGGTGCTCCACATTCTCAGACCTCAAGAATGGAACTCACTATCATATGATAGAGTTAAACATCAGTATTCGCAGGACATGATAGACTTCTATCCTACCGCTTCTATGCGCCTATAATAAAAGGGGTTTATGCTTGACTAAGGAGATAATAGGTTGGAGCAATCATATTAGGTGCTAAGAGGGACTTTGACATGCTAATCTTATTAGGAAAAAAGTCTTCTACACAAGAATAATTTAATCAACTAAACATTAAACTAAGTACACCCCTAACCAACAAAAATGTATGAATTGAGGATTTAGATTTTGTAAAAGTTATTAACAGGTCTTGGCCAAATTGTCAAAGGAAAGTTTGGAATTTCCTGATTGGTATCAAACTAGACAATCAAAAATAAGGGAAAATTAATCAAATGTCCCATTTTTATTCATATTCCAAGATTCTTGAGGATTGGGAAATGAAAGTTAGAATGGAATTTGTGATTCCTGCAACTGAAAGTTACATACTGAAACGCTTTTAGAGTTTTAAACTATGGAAATTTTTTGGGATTTTAAATATTGGTGAAATGCAATATTAATCAACTTTATCAGAATTGCTTTAAAAAAAACCAACCCACCCCCCAAAAAAGAATTTTTCAGAGGTTAACAATTTTGTTCGTCAAGGAAGAATTCTGATGTAATGAATTTGAATATGATAATAAGATGATGCTGGCCCTTCGGCGGAATACTCAGTGGGATGAGTAGTAGCATAAGGGTGGTGCAGGTGTGCGCACCACCACTCAGCCGCCACAATCCTCCTTGTCTAGCACTAGGGAAAAGGGGATAGACTCCGGCTCGTGTCTGGTTGATATGGACATTAGGTCATCCTGATTTATAAGCTACTTATAAAACAACAACAAATGCTTTATTGGTTAAAAAAATGTCATTCATTAAATGTTGAAGAAGTCATTTTTCAGTTTATTTCCTAGAAGCTCCCAACATAACAAGGGAACACTCTTGAGCTGAGTAATTATTTATCTTTCCATTAAACTAATCTAAGCCTAACCGCTAACACTTAACTTCTTTTTTCCTAGGTAGAAGTCAATATATAATGATGTTATTCAGTCACGAGTGGTTCCCCTTTAGGATGTTGTTGGCGTATTTAAGGATTCAAAAATAAGACAACGACTGTAACAATGTATTGAACAAAAGGAGTAGAAATTTAACAGGCAAAGAAAGTGGAGATTTGGCGTCCGACTAATACAGTTATCGAGCTGATCGCATTGTTTTGGTGTCAAGCCACAATTGTTTGCTATTCTAAGTAGTGTCGCGCATTCATTATGTCCTAGTTATATTACCTATACTTAGGAAATAACCGCAATTTTTCTTTTAAGAAAAATGCAATTGCAATATCAGGTTGGTAAAAAAATTGTAGTAAGAAGAGACATTTTCTTGCAGAGTAGTGGGTGGGTGGAGAGGTGATTAGATTTGACCTTGAAACGTAACGAACTGTATTATTTTATTCAGTAATGCAAATCTTGTTTTTTTCTTTCCTTTGTAGAAAGAAGAAGATTTATTTTTAGCAAGTAATTTAATTCTTAGATTTGTTGAAAGACCAAAGAAAAATATTTAATGAAGATTCTACAATAGACACACAAATGGGTTGTAACAATTCACTGCTTAGTTGAGGGCAAACGATTTTGTAACCTTAACAGAATATTTTAATAGGTATAATAATAATATTGGAGATAAATCTGACAGTATGATGAATAGAAAAGAAAACAATATTAAAAATATTAGTGCTAATAGATATCTGTTTCAACTGTGTCAACTGTTAGATGGTAATCTTCGTTCATTCATCCAAATATGGTGCTCCTGATAAAGACTCAATGTTTATAAAGTGGTCTTTTACAATTGTCTTCGATCTTTAATTTTAAGAATATTTTCAATTGAATTACGCTTTATAAGAAACAGTTGTGAAGAACAGATAAACTGTCTAGCATATAGGAAATTAGAAAACACAATTATTAAATATTTAGTGCACAACAGATATCTGTTTTTCAACTCTGTGGGTTATAAAGTATAATCATTTGAAATCATTTTAAAAGTTAAAATGAAGACAAATATAAAAGTAACGTGCTTTATAAACACTGGTCCTTATCATCAGAGCAACATTTGAGTTGAAGACCAGGTATCTTGTAGAACTTAATCAATATCCTCGCCCATATAACATGATTCCCCGAATGGGGTGCTAACACATTGTTAAAGACAATTACTTACAAAAGTATAATCATAATATCCAAATATATTACTTCTGTTAGAGATCATGATGATCAGGGTTGCACTATGACTATTAAATCAATCAACCTAACCATCTTAATGCTAATAGTACAAGTATAAAACAGATGGGATGTTTCTGGAACTATTGTCCTATCTTTATTGTTATTTGGTAACACTGTACAGAGAGAGAGGACGAATAGTCGCAAAATAATCCATATAATATTAATTAGATGATAGTAATAATAGTAGTATTCAGTATAACTAAACGTACTATCAGACATGGCTCATTAGTAAGGATGTTTTTGGTTTAGATAAATAATCTATAAAGGTTTTCACGTTCCGTTAACCTTGTATCAGGTTCATTATTTAGTCTCACTAATTGGTTTGAGTCGATAAAGAAGATTTTGGTTTTATTCTAATCCCGAATTAAACGCCCCATTGAAACGTTATGCATCATAGTTCTTGTGGAAACGAATTCCATTCTATATTATTATTATGTCTAAGTACAATTTTGTAATATAACCCAGAACTACATAAACCCTACTTAAGAAAAGTGTGCAGTAAAAATAGAAATTGTGAAAAATGGGTTCAAGAACAATTTTGTAAACATGTTTCTTGATAAAATAAGATGAAGAAATTTCCAGACCAACTTTTCCTACAGAAGATTCACTTAAAAAAAAAAACACAAAAAACAAAAAATGAATATGCGGGTCTTCAATAAATAAAGTGAATTTTTTCCTAGCGTGTTGGTCAAGAAGAAGCCTGTTATTCAGTTGCAGCTCCTCCGTTTTAAGGAAACCAATAGTGATGATCCTTTCATAGTCCGCAGAACCACCTGCTCAGCATGACTTCTTTTTAGCTGACTGCTTGCACCCTGTCAATTTTCTTTACCGAGGTCGTGTTCTGTTTTTTCTACGCAATGTTGTGGCAAAATCATGTTTATAGCCGCATTTTTTAACATTTTGTTTTGACTAAAACATTCTTTTTTGTACACTATCACAATATTTTCTGATGAAAATTTCTTGGTTGCACTTTGTTTCTGCGCATTTAAGAATTTGACATGACAGATCCACTGTTCAAAGACTGGGGCATGCTGTTTGGTTGATCAACCATTTTGAATAGCCTTAAAGCAAATATTTTGTGAGATGAAATAATTTGCTATAACCAACTACCAAACAATGCATAGTTTTATATTTATGTAAAAAAATTCGTGAAATTTTTTTTTCTCATTTTGCTTTTACAGAAAAAGAAAAAAATCCCCTATTTAATGATGAGCTCGGATATTAGAGGTAAATAAAAGTCCTATGTTATTTCAGGAGTTTTTAGATAGATCGTAATGGTATAATACTTCGTACTAAAAGAAAAAATAGACAAGAGAAAAAAAAGAATAAGTAGTATTAATTTGGATTATTCAGACTATTGTCCTAATCTTTATTGTTATTGTAGACAATGTTCTATCGGTCTGGTGACTCTGGAGGCTTTTTCGAAGTTGGAAACCTTCTTGTCGTAATCGAGAGCCATCATAGGAAACTTTGAACCCAACCTTTATTCAATCTATAATCAATCCACAGAGGTATCACTATTCTCATTCTGCTAACCATACAGATGGGGGTACAGGTGTTAGAGCTTTGTTAATTATTATTTCATGTTGCCTGTTGCCCTTGACCAAGATTGGAACCTGCACCTACTAGATAACTGTCACTTAGAACTGTTTAAACCATGTCTTGATAATCCACTACACTATGTGTCCAATTGGACACATAGGATTATGACAAGCAAGGTTCCACGTTCAAAAGAAGGATCACAAGTCCAACAGAGGACAATCAACCAAAACCGTTGTATAGATAAAATAAAGAAGAAGGGAGAAACTGAATCAATATCTGAATAATCCAATAATATTAATTATCAAAAAATTTAGAGAAATAAAAAAATATAATGTCAATTTTTATTACTTCCAAACTTTTCTTCCATCAAACAATCCAGACTTATAAATTGTTTTCTCTTATTTATGATGAGGTGAATTAATACTCAAGAGAAATATTTATCCAAATTGAAATTCCAGGAAAATTATGTGTATGTCTAAATGGAATGAAAAAAATTCCAAACAGTTATTTTATTGAAGGAACATTAAGTTTTTCACAAAGTCTATGAAACAGAAATATCATTTGAGTTTCATTTTAAGAAAAAACTAGAAGTGGCTACCAGGCATCACCTGTGTATGGGCGGTGTGTGTAATAAATTAGTTCTCTCAGATCCATTAATTATTGAATCAATAGGTTGGGATCCACAGGATGCCGCCATTAAGTACCACGATGTAGAAAAAAGACTGGTGGTTGATCCAGCCACTCTAAATAGAAATAATTAATGTCTACTATTTAAAATATAAAATTGCAGAAAAAGAAATCCATGCTCGTGGATCTATTTCAATTTCAGTTTTCTTTAATTATCTTCACTAAATATAATCTAAATGGTCATTATTTTTTGCTCAAAAAGCAAGATCTGGTGATATGAACTGCATATAATCAATATATATACCTTAGTTCATATATTAGGTATTTATAGATATATATATATTTGGCCATTATGGTTATTATTTTCCATAGTTTCTCTCTGGGACATACGTACATACACAATTGCCGCTTTATCTTGATAGCACTGGGTCAGGGGGGGGAGGGAAAGGTGGATAGACATGTTAGATTTTGACGCTTTCATCGTTTTAGCGGTAAAAGCATTTACTTGCCTCTGTTGTGTTTATCAGAACTTGAGGTTCTTGGATATTGTAAAAGGCATTACATCCTGTAATTTGTATCAATTAATTGTTCGCCCTAAGAGACTGACAGTCCAGCGATAGCCTGAACTTGACAGACAAAAATTCTGCTGGGGTTTCGCTCTGCTAGAGGTAGCTATTAAAAAAACAAGTCGAGCTGCACTGATGAGACATAACACATCGAAACTGTGGGATGAGCTGGTGGTTGTATATACTCATATATATATATATATATATATATATATATAAGTATAGATAGATATGATACGATTAGGATTAGATAGATTAGTGAATAATAGTCACTAAATGATCTAATCTAAGTTTTTAGAATGAAAGTAGTCTATTCTGGACAAATTATAGGAAATTGTGAAAGTATAACAAAAGAATTCTGGTTTTCGCCACCTTTAACAAATAGAAATGTGAAAATAGTATCATCTCAGATTTTGGTTAATGCGAATTGGCAAGTTATAATTAAAAGATTCATACTAAAATTACTAACTATTACTCAACTACTACTACCTACTACTACTATGTATGACCCTGTCCCTGCTCTCCCAACTTAATTGACGGTACACTCTATGACTGACTCAGACTCTTTACTGCCAGTCGCCAATTTGTTTACAAGTGCCAAAATTTTAGTTCCAAAATTTATGCATTCCAAATTCAGATAAGAAAAAACAATGTTTGTAATCTTTGAAAAGGTGGCGGAATTTATGTTGCGGTGGATGCTGATAGCTTTTTTTATTTATATGCGTCTAAGGATGCACATATTTGCTTTGAATGAGTCCCGGGGGAAAATTTTATGGGTCCAACTAAGCTGTCCTAACTCCTACCTTGTTACCTATCCTGTGTAATTCTTTCTAAGAAAGTATTGGAAATGTATTTACAGTTAGCTTGAAATAGGTGAGAGAACAAAACAAAAAACACGAGACACCAGATACAATTTTAACTCTGCTTTTTCTAGATTTTTGTGCATCAGGGATGTGGACGCAAACCTATCAGCATCATTGTTATCAGAGACGACTTCGGTTCTTGTTAAAAATATAGATTCTTTAGTGAATTAGTTTCATGCACATTTGGCCAGTTTTATGGTTTATCAATATTTTTTGGACAAAATTATAGAAAACATATCAGCGTCTCTGTATATTAGAACTATTTTCTTAGGCTTACCTTGTTAACTAATAACTATGTTAATTATGTTTTGTTCTAAAGAATTATTGGAATATGTTTTACAGTTTACTGCTTGAAATAGTGAAGGACGAAAAAGAAAAACACTGAGATCACGGATATTGATTTTAACTGCGTCTTTTAGATTTTGTACGTCAGGGACGGCAGGACGCATTACTATCAGCATCTCTGCTATTGTATCAATTGTTGTAGATTTAATTTTGATGAATTTCCCCACATTTTCATTGCCACACACACGAGGCAACGACTCAAAAACAATTGAAAACATCAAAAGAAAGCTTCATTAGGTAGAAAAGGAACGTCAGAATAACAGATCCATGCTTCTGCTCATTTGGAGATACTGTCTAAATATTTTGTCAAGTGCAATGTATTCTTCCTTTCGATTGCTGAAGCTAAAGTCACATCGGTTGCAATATGCGTCTTTAAAATGTTTGCTATAAATACAGGCAATGGTTTCAAACTTTCTCTCTTTTCAAAAACTGTCATTACAAACCTCATAACCATATCAGCTTTGATTTCGTTTGTTTTTAACGGCATATCAACCTCAGTGGATCCATTAATTGCCAACTAAAATTTGGATTTAGCTAATTTATGAGGAAGTCCCGTCCCTAGTCTCCTGCTCCAAACTTGCTACCGGTGAGTGGTGAAACGCAACCCCAGCTACCGATTGAAGTCGCGTAGCCGAAGCATAGCGATAGATATGAAGCGACTAGATAGATCAGTAGTTTTTTTTTAATTTTATTAAATTAAAAGAATATCTAATAACTCAGATTTTCTTTTATTTATTTGTTTAATTGTCTTGTTTTAGGTTGTGAATATAAGCAAGATATCGTACATATTTTGATTGTTTTTTGTTACGCTTGTATTGAATTGTTTGGAAATAAAATATATTAAAATGATCAGATGAAAATTACAGAAAAAAATAATAATGTTTTGAATTTTGTTTTATATGAAAGAATTGGAATGTCCGAAAAAAACAAAAAAAAAAAACAAACGCGCCAGTTGGTTATTTACTTTCAAGTGACACTGCTTAATATCAGCACTTCAATCGTAGCAGGTAGGTTTTTCAGTCATCACCGGGTAGCCAAGTTTTGAGGTAGGGAGACCTGGATTTGTAGCAATAGTTTTTAGAGATTGAAAACATTTCATTTTTTCACTTCAATTTAATATTTCTATATTGAATGGCAATTTTTTTTCCGAATTTGGGGTTCCGGTATTTTTTAGGATTGCCGATCAGATAATAACGAATTTTGATTCCATATGAATTTTTGGTAAAATGGCTGCATTTGCAGCATTTCTATGCCGATCTGAGGAATTCTACAAATTCGAAATTTTCCCATAGGACAGCACCAACTTTAGGGTATGGCATATTTAAGAGAGGAGGGCTGGCGGTGCAAACGCATGCACATCCAGAGAATGGAGTGGGGGGTGTTGATTAAAGCAGACTATCCCAAGATGGGAACGGGTATATGTGTGGTAACATGGGGGTTTTTTTTTTTGTTGTTGTTTCCATTTTTAGCTATTAAAAAAAAAAATGATAATTTCCTATTGTTTGTTGCGATCTTTGACTGATTTGTTAAACCCAAAAAACCTGTGGAACATGGAAAACACTTTCCAGTTTTATTAAAAAAGAGAGGAAGTCAAATTCTGGCAAAAACTAACGTCTTCCTATATAAAATATATAATATTATGTAGAAGTTTATAATAATATGTGAGTAGATATCGATAGATAGATAGAGAATTTTGGAAATTAGCTTTTAAAAAATCCCTTAATAAAATAAAAGGTTTCATTAAAAGAAGAGCTTATAAGAATTTTATCCAATTTTCTTTGCAGAATCTTTCGCAGTCTTTTGGTGGTATTGTTGTGTTCATTTCAATTTCTTTGTTAACAATATTGGGGGTAGGGGTGGTGGGCTAGGTTATTAAACTTACCAAATAAAACACCCATGCTCAGTGCAAGTATTTTATGACTGTAATAATGAAATATATAAATTAGAAGACTAATGACAACCTAAATAAGAAGTGGTTCAGATAAATGACTTAAAACAAGTGGGTAGGTATATATCGAAAAATAGAACACACTTTGAACTAACTCTTCAATTATTTTCCACATCCTGGCTTTCATTGCTAAATTTTACTAATTTAACAATTTTGTTAAAATAGGAAGTAAGAATAAAATGTTACAGTTATTTTCTTCTTGTTAATGGATTTAAGATTTATCCAAGATTTTTGCTCATATTCAGAATAAAAACAATTAGAAATCAATAATACTCAAAGCGCACTATTTCAAAATCAAATTTTTAATACTCAATATGCAAATTAGCCTTTTACCATTCACACTGTAAACCGCTATTGTTGTTGTGTATATGATACACATTGATGTTATTAGATGTTTGATATGGTCAACAGTTGGGCTTCGCCTCTGGACCATTGAATTAATTAAACGGCATCGATCCCAGGGGGCCATCCCCCAGGCAACACTGCGCCCCTTGATTTAAGGGGCAGGGCGGGTTTATTGCCGCAGTGCCTGAGGCGCCCTTGAGGGGAATGCGAAGGGATCGACGCAATTTTTCACCGCGCGCACACCATGAGCTTCGGCTTGTGGGATCGGTCCCACGTTATAGGGACTTGTGCTGACCGTACAAGTGGGGTACGCGGTAAATACAGTATGTAATATGGTCAACAGTATTAATAAATGTATAAACATTTTTTTTAAATTAATAATTGAGGTTTGAATAAAATAAAATCATGGGAGAATGTGAATAAATAAAAAGGGAACTGTGACTTGAGTAGTAATATATTTTTGGTTAAAGACAAACATACCAATCTCATTATCATAAGAAGATTATACCAAAACTCTTGGTTTCCCCTGTTTTTATATGGCATTCCCCTGGTCGATTGCAGCTGTCGTCCTAACCAACAAATTAAGTGTCAGATATAATTAAGGATAGAGTTGTGACAACTTTCAGACTGTGCCATTTTCATTATGCCATGAAGATATACAAGATTTCTATCTGTTTTATTGGCATGGGTACATTTCTAACTGCTTTGTATCTGCAGTCGTCTTATAAAATCAATGTTTAATCTTAATGTTTTCCAGCTGTCAAAGTTGGCGTTTAAATCTCGAATGAATTTCCTCAACTCTGTCCAGCTATTTTACTCATAGCTAAGGAGAAAGAAAAGATGGGTTCAAGCCTTTCCCAGGGGCATTAGAGAAAGTGAATGAAACAGCACCCTGAGAGGATTTGAAGTCTATCCTTTTCACTAGTGCTAGACAAAGAGATTACCTGTTGTAATTCCATGTCACCACCCCATCAATTTTTCTGAAAATTTTTGTCCAATGTGATTTGTTAATTTAGACTATTGCCAAAATTTAAACTTCCCATTTTAAAATTGGCGGAGTAATGTCGATTTTTTAGCTCTCTCAATTTTGAGGGGGCGTAGGGGGTCATGAAAAATGGCGACTTTTTGTATCTATATGTCTGTAAGATGATTTCTTTGAGCTAAGATAATGTTCAATAGCATGTGAATGATAATAGAAATTTTTTTGTCATAGATGCAGGTGCTACATTGGATATTGAATCTTGCTATTGAAATCATAAAAAATCATCAATAACTTAAGATTGGTAACGTTTAAGAATTATATGAAAGCAGTTTTGGGATCCTTGGGCAAAAAGTTTTATAAACCAAATTTCTTTAGAGCAGGGAAGCTCTAGAATTTTGCAGATGAAAATAAGATTACAATGTTGGCGATTTTCTTGCAACCCAACCAAATTTGGAGAGCTAAAATCAGCATAACCTGCCAATTTTGGAATTGGAAGCTCAAATTTTGGGGATTGTCTAACTTTAACACAGTCACACTGTTAAAAATTTTTTCAGAAAAATTTGAAGGGGTTGGGTGACAATATTTACATTTGTTGGTCTGGATGAGTTTTGGCCATGAGAATTCCTCTTTTCCCATGGTAAAGAAGTATGTAACACATAATCTTAAGTGCTAAGGTATGGGTTAAATAGTATAACACTATCATTCTTACAAGGATGGTTTTTAAATTAATTAAATACTCACAAAAGGGTTAGATATACCTATTAAACAAAGAAACTCAAACAAACCATTTCTAGTGATTAGAGTCTCACTGGGTGCCATCTCTAAGCTGCAGGTTCAATTTCAATAGGTCAAAGGTGACAGAATAACTAATTTTAACACAGTCTTAAAAACACTGTCCTATCTATGGTTAGCGAAGCGAAACAGGAATATCCCTATGGGGAAATAAGAGTTAGGTTCAAGTTCTGTGATGGTTCCCGATTACGACAGGGAAAGGAAGGTTCCAAGAGGCAAGCATGGGTTCCAAGTCCGACAGAAATCCTGAAGAAGTGCCGGAGGGCATATCGCTGAAATAGTTGTACAGATACAAATGAAGATAAGGACAATAGTCCGAATAATGCAGATAATCATAATAAGAAGGAATGTTTAAGATTTTCAGTATAATAAACTTCTTCTCATATTCATTATGCGTGAAAAGATAATTCTTTAAAATGAACAGGAAGAAATACTTAAAAGTTTTCCACGCACACGATTATAAAGAAGATTTTTATGTAATTATTGATTATTTTTATCAATGGTCCATTTAATTGTTTTTCTTGTTTAGAACATTTCCCAGAGTTTTTTAATTAAGACAAATTGAATTAATGAAGTCATGTTGTGCGGAATCATTAACCGTGTGGTGTGTGTTGTGTGTGGTGATGGGCATCATCAATCTGAGATTTGGATGATGCCATCACACACACACACACACAGTTAATTGTATTCTGCAGCACTATTGACTTCATAATCAATTTGTCTTAATTAAAAACTCTGGGGAAATGTTCTAACAAGAACATTAAATGGGAATTGATAAAAATAATCAATATTACATAAAAATCTTCTTTTTAATCGTGTGAAAACTTTTAAAGGATTTCTCTGTTCATTTTAAAGAATTATCTTTTCACGATAATGAATAATGGGAAGAAGAAGTTTATTATAATGAAAATCTAAACATTCTTCTTATTAGTATTATCTGCATTATTCGGACTATTGTCCTTATCTTCATTGTTATCTGTACAACATTTCAGCCGATGTGCCCTCCGGCCTTCTTCAGGTATTTCTTGTCGGACTTGGGAACCATCTTGGACTCTGGAACCTTCTTGTCGTAATCGGGAGCCATCACAGAACTTTGAACCTAACTCTTTATTCAGTCCACGGGAGTATCCTGTTCTCGTTCCGCTAACCATAGATAGGGTACAGGTGTTAAGCTGTGTTAATTATTATTCTGTCACCTTTGACCATGATTGAACCTGCAGCTTAGAGATGGCACCCAGTGAGACTCTAACTCACTAGAAATGGTTTGGTTTGGTTTCTTTGTTTAATAGTATATTAACCTTTTGTGAGTTATTTAATTAATTTAAAAACCATCCTTGTAGAAGAATAGTAGTTATACTATTTAACCCATACCTTAGGGCATTAAGGTGTTCATACTTTTACCATGGGGTAATTCCATGCCAAATCATCCAGACAAAAAGTAAAATTGTCACCCAACCCCTTCAATTTTTCTGAAATTTTGTACAGGTGTGGACTGTGTTAAAGTTAGACAATCCCCAAAATTTGAGCTTCCAATTCCAAAAATTGGCAGAGTTATGCTGATTTTTAGCTCTCCAAATTTGGTTGGGTTTGCAAAAAATCGCAACATTTTGTAATCTATTTTCATCTGCAAAATTCTAGAGCTTCCCTGCTCTTAAAAATTGGTTTATAAAAGCCTTTTTGCCCAAGGAATCCAAAACTGCTTTCATATAATTCTTAAAGTTAACCAATCTTAAGTTATTGATGATTTTTTATGATTTCATAGCAAGATCAATATCCCAATGTAGCACTGCATCTATGACAAAAAAATTTTCTATTATCATTTCACATCTATTGAACATTATTTAGCTCAAGAAATCATCTTACAGACAATATAGATTACAAAAAGTCGCCATTTTTCATGACCCCCTACGCCCCCTCAAAATTGGAGAGCTAAAAAATCGACATTACTCCGCCAATTTTTAAAATTGGAAGTTTAAATTTTGGCAATAGTCTAAATTTAACATAATCCACATTTGGACAAAATTTCAGAAAAATTGATGGGGGTGGGTGACATGGAATTACAACATGGGTAATCTCTTTGTCTAGCACTAGTGAAAAGGGATAGACTCTCAAATTCTCTCAGGGTCTGTTTTCATTCACTTTTCTCTAATGCCCTTGGGAAAGGCTTGAACCCATCTTTTCTTTCTCCTTAGCTATGGATAAAATAGCTGGACAGAGTTGAGGAAATTCATTCAGATAAACGCCAACTTTGACAGCTGGAAAACATTAAGATTAAACAGTTTGGATTTTATAAGACGACTGCAGATACAAAGGCAGTTAGAAATGTTACCGCATGCATAAAACAGATAGAAATCTTGTATTATCTTCATGCATAATGAAATGGACATGTGCTGAAAGTTGTCACAACTCTATCCTTAATTATAATCTGACACTAATTTGTTGGTTGGAGACAGCTCAATCGACCCGGGTGAATGCCATAATAAAAACAGGGAAACAGAGTTTTGGTATAATCTTCTTATGATAATGGAGATTGTATGTTTGTCTTTACCAAAACTATATTACTACTCAAGTCACAGTTCCCTTTGTTATTTATGTCACATTCTCCATGATTTTATTTTTCTTCAAACCTCAATTATTAATAAAAAAATGTTTTACATTATTAATACTGTTGACCATATCTACATACGTATTTACCGCGTACCCACTTGTACGGGTCAGGCACAAGTCCCTATTAACGTGGGACACCCACAAGCCGAAAGCTCATGGTGTGGCGGTGAAAAATTGCGTCGATCCGTCGGCATTCCCCCTCAAGGGGCGCCTCAGGCACTGGGCAATAAACCCAGCCCTGCCCCTTTAAATCAAGGGGGCAGGTGTTGCCTGGGGGGATGGCCCCTGGGATCGATGCCGTTAATTATATCAATGGTCCAGAGGCCGAAGCCACTGTTGACCATATCAACATACTAATACATTCAATTGTATTCATATACACAACAAATAGCGGTTTACAGTGTGAATGGAAAGGCTAATTTGCATATTGATATTAAAAATTTGATTTTGATAACATGTGCTTAGTATTATTGATTTCTAATTGTTGGTTTTATCTGAATATGAGCAAAAATCTTGGATAAATCTTAAATCCATTAACAAGAAGAAATCTGTAATTTTATTCTTTACTTCCTATTTTAACTAAATTGTTAAATTAGTAAAATTTAGCAATGAAAGACAGGAATGATGGAAAATAATTGAAGAGTTAGTTTCAAAGTTGTTCTATTTTTTCGATTATACCTCCCACTGTTTTAAGTCATTTTATCTGCATTCTTATTTAGTTTCATTAGTCTTTCTAATTTAATATATTTCATTACAGTTAAATACTTGCACTGGAGGGTGTGTTTTATTTGCTAGTTTTAATAACCTAGCCACCACCCCACCCCCAATATTGTTAAACAAAGAAATTGAAATGAACACACAATACAACAAAAGACTCGAAAGATTCTGCAAAGAAAATTGGATAAAATTCTTATAAGCTTTCTTTTAATTGAAACCTTTTATTTTATTAAAGGGATTTTTTTTAAAACGCTAATTTCAAATTCTCTATCTCTATCTATCTATCTATATATATATAATAATATATATATATATATATATAGGTAAGAGTTGTTTGCCAGGAATTTGACTTCCTCTCTTTGTTTGAATAAAACTGGAAAGTTTTCCAATGTCCACATTTTTTGGGTTTAAAAATAAAGTCAAAGATCGCAAAAAAGGAAATTAATTTTTTTTTTTAATAGCTAAAAATGGAAAAAAAAACCCCATGTTCCACTATACCCGTTCCCATCTTTGGGATAGTCTGCTTTAAATCAACACCCCCCACTCCCATTCTCTGGATGTTGGGCATGCGTTTGCACCGCACCCTCTCCTCTCTTAAATGATGCCTACCCTAATAGTGGTGCTGTCCTTGGGGAAATTTTTCAATTTTAGAATTCTCAGATGGCATAGAAATGCTGCAAATGGCAGCCATTTTACCAAAAATTCTATGGAATCAAAATTCTTTATTATCTGATCGGCAATCCTAAAAATACCGGAACAATCGAAATTGCCATTCAATATAGAAATATTAAAATTGAAGTTGAAAATGAAATTTTTCAATCTCTAACAAACTATTGCTACAAATCCAGGTCTCCTACCTCAAAACTTGCTACCGGTGATTGCTGAAAAACCAACCCTGCTACGATTGAAGTCTGTAGTTGAAGCAGTGTCACTTGAAAGTAAATAACCAACTTGGGGCGTTTGTTTTTTTTTTTTGTTTTTTTTCGACATTCACTTACATATAAAAAAATTCAAAACATTTATTTTTTTCTGTATTTCATATTTATTTTAATATATTTATTTCCAACAATCAATTACAAGTAAAAAAAAATCAAAATATTTAGATATTCTTGCTTATTCAAACTAAAACAAGACATTAAACAAACATGAATAAAAGAAAAATCTGAGTATTTAGATATTCTTTTATATTTTAATAAAATAAAAAAAACTATCTATCTAGTCGTTCATATCTATCTATTGCTTCGGCTACGGACTTCAATCGTAGCTGGGGTTGGTTTTTCACCATCACCGGTAGCAAGTTTTGAGGCAGGAGACTAGGACGGACTTCCTCATAAATTAGCTAAATCCAAATTTAGTTGGCATTAAATGATCCACTGAGGTTGATATGCCGTAAAACAAACGAAATCAAAGCTGATATGGTATGAGTTGAATGACAAGTTTTTGAAAGAGAGAAAGTTTGAACATTGCCTGTTATAGCAACATTTAATAGACGCATTGCCAACGATGTGATTAGCTTCAGCAAATCAAAGGAATACTTGCTTGACAAATTTTTAGACGATATCTCAATGAGCAGAATTGCATGGATTGTTATTCTGACGTCTTTTCTACCTAATGAAGCTTTCTTTGATGTTTTTCATTTTTTTTTGAGTCGTTGCCTGCGGTGTGTGTGCGCAATGAAATGGGGGAAATTCATCAAAATAAATCTACAAAATTGATACAATAGCAGAGATGCTGATAGGTATGCGTCCTGCGTCCCTGACGTACAAAAATCTAAAAGGACGCAGTAAAATCATATCCGTGAATCTCAGTGTTTTTCTTTTTTCTTCCTTCACTATTTCAAGCTAACTGTAAATACATTTCAATAATTTCTTAGAAACAAATTACATAGGATAGTTAACAAGGTAAGCCTAAGAAATAGTTCTAATATACAGAGACGCTGATATGTATAAATTTGTCCAAAAATATGATAAACCATAAAACTGGCAAATGTGCATGAACTAATTTCACTAAGAATCTATTTACAAAGCCGAAGTCGTTCTGATATACAATGATGCTGATAGGTATGCGTCCAACATCCCTGATGCACAAAAATCTAAAAGAACGCAGTAAAATTGTATCTGTGTGTCTCGTGTTTTTTTGTTTTGTTCTCTCACCATTTCAAGCTAACTGTAAATACATTTCAATACTTTCTTAGAAATGAATTACACAGGATAGGTAACAAGGTAGGAGTTAGACAGCTTTAGTTGGGCCCATAAATTTTCCCCCGGGGACTCATTCAAAGCAAATATGTGCATCTAGGACGCATTAAATAAAAAGCTATCAGCATCACCGCAACATAAATTCCGCACAATTTCAAGATACAACATTTTTTTTTCTTTCTGAATTGGAATGCATAAATTTGGAACTAAGAATTTTGGTGTAAAATGCGACTGGGCAGTAAAGAGTCTGAGTCAGTCATAATTGACGTCAATTAAGGGTGGGGGAGAGGCAGGGACAGGGTCATACATAGTAGTAGTAGTAGTAGTAGTAGTAATAGTTAGTAGATTTAGTTGAATCTTTTTAATTAGAACTTTGCATAATTGGCAGTTTAACAAATCTGCTGATCTATTTTCCATTTTATTTGTTTAAAGGTGGAAAAACAGAATTCTTTTTATTTTCACAAGTTTCCTAATTTGTCCAGAATAGACAACTTTCATTCTAAAAACTTAGATTAGATCATTTAGTGACTATTATTCACTAATCTATCTATCTATCTATCTATCTATCTATATATATATATATATATATATATATATATATATATATATACACACCAGTCATCCACAGTTTCGATGTTTATGTCTCATCAGTGCAGCTCGACTTTTTTTTAATAGCTACCTCTAGCCAGGAGCGAAACCCAGCAGAATTTTTGTCTGTCAAGTTCATGGCTATCGCTGGACTGTCAGTCAGGGGCGAACAATTAATTGATACAAACTTACAGGATGTATGCTTTTACAATCATCCAAGAACTCAAGTCTGTAAACAACAGGCAAGTAAATGCTTTTACGCTAAACAGTGAAAGGTCAACTAATGTCTCCCCTTGTCCCCCCCCCCTACAGTGTGCTATCAAGATAAAGGGCAATTGTGTGTATGTACGTATGTCCAGAGGAAACTATGAAAATAACAATTAATGGCAAAGTATATATATATATATATATATATATATATATATATATGCATTCAATATCACCAGATCTTGCTTTTTGAGCAAAAAATAATGACCATTTGATTTATATTTATGAAGATAATTAAAAACTGAAATTGAAATGATAACAGCATGGATTTCTTTTTCTTGCATTTAATATTTTAATAGTTAGACATTAATTTTTCTATTTAGAGTGGCTGGATCAACACAAGTCTTTTTTTACATCGTGGTATTAAATGGGGCATCCTGTGAGGATCCAACTGTGATTCAATAATAATGGATCTGAGAGACTAATTTTTACACACACGCGCCCATACACAGGTGATGCCTGGTAGCCACTTCTAGTTTTTCTTTAAAAATGAAACTCAAATGATATTTCTGTTTCATAACTTTGTGAAAATTAATTTCAGAAAAAATGTTGAATTTTTTTTTTTCCTTGCATATTAATTTTCCTGGAATTTCAATTTTGAAATATTCTTTGAGTATTAATTTCATAGATCATAAATAAGAGTAAACAATTTTATAAGTCTGGATGTTTTTGATGAAGAAAAGTTTGGAAGTAATAAAAATTTGACATTATATTTTTTTTATTTCTCTAAATTTTTGATAATTAATATTATTTGGATTATTCAGACTATTGTCCTCATCTTTATTATTATCTATACAACGTTTTGGTTGATGTGTCCCTTGTTGGACTTGTGATCCTTCTTTTTGAACGTGGGAACCTTCTTGTCATAATCACTATGTGTCCAATTGGACACATAGTGTAGTGGATAAAGACATGGGGTTAAGACAGTTCTAAGTGACAGTTATCTATAGGTTGCAGGTTCAATCTTGGTCAAGGGCAACAGTAACATAGAATAATAATTAACACAGCTTAACACCTGTACCCCATCTATGGTTAGCAGAATGAGAATAGGATACCTCTGTGGATTGAATATAGGATTGAATAAAGGGTTGGGTTCAAAGTTCCATGATGGCTCTCGATTACGACAAGAAGGTTTCCAACTTCGAAAAAGCTCCAGAGTCACCAGCCGAAACATTGTACAGATAACAATAAAGATGAGGACAATAGTCTGAATAATCCAAATAATACTACTTTTTCTTTTTTTTTTATTCTATTTTTTCTTTTATACGAATATTATCCATTTCGTCTATCTAAACTCCTGAATAACATAGGACATTTTATTTTTACCTCTTAATATCCGAGTCATTCAATAAATAAGGGGATTTTTTTTCTTTTTTCTGTAAAAGCAAAATGAGAAAAAAAATTTCAGAATTTTTTTTACATAAATATAAACTATGCATTGTTTGGAGTTGGTTTATAGCAAAAATTATTTCAATCTCACAAAAATATTTGCTTTAAGGCTATTCAAAATGGTGTCAAACCAAACAGCATGCCCCAGGTTTGAACAGTGGTCTGTCATCAAATTCTTAGTGGCAGAAAAGTGCAAACCATATGAAATTTACAGAAGAATTTGTGATATGTACAGAAAAGAATGTTTTAGTCAAAAAATGTTTAAAAATGGGCTAAACATGGTTTTGCCACAACATGGAGTAAAAACAGACTGACTCTCTGGTAAAGAAAAATTTCCGGGTGCAGCAGTCAGTAAAGAAGGTCATGCTGACAGTGTTCTGGGACATGAAAGGATTCATCACTATTGGTTTCCTTGAAAACGGTGCAACTATAAACAGTGCTTCTTCTTACCAACACCTTAGGAAAAAATTCACTTTATTTATTGAATGACCCTCATATTCATTTTTTTGTTTTTTGTTTTTTTTTTTTAAGTGAATCTTCTGTAGGAAAAGTTGGCTGAAATTTCTCATCTATTTATAAGAAACTGTTACACGATATTTCTTGAACTATTTTCACAATTTCTATTTTTACTGCACACTTTTCTTAAGTAGGTTTATGTAGTTCTGGTATTTTAATTTACAAATTGGACTTAGACATAATAATAATATAGAAATGGAATTGTTTCTCACAGAATATGATGATAACTTTCAATGGGGCGTTTAATTGGGATTAGAATAAAACAAAATCTTCTTTTCGATCAAACAATTATTGAGATAAATAATAACCTGTACAAGGTTAACGGAAGTGGAAATATAGTTATTTTTATCTAAAACCAAAACATCTTTACTAGATGAGCCATGTCTGATAGTAGTAGTAGTACTGATACTACTATTATTACTATCAATTAATTAAGATTATATGGATTATTTGGACTATTGTCCTCGTCTTTATTGTTATCTGTACAGTGTTGTACAAATAACAATAAAGATGAGGACAATAGTCCAAACAATCCATATAATACTAATAATTCTTGTGTTTATACTTGTCTTAGCATTAGATGGTTAGTTGATTGATTTTAATAGCATATCAACCTGTCTGGGGTTATGTCATGCCTAACAGGAAGTAATATATGTTGTGTATTTATATTTATACTTTTGTAGTAATTGGTTTTAACAATGTGTTAGCACCATTGGGGATCATGTTATATGGTATTGATTAAGTTCTACAAGATACCTGTTTCAACCAATATGTGCTCTGATGAAGACCAGTGTTTATAAAGTGTCTTTTATATTTGTCTTCATTTTAATTTTAAAATGATTTCAATTGAATTATACTTTATAAAACCCACAGGTTGAAACAGATATCTGTTGGCATAATATTTAATATTGTTTTTCTATTCCTATATGCTAACATTTATCTGTTTTCAACTGTTTCTTTATAAAGCGTAATTCAATTGAAAATATTTTAAAATTAAAATGAAGACAATTGTAAAAGACACTTTATAAACATTGGTCTTTATCAGAGCACATATTTGGTTGAATGAACGAAGGAGGAACATTTAACAGTTTGACACAGGTTGAAACAGATATCTATTAGCATAATATTTAATATTGTTTTTCTATTTTCTATTCATCATACTGTCAGATTTATTCCATTTATTATATACCTATTAATATTCTGTTAAGTTAAAAAATCGTTTGCCCTCAACTAAGCAGTGAATTGTACAACCATTTGTGTGTCATTTAATCATCCATTAATATTTTCTTTGGTCTTTACAACAATCTAAGATTAAATTACTTGCTAAAAATATCTCTTCTTTTTACAAAAAGAAAGAAAAAAACAGATTTGCTTCACTGAATAAAATAAATACATTTGTACGTTTCAAGGGTCAAATCTAATCACCCTCCACCCACCACCTACTGCTGGCAGAAATGTCTCTTCTTACTACAATTTTTTTTTCCAACCTTATATTGCAATTGCATTTTTTTCTTAAAGAAAATTGGGTTATTTCCTATATTATAGGTAATATAACCTATGGACAATAATGAAATGCGCCGACAGCTACTATAAGTAATAGCAACAATTGTGGCTTGACACAAAACAATTGCGAGTCAGCTCGTAACTGTATTGGTCGGACGCAAATCTCCACTTTCTTTGCTGTAAATTTCTACTCCTTTTGTTCAATACATTGTTACCAGTCGTTTGTCTTATTTTTGATCCTTAAAACCCCACAACATCCTAAAGGGGAACCACTCTTGACTGATAAATCATTTATTTATTGATCTACTAGGAAAAAAGAAGTAGGTGTTAGGGTTAGGGGTTAGAGTTAGTTTAATGGGAAAATAAATAATTTATCACTCAAGAGTGGTTCCCCTTTGTTTATGTTGGAGTTCTAGGAAATAACTGAAAATTGACTTTTCAACATTTAATTGAATGACATTTTTAACCAATAAAGCAGTTTTGTTGTTGTTTGTTATAAGTAGCTTTATAAGTAAGTAAAGTCATTAGGATGACCTAATGTCCATATCAACCAGACAGCGAGGGAGTCTATCCCCTTTTCCCTAGTGCTAGACCAAGGAGATTGCGTCTGAGGTGGGGTGCCACACCTACCATCCCTGTACTACTCATACACTGAGTTGGCGAAGGGCCGGTATCTTATTAATATTCAAATTCCATTAATCAGAATTTTTCTTGAAGAACAAATATTGTTAGACATCTGAAAAATTCTTTTTTTTGGGGGGGGGGGTTGTTTTTTTAAAGAATTCTGATTGAATTGATTTATAATTATTGATTCACAATATTAAAATCCCAAAAAATTCCAATAGTTTAAAACTCTAAAAAGTTTCAGTTGTAACTTTCAGTTGAGGAAATCACAAATTCCATTCTAACTTCATTTCCAAATCCTCAAGGAATTTGAATATTAATAAAAATGACATTTGATTATTTTCCTTATTTTGATTGTCTATTTGATACAATCAGGAAATCCAAATTTCCTTTGACAATTTTGGACCAAGCACCTGTTAATAACTTTACAAAATCTAAATCCTCAATTCATTACATTTTTGTTGGGGGTAGGGTACTTAGTTTTAATGTTTAGTTGATTAAAATTTCTGTGTAAGAAGACTTTTTTTCCTAAAAGATTAGGTCATGTCAAGCCCTAGCACCTATATGATTGCCCAAACCCTATTGCCCTTATGTCAAGCATAAACCTTTTATTATATGGGCGCTAGAAGGCGGTGGATGAGAGTCTTCATGTCCTGGGAATGATGTTAAACTCTATCTGATAGTGAGGTTCCAGTTCTTGGAGGTCTGAGGAATGTGGAGCACCCCTTCATCACCATTGCTCCCAGATCCACTCTGACTTGGAGTGGTAGTACTGTTAGGGTGCCATCTAGGAGTTAAGTAGAAAAATGTGTTAATAAACAAAATTGAGTATCCATTAAGATGACTTTATTTCAAAACTTTATTGGCATTAAATGACCCACTGAGGTTGATATGCCGTAAAACATAACAAACCAAACCATTAAACCACAAACAAATAAGTATACAATCTTCATCACCATTGTTCTCGGGTCCACTCTGACCTGGAATGGTAGTACCTGTTAGGGTCCCATCTATTGGTTAAATAGAAAAACATAAGTTTATAAACAAAATTTGTTATCCATTAAGAATGAATATATTTCAAAACTTAGTTGGCATTAAATGACCCACTGAAATTGATATGCCGTAAACCAAACAAACCTAAAAGATTAGAACTATTAGGTTATTAAAAAAGATGAGATTTTCTATCGTTTTTTCCTTTTATCAAAATCATTTTGTTGACTCTAAAGCATTTTTATTGATTTTAGTAATAAAGATTTCTTTTTAGTTTATTAAATCCAAATTAGTCAATAAATATTGATATTTATTCAACTGCATTGGTGTCAATGAATACATACTGACATTTGAATATACATTTCCATCAGTAGAACAAGTGCTTTTTTTTCACATTGGCATGCATTCACACACACACACACACACACACACACACACACACACACATATATAAATGTATTAGTAAGCGCTGGTGTAATGGTTGAAGTCATAGGAAATGGACTCGATTCCTGGATGTGTTAATTGCATTTGACTTAGTGCTAATACCCTTGGGAAAGGTATGAATTCTACTCTCTCTCTCTCCAGCTATGGATAAATAGTAGGGCAGACAGGGCTCTTTAACCTTGGTTAGGCAACCAGTCTAGGAGAAGGAAAACTCTGAATTCAAACCTGTTGAACTCCGCTTAAGAAATTGACCTTGTGTTACATCCTGCTCGTGCAGAGGGGTTGGTAAATATATATATATATATATATAAAATGTATACAAGGTGTATCAAAAAAGTATTGAGACATTTTGTACTTTTTGACACACCTTGTATTCTGTAAAAAAAATCATTCCTTTCATTAACTTTTTCAGAATACAAGGTGTGTCAAAAAGTACAAAAAATCTCAATACTTTTTTGACACACCTTGTATAATGTGTGTGTGTTTTCATATACAGTGGAACCTCAGTTCTCGAACATAATTAATTCTTCAAAGCCGTAGTTGTATCAGTGCTACTGTACGGCTGCACTACTTGGATCCTGGCAAATCACTGGAGAATAAGCTTAGATGGAAGCTGCACACAATCTTAAACAAGATGTAGAAAACAACACCCACGAGAAAACAGCTGTACAGCTACCTGCCCCATATCACACAAGCTATCCATGTAAGGCAAACAGACATGCTGGGCACTGCTGGAGAAGCAAGGATGGACTCATAAAGTGAATTCTTCTGTGGAAGCGATCAAATGGGCACGCCAGAGTGGGCCGTCAGCAAAGACATACAAAAAGAAAAATCCTAGAATAAAACCTGAAATAAAACCTATGTGGTCGTTGTAGAGAAGTTTACTCTGAATATTGACTGTCGTTTGCATAGTCACCAGTTATCTTGCTATGCTTATCACTGGGCAATATTATGTAGACCGAGAGGAGAGTGGCCTAAGTGCTGTATAAGTAGACATCATATAATCTAAAATGTACAGATATTTGACTACCTTATCATTTTACACATCTTGTATGTTGAGGATGTTTCAATTGTAATTCAAGTGGTAAAGACGTCTATCATTTATCAAGTGGTGCCAGTTGTGTGTGTGTGTGTGTGTGTATCTTCAAAGTTCAGCTTACTTGTAGCATAAAGAAATTTGGGGCACCCAGTGAAAATCACTCACAATTTGTTGCAATATTTTTGGATATAGCTGTGCTGGAATCCACCACTTAAACTTATAGACTCTGTGCTTGTGAAAAGAATGACTTTGCTGTCTGGCTGATACTGACATTAGGCCACCCATCAACTTTACTTTACTTATCTATCACCATTGGATAGCAGTACCTATCACTCAATGTGAAAATGTTACTCATGAATTCTTCTCAATCTAAAATGTTTTTCTATTTTCAAACTCATAGGCATATTAATAAGAGCTGCATTGAATTCCAATCCTTTTACTTTTACATACCAAACAAACTTTGGATTTAGCACTTCTATTCAAAGCTTTTAAGTTTTCTGTAAACATTGAATGATTGATATCATCTTTCACTCTAGTAGCAACTGCTTTTTCATTTGTGGGTCCACATTTTTGTCTATCCAGTCAGGCCATAGTTCATTTTCAATAATATTACTTGCTTGACCCCTGCTCAATGAGTGTTTCCCCTTCTCATTTACACAAACACCATAACACACAGAAACCAGGAGATAATTATAGTATGTTTATCTTTTAGAATATTTGGAATAACAACAATTATTTTTTTCCTATTTTCTCACATCACAGCAATTTGTCCTATTGACCCCAAATAAATTAAGTAAATATAAATACCACCACTGTAAAATTCTACCCGAGAAAAGTTTGTATCATTTGGATTATTTGGACTATTATCTTTCTCTTATTGTTATCTGTACAATGTTTTGGCCGATATGTCCTCTATCCTTCTTCAGGTTGTCAAATTCAGAAGCTTCTTGAACTCGGGAACCTTTTTTTCGTAATCGGGAGCCATCACGGAACTTTGAACCCAAACCGTTATTCAGTCTACGTGGGTATCCTATTCTCATTCTGCTAACCATAGCTGGGGTACAGGTGTTAAGCTGTGTTAATTCTTCTTCTATGTTACTGTTGCCCTTGACCAGGAATTGAACCTGTAGCCTAACGATAACTGTCACTTAGAACTGTCTTAAACCAATGCCTTTATGCACTACACTATGTGTCCAATTGGAAAAGTTTAATTTTGGTACAAAGCTTTGTTTTCAGTTGCATCCCTGTGTTGTATACTCTCTTTATTTCTATTCTTCTTCTGCTCATCTTTGGTATCTTACGTTCTTCTTCTAGCATCTGGGCTTCGTCTTGGGGACTTCGTGTCTGGTCTTCCATTGGGGATTTCTCTTTATCAGAAGCCCTGTGTCATTGGTAGTTTTTAGATAATAACCCAAGACTTCGATTTGCTTTAGATCATATTTTATTCCGAAATCCCCACCAGACTACCTGCGCAGATTGAGTCGGCAGTGCGCTTAACACGACTTACCACCTTCGTGGTTTGGCAATAGTGATCTAAACTCTCTTTCTAATAAACCGGAAGAGGGTCTTCTCTACCGATTCTTACGGTATCCCCCAGAAGGAAGGATCAGACTGAGGTCAAGCCGAGTCACTCAATCCTTCAAGGCACTGGTGCAATTATAAAAGCCATTTTGGTTTCTACATAATGGTACATAAGTGTTAGGAATCTAATAATTATGTAACACTGAACAGACAGACAGACAGACAGAGACCACAAATATTGTATATAGATTAGAAATGAAAAAATTGAAAAAGAATCTTAAGCAATTGATTTTTTATCTTAAATGTTTTATGGCAAGCCCAACCCTTTTTTATCATATGGGTACTAGAAGTCAGTGACTGAGGGTCTACATGTCCTGGGAATGACGTTAAACTCTATCTGATGGTGAGGGTTCCAGTTTGGAGGTTTGGGGAATGTGGAGCACCCTTCATCACCATTGCTCCTGGTCCTCTGACCTGGAGTGGTAGTACCTGTTAGGGTCCATCTATGGGTTAAATAGAAAAATGTATTCATAAAAAAATTGTATTATCATTAAGAATTGATTTATTTCAAACATTATCGGCATTAAATGACCCACTGAAGTTGATATGCGTAAAACAAAACACCAAATCTTAAAATGTTTTTTTTAACTCTGATTTCTGTTTTCTGTTGCTTCTTTATTTGTTTCTTTTTTCCCCATCTATTTCCTTTTTAAACTGATTTTTTATTTCCTTTTTTTATTTCCTATAATTTCAATAATTTCAATTTTTTTTCTCTTCAGGCATTTTTTACGTCGCTTCATTGCTAAGCCAACTCGAAGTTTATGTCGAGATGAACAACTTGAGGAATACAATTCAAACATCTAAAGTGTCCTAGAATAAATCAACGCGTAAGGATCTCATTTAAACGACCTTTCACAGCCACATCATCTTCAGTCGGAACAGTATTATTAGCGTTTCACCGATACATTTCAATTGCTTTATCTAAAGAACGTTTATCACCAATCTACACAACAACAACGTCCAGAATGGGTGTCAAAATGGTAATCGACTAAACAATAATAATAATCATCATCTCCTGATGCGCTATACGGGCTTTTTCCCACCCCATTTCAAACTCACTTTCTATTCATATGTTCAAAATAAAAACAAAAACTGTTTTAGTTGATTTTCTTTTTTAATTAAAAAAAAAACAACAATTTCAGGAAAACAAAACAAACAAAAAAGATTCAACTAAAATGTTTGAAAAGAAAAAGATTTTTCCACCTTTTTCCTTCATTTCGTTTTTTTCGAGCATTCTGTGTTTTTGATAAAACCCTTCTCCATTTGTTTTGTTTTCACATTGGATCTCTCCTCCTCCCCTCCTCCTAATTCTCTTTCGCTCTCAAGTTTTTCATTTCAACCTTCAGTTGCCTTAACTTGGAATGATGACCATGAATAATTTCTATTTCAAACGATTTGGAAAGATCTTCATGAATTTTGACAAAAATGTACGTTGTTTTTTTTTGTTTGTTTGTTTCTATCTCTCAGCTTTGAACGTTTGCTCTTTGACCTTTTTTCAGGAACTATTTTGGTGCTATGCATATTTTCACATCAGCACCATCGAAGATAACATCAGGGGGTACGTTGGGCACTTATGCTATGTCTCTTGCATGTGTGACCGTGTGTGTGTGTGTGTGTACATGCATATGCACATTAGAGTAGGTCGATTTTTCACTTTTTAAAAATAAAATTATCCATCTATGCAAAAGTTGTGTGTTAGTATACTGAATACGATACAAAAATTAGATCTTTTACTTACATCATTGAGGAAATTTATCTACTAAAATGCACTAAAATCCTTGTTTTCTAAAGGCTGAATTTTGCAAAAACGAGGATTTTAAGTGCATTTTAGTAGACGATTTTGATACTATTTCTCAATGGCGAAGTAAAAGATTAATTTTTGGTATAAGTATTCAGTATACTAAGCACAAATTTTTTTAAAAGTTAAAAATCGACCTACCCTAATGTGCATAATGCATTGTATAAGTGAATATTATATTTCCTCTTTTTTTTTTTTCTTTTTTTTATGTGTTCTTCTTATGGGCTGTTGTATTTTAAACTGATCATTTGACCACATCAAGCACCATCGAAGATAAATCAAGGGTACGTTGAGCACTTAATGGCTACATCTGTATGCATGTATGACTGTGTGTATGAGTGTGTGTGCATGCATGTGCATATGCATTCTATGAATGATATTATTATAATTTTTTTGTTTTTTCTAGTGTTTCTTCTCATGGGCTTGTGTTATTTAAAAACTCATCATTTTTTCCACATCTTGTGGATGTTGTCGATGGACAATTCATTTTCTCATTTATTGCATTAGTTTTTTTGTTTTGTCTCTTTTTTAGATTGACAACACAAATGTCTAAATATTCCACAAATGAATTTTACTCTAAGGCAAGGCACGTTTTTTATTCTAAATAAATCTCTCTTAGATTTTTGTCATTGATATCTGCATTATTTAATCAATGACATGTAAAAATGTAATTTGTAGTGTTGTTAAATTTTCTTGACAAATTAAAACTAATTCATCGCATATTATTTACATATCAAAGAAATCAATTTTTTTTTTTTTAATGGAATTTTTTATTTAAGAATTTTTCCTCATTTTGATCTGACTTTCTGTTTTTTTTCTTTTCATTTTGAGAAAAAAAAACCTATTCTTTCTGAACGTTCGTTTGGATTTATCATAATCGAGATTAAAAGCGCAGTAGGACCTGAGCCAAATTTTTTACAATGCAAGTATCATTGGGGAACAAGAAAATTTTTGATAAACTGGCCACAAAGTCTCTCGCCATTAACATAACTTAATCATTCCCTATGATACTGCATCAAAAATAGGATATAAAAACATTTGGCTTAGGGTTAGCTTTACACGTTTTCAACATTTGACTATTACAATTTTGTTTTTTTTTTTTAAAATTTTTTTCACGTCTGAAATATTTTTTATTTTTTTAATTTTAATTTTTTTTTTTTTTTACTAGCTGCATTTATTAGCACCAAAACGTTTGAGTGTTTATTCAAATATTAAATTTAAAAAAAAAAAAAAAAAGAAAAAAGTATTTTCAACTATTTTTTTATAGCCAAAATACTTAATCTTGGTTGAAGCAACAATAAAGTAGTTTATTTCCACAAGTCAAATGTCATCTTGATATCTCTCCATTAATTCTACCTCTCCACTGCTGATATATTTGATTTGAAACATCCAATGACCTCCTACTTAATTGGCCTAAACACACACAATCTAATCATAGAATCAAATCTTAAATATAAAAAACTCTTTTTCTGGTTAAATCAAACTTAACGACATAAATGCCATTGTATGTCACCACAAAAAAAACAAAAAAAAACAGGGAATTAACGAATTTAATCAAATTTTCAGTGTTGATATATCAACTTTGAAACACGATCTTTGAGGCGTAACACAGATTCTCAAACATACGTGGTTCAAGTTAACTGACCTGAAAAAATGTAAAAAGTTTTAAATAAAATACTGGTGCATTATATCTTTTATTCATTATATATAACACTGAAATTTCATTAAATTCGGTTTAATTCCCTGATTTTTGTATTTTTTTTTTTCGGCAGGGTGGAATACGATGGTGATTTAGGTAGTTAAGTTCGATTTAACTTTTTCTTTTTTTTTATTTCCAATTATAGTACAATCATTTGATTAAGCAAATGTCTTTTTTTTTTTCAAATTTGGTAGAAGCTTTGAATTTTTTTGTGGCACAGAAACACAAATTTAAATTTTTGTTTTTAATTTTTTTTTATAAATGTTAACAACTTACTGTTAGATTTTCTCCTGCAAATTTGATTAAAACCGGATTTGATTCTTTGTAAGAGAATTAACCTTTTTTTTTAGTTTTCCAAAACTGATACTCTTAATGCTGCTATTTAATTCTATTTGAAAATCCCGCCCGGCCCATTGTTTTTGGATTTATTTATCTATTTATTTCATTCATCTCAAAAGTTTGATATTTGTGCTGAATTACGTCCTTTGTGATATTTGTATTGATTATGTCCTTTGTGATATTTCGCATTTGTTCTTTGTGTTTTTTCGTTTTTTTATGAATCTTTTACTTGTACAGCCATTTAAAGCAATTGATAATTTCTTCCGTTTTTTTGTTGCACATAATAAGTTAAGTTTGTCTAAAAAAAGAACCAACTGTTTTCCATATTCACTGATAATTGAACACTGTATATTTCTATGTTTGCAATAGTTAATTAAATCAGTTTTGGTTTTTTTAAATGGACATTTTTCTCTGTTACAAAAGTGATTGTCTCTGATCTTTTTTGGTGAAGTATATGTTGAACAGCAATATAGAACATATTTCCGGGGGGGGGGGTGATTATTCTGGGGTCATAGTCTTTTTCTTTTAGATCTTGCAGACAACAATGACATCACTCATGTCTTCAACAGTTATGGACTCTCCGGTGCTAGTTAGTCAATTTGGATTGCCAGATGCGGTCAAGGGAAATTCCATCTTCATTTTGTGTTCATGACACAAGATGTCGCACTCAGTGGCCTGTTTATCTCATTCTTGAGATGCTTAGCTCTGTGCGGCGGCGTCTCGCCAACCCTGTCTATTGAAGGCAGATCTTCCACGCTTGAAGGTGTGATGTTAATTTCTTCAGGTTGTCTTAATATGGTGTTTGAACGCTTTAGGGGGGTTCCTGTCCTCACGTGCCATCAGTGAGTTCACTGTAAAGTATTTTACAGGGAAGTCTGTCTGCAGATATGCGGATGGTGTGACCCAACAATTGCAGTGGTCAGAGTAGAGGAAGCAAATCAAATGATACAACAACCATTTCTTAAAACCAGGATCTTATTGTTATTTTCTAAGTTTTTTTCATAGTCTGTCACACGGGCCTCTCCTCCTCTCAGGTTGCTTGTAGCAACCTAAATGGTCACCCATTTAAGTACTGAGCAGGCTCATTGTTGTCTTAACTGACCTTATGCAAACATAAGGATCCTCATGTATCTTTCATGGTTGTTGGAAAAGTGAAATCTCTTTCTGATACACAATGCACATTGAACGTGTAATTGTGTAACGATTATTGTTTGAAATGGAGCATCTGAGTTCAAATCCTGGACAAGGCTGTTTTGTGTTTACTTTGGGCTTTTTTCTTTTTTTTTTTTTTTTTTTTTTCTTTTTCTTTTTCTTAGATCACTAATTAGGACTAGCCTATTTCTAGTAGTGACCAAAGCCAAGCAGACCATATCAATATTTTGTGTTTTTATTAAAATGTTTCACTCCAATTAAAACTGAAAAATATAGTGACCAAACAAGAAAGATGGGGATACTAGTACATTAAAGTGAAATAGTGACTAAACAAACAAAAATGAGGATAGTATACAATAAGTTGAATAGTGACCAAACAAGAAAAATGAAATACTAGTAGAAATAAAGTGACCACAACAGATGAGGATACTAGTAGAAATAAATAATTGAAATAGTGACAATGCTTCATCTCAGAACTTCAGGCAACACTAACTCAGTGAATTTTGTTTTTAAAAGATTTTTTTTTTTTTTTAAACTGCTCAACAAATTAATAAGATTTAATAATTATATTTTTAATGATTTTTTTTTTTCTATGTGAGCAAGATGCAAAATTTTAATTTAAAATAATTTTCAAAGTAAAATTCTTGCAAATTTTTCTTCACACGATTGACAATAAAATTCTAACAAGTCTCAATAGGCACCAAAATCATCAACTTAATGAAAGGTTCATTTTACTCGTCAGGTAATTTTCGCTTCCAATTTTTGTAACAATGATTTTAATCAGAAGTTTATGGAGATTTGAACTTATGATAAATTAATAGTAGATGTTGGTAATGTAATCAAATTAAAATTCAATAGCAAATCTTTTTTTCAATAAATCTTTTTAATCAGAAGTTATTAAATATTGTTCAACTTATGATGAATTAAAAAAAGATGAAAGACGTTTTTATACTAAATAGTTTTTTACTTAATCAGAAGAGAAATGCAATTATGTTTATTTAAAAAAATACAGTTTTTATTTGCAAATATTTCTTTTTTATTTAAATAAGGATGCTGTTCAGAAATAGTATCACAAATTTGTAAAATTTGTTTTTGTCAGATACAAATTCAAAAAATCATCTGTTCATTTATTTTCAAATATTTGAAAGTCGAAGTTCCGGTTATGAGTTAAAATATGAACCTTTTCATTAAGTTAATGATTTGGGGTGCCCATTGGATACTTGGTCCAAGATTCAATTATTTATCTTTCTTGTCTTGCACCATTGAGTTATTTGTATTGTTTAAGGCCACTAACATTTATTTTTAAACATTATATATATATGATGCACTTTTTTTACGTCTCTGTCTGTCTGTTGTCTGTGTAACTGTTCAATATCAGTTGCTAATTTCTTTCTCTCTCTCTCTCTTCTCTCTCTCTCTCTCTCTCTCTCGTCTCTCTCACTCTTATTTTAGACCAAAATTGGCTCAAAGGATAAATATACATTTATCATTTTCTATCTTATTCCGGCAATTCAGTTTGAAGTTTCAAATATTGTCCAAACCTTTTTTTTTTTTTTTTTTAGTTTGCTAAGTAGATAAAGTTAAGAGTTTGTTATAGTTGTTTCAATGTTATAAAAGTAGTATGTATAAATTACTACCTGGTTAAATTCAACTTAACAGACTAAATTCCACATGGTATGTCACCGCCGAAGAAAAAAATGAATATGAATAAAAGACATAATGCACCAGTTTTTTTTGTTTAAAAACTTTTTCATTTTTTCAGGTTAGGTTGAACCACAGTATCTTTGAGTGTAACACAGATTCTCAAAGATATGTGGTTTCAAAGTTAACTGACTGAAAAAAATGTAAAAAATTTAAATAAAATACTAGTGCATTATATCTTTTATTCATTAATATATCAACACGGAAATTTCATTAATTCAGTTAATTTCCCCGATTTTTGGTATTTTTTTTCTTTCAGTCAGGTGACTACGATGGTGGAATTTAGGTCGTTAAGTTTGATTTAACCAGAAGTTTGTTATAGATGTATTCAATGTTCTAAAAGTGTAAGTATAATTCCTACTCTGTCTCATATATTTATTACATTTTCAGGTATAAAATGTATATGTAAACTAGAGAAAACTTGAATGTTGGGTCACCATTGAGTCTGGGTAGATAATTGGGATTAGGAAGAAGTAAGTTTTTGCAAGCGAATTAAATTCTTTTTTAAAATGAATACAGTCAGAGAATTTAAAAAAAAAAAAACATAAATCTTTGTAAGATTTCTAAGAAAGGGAACGTTTGACCTAATTTAATTATTAAGAACCAGATGTTGAAGCTACTGGCTAACTGTTTATGAAACTTAACATACAATCGTTTCATCCTCGAATCTCTCTATCTCATGAGAACTATATATATATGAGGAGATGATCATATATACATAGAGAGGGGAAAGTGATAGGCAGAATGTGAAGTGAGAGACAGGTCAGTTTTTTGACTTAATTGTAAATTATATATTGAACTAATAAAAATGAATTTTTTCAACATACTAATCCTAGAACTAAGGAATATTTTAGTATGAATTTTGTGTCATTAACTAAACATAAAAAAGCTTTAAGAGACAACATTGATTACTCAGCTTTAGTATAATAGCTGTAACATTATGGGAACAGAGAAGGTAACATTTTTTCCTTTGAATTTGTAAGGTTAATTTAAACAGAAAAATCATTTATGAGTTTAGTTTAATCTTGAATGAGACAATGATATCCTCGTCTTTCAATAGAGGAACAAAAGAAAAAAGAAAAATCCTGTGATATTGACATCTTCGCTGGAATTCAATACATTTTCTACACTTTTACATCACATTTTTTTTTTTAATTTAAAAAATTTTTTATAGGATGATCTGAATCATATTATTAATTTTGATGGGTATTTTTTTAAATTTAGTTGCTTTTTTTTTTTTTTTTTTTACTGAAAATCATTCATGTTATTATTCTACAACGTGAGGATCTTGCAGATTACATAAGATCTAGACTCAAATTCCTGTCTTTTGTTTTTTTTGGATTATTTGGATTTTTATCTTCATCTTTATTGTTATCCTGTACATGTGTCAGCAATTTGCCCTCCATCCTTCTTCAGGTATTCTTGCCCACTCAGTAACTTCTTGAATTCGGTTAAATCCCTGTTGAACTTGTGAAACTCTCTCGAAACTCGAGAAACCTTCTAGTTGTATTGAGAGCCTTCAAGTCCAAAAGAAATACTGAAGAAGGCGGGGTGCACACGACGAAATGTTGTGTATATAAAATAAGATGAGTAAATAGTTTGAATAATCCAAATTATCAAGCTTTCTCAAATTCAGAGAATTGGTAACCCTTCTCGACTTCTAACCTTCTCTTCGAACTCTGGAACTTCTTGTCGTAATCAGGGGCCTTCTGAAGCAACAAAAGTACCCGAAGAAGGCCGGGAGACAGAAGCCAAAACGTGTATATAACATAAAGATGAGGACAATAGTTCAATAATCCAAATTATCGAGCCATCTCAAAAATTCAGCGAATATGTCCTTTTTTTGTCTGAAAAAAAGTCTATCTAAACCTCAGCTGCTTGACAACTAAGCTACACAGAGCCATTGGTTTTACAGAAGCTCAAAGTTTAAACTATAAACCTCATCCATTATTCTGTTTTTCATCTCTATTGCATTGCATTTATTATTGTCCACACTGGGCATTTAGCTAGGTTCCTTCAGACAAAAATAGATCTGAGTTCAATCCTCACTGACAGCTTACTCTTTTATTAATTTCAATCTGTCCTCATTGTTGGAGAAATGAATTTTCAATGAAAAAAAAAAAAATTTTTTTTTGTAAGTAATTTAAGATGAAGAAAAAATCCCCAGACCTATGACTTTAGGCACCCTTTTGCGATCTCGTTTCATAAGGACATTTTTTTTTTTTTTTTCATTTAACGTTTTCATTTAATCCAGTTGTTTGTTAGGGGTTAGTTTATAATTTTAAAAACTCTAAAAATCATCTTGTTAACAAACAACGGTTTTGGTGGTGTAAATGAAAAGTAAATGAAAAAAAAAAAAAAAATGTCTTTATGAAACGAGATCGCAAAGGGGTGTACTAAAGGTCATAGGTCTGGGGGATTTTTTTCTTCATCTTAATTTTGTTACTACAAAAAAATTTTTTTTTTTTTTCATTGAAATTCATTTTCTCCAACATGAGGAACAGATTGAAGATAATAATAAAAGGTAAGCTTGTCAGGAGGATTGACTCAGATCTATTTTGTCTGAAGGAAGCCTAGCTAAATGCACCAGTGTGGGAACATAATAAATGCAATGCACTAGAGATTGAAAAACAGAATATGGATGGGTTTATAGGTTTAATTTGAGCTTCTGTAACAATGGCTCTTGTGTAGCTTAGTTGGTAAGCGCTGGTGTTGTTTATTATAGACTTTTTCAGCAAAAAAAGGAATATTTCTCTGATTTTTGAGATGAGGCTGTAATTTGGATTATTTGAATCCTTAATTGTCCTCATCTTTATTGTTATATACGTTTGGGTTGTGCTCTCGCCTTCTTCGGGTACTTCTTGTTGCTCAGGAAAGGCCCTGATTACGACAAGAAGGTTCCAGATCTCGAGAGGAAGGTTCAAGAAGTTCGAGAGGGTTACCCGAATTCTCTGAATTTTTGAGATGAAGTTATAATTTTGGATTATTCAAAATATTGTCCTCATCTTTTATTGTTATATACACAACATTTCGGTCGTTGTGCACCCGGCCTTTTCAGGTTTTTCTTTGTTGACTTGGAAGGCTTCAATTTACAACTAGAAGTTTGAGTTCGAAAGAGAAGTTTCACAAGTTTAAGCAGGGGGTTAACCGATTCAAGAGGTTACTGATTTGGCAAAGGATACATGAAGAAGGATGAGGTGAAATTGGCTGACACATTGTACAGATAAATATAAGATGAAGTAATAATCCAATAATCCAAATAAAAGGACATGAATTTAGTCTAGACTCTTATTTGTAATCTGCAAGATTCCTCATGTTGTAAGAATATAACATGAATGATTTTTTCTTTAGTAAAAAAAAAAAAAAAAAAAAGCAACTAAAAATTTAAAAATACCCATCAATTAATAATAATGATTCAGATCATTCTATAAAAAAAATTTTTTTAATTAAAAAAAAGATTTGAATTATAAGTGTAGAAAATGTTTGAATCAGCGGAGATGTATATGCACAGGATTTTTTTCTTTTTTCTTTATTGTTCCTTTGATTGAAGACGAGGGATATCATTGTCTCGATTCTAGATTTAAACTAACTCATAAATTGAAGTTTCTTTTTGAAATTAACTACAAATTCCAAAGGAAAAATGTTACTTCTCTGTCCATATTGTTGTTACGCTATTTACTAAAGCTGATGAAATTCAATGTTTGTCTCTTAAAGGCGTTTTTACTGTTTTATTAATGACACAAAATTCATACTAAATATTCCTAGTTCTAGATTAGTCTTATGTTTGAAAAAATTTCCATTTTATTAGTTTCTAATTAAGCATAATTTAAATTAAGTCAAACTGAACCTGTCTCTCATTCACATTCTGCTTCACTTTCGTCTCTATGTATATATTGATCAATCTCCTCATTATATTATATTGAGTTTCTCATGAGAGTAGAGAGATTCGAGAGATGAAACGTATTTGTTATGTTAGTTTCATAAGCAGTTAGCCAGTATTCAACATCTTTGGTTCTTATAAATTTAAATTAAGGTCAAACGTTCCCTTTCTTAGAAATCTTACAAAGGATTTTATGTTTGTTTTTTTTTTAATTCTCTGACTGTATTCATTTTAAAAAAGAATTTAATTCGCTCAACTTTACTTCCTTCCTATCCAATTATTTACCCAGAGTCAATGGTGACAAAGTTCAAGTTTTCTAGTTTACATATACATTTTATACTTGAAATGTAATAAATATTATGGAGACAGAGGTAAGGAATTTATCAACTTACTACTTTTGAACATTGATACATCTATACAAACTTTGGTTAATCAAACTTACGGACCTAAATTCCACCATGTATGTCCCTGACTGAAGAAAAACATACAAAATCGGGGATTAATGAATTTTAATGAAATTTCCGTGTTGATATATTAATGAATAAGATTATAAGCATAGTTATTTATTTAAAATTTTTTACATTTTTTTCAGGTCAGTTACTTTGAACCACATATCTTTGAGACTGTGTTACACCTCAAAGATACGTGGTTTCAACTAACCTGAAAAAATGAAAAGTTTTTAAACAAAATAATGGTGATTATGGTCTTTTATTCATTATTATTTTTTTCTTCGGCGGGTGACATACGATGGTGGAATTTAGGTCTGTTAAGTTGAATTTAAACCGAGGTAGTAATTTATACTACTACTTTTATCATTGATACAATATAACAACTTCTTATACTTTAATCTACTTAGCACTAAAAAAAACAGAAAAGGTTTGGACATATTTTGAGGAATTCAAACGTGAAAAGCGAATAAGATAGAAAATGATAAATGTATATTTTATCCTTTGAGCATTTTGGTCTAAAAATGAGAGAGAAGAGAGAAGAGAGAGAAGAGAGAGAGAGAGAGAGAGAGAAGAGAGAGAAAGAGAAATTAGACTGATATTGAACAGTTTACACAGACATGACAGCAGACGAGGCGTAAAAAAAGTGCATATATATATAATGTTTTTAAAAAATTAAATGTGTAGATTGGCCTTAAGCAACAAATAACTCAATGGTGCAGAGCAAGATAGATAAATAATTGAATCTTTGGACCAAGTATCCAATAGGCACCAAATCATTAAACTTAATGAAAGGTTCATATTTAACTCATCACCGTAACTTCGACTTTCAAATATTTGAAAATAAATGAAAAGATGAGTTTTTTTTGAATTTGTATTGACAAAAACACATTTTAGCAAATTTTGTGTACTATTTCTGAACAGCATCCTTTATTTAAATAAACAAAGACATATTTGCAAATAAAAACTGTAAATTTTTATTTAAATAAACATAATTGCATTTTCTCTTCTGTTAAGTAAAAACTATTTTAGTATAAAAAGGGCGTCTTTCATCTTTTTTATTCATCATAAGTGTTGAAACCATATTTTAACTTCTGATTAAAAGTATTATTGAAAAAAGATTTTTGCTAATTGATTTTAATTGATTACATGTACCACATCTTCTATTTATTTATCATAAGTTTAAACATCTCATAAACTTCTGATTAAAATCATTTGTTTACAAAAAAATTTGAGCGAGTTACGGTACGAGTTAATGCGACCTTCTTAAGTTGATGATTTGGGGTGCCTTATTGGAGACTTGTTTGAAATCTTTTTATTGTCATCGGTGTGAAGAAAATTTGCAAAGAATTTTATTTGAGAATTATTTTAAAGTTATATTCTTTGCATCTTGTTCACATAGAAAAAAATCATTAAAATATAATATTATCTTTATTAATTTGTTGTTGAGCAGTTTAAAAAAAAAAAAAAAATCTTTTAAAACAAATTCACTGGTAGTGTTGCCTGAAAGTTTGAAAGATGAAGCATTGTACTATTTAATTATTTTAACCTATATCCTCATATTTGTTTGTTTTGGTCACTTTATTTTACTAGTATCTTCATTTTCCTTGTTTTGGTCCTATTCACTTTATTGTATTAGTATCTCATTTTTTTTTGTTTTGGTCACTATTCACTTTTTTGTACTAGTATCCCATTTTCTTGTTTGTCTATATTTTTTGGTGTGTAATTGAGTGAACATTTTAATAACAACAAAGATATGATATTGGTCTGCTGGCTTGGCTTGGTCACTACTAGAATTAGGCTTAGTCCTAATTAGTGATCTAAGAAAAGAAAAAAGAAAAAGAAAAAAAAAAAAAAAAAGAAGAAAAGAAGCCCAAAGTGAAACAAAACAGCTTGTCCAGGATTTGAACTCAGGAACTGGTTCCATTTCCCACAACAATATCGTTACTCAATGGACACGTTAATGTGCATGTGTGTGTCAGAAAGAGATTTCACTTTTTCCAAACCATCTGAAATGGGATCATGAGGATCCTTATGTTTGCATAAGGTCAGTTAGCACAATGAGCCTGCTCAGTACTTAAATGGGTGACATTTAGGTTTGCTAAAAGCAACCTGAGGAGGAGGAGGAGGCCGTGTGAACAGACTATGAAAAACTTAGAAATAACAATAAGGATCCTGTGTTTTTAAGACATGGTTGTTGTATCATTTGATTTGCTTCTCATCTGACCATGCAATGGTTGGGTCACACATCCGCATATCTGCAGACAGACTTCCTGTAAAATACTTTACAGTGAACTCACGATGGCACGTGGAGGACAGGAGACCCCCCTAAAGCGGTTCAAACACATATTAAGACAACGCTGAAGAATGTAACATCAACCTTCAAGCGTGGAAGATCTGGTTCAATAGACAGGGTGGCGAGACGCCTGCGCAGGAGCTAAGCATCAAGAATGAGATAACAGGGCCCATGCGGGCGACATTTTTGTTGTCATGAACACCAAATGAAATGGGATTTCCCTTGACCGATTCTTGCAAGTCAGAATTGACTAATAAGCCACCGGAGAGTCATAACTGTTGAAGACATGGAGTGATGTCATTGGTTTTGTTGCATGGACTTCTAAAAGAAAAAGGATATGACCCCAGAATAATCACCCCCCGGAAATACTGGTTTAATATTGCTGTTCAACATCTACTTTCAGCAAAAGATAAGACAATACTTTTTTGTAACCAGAGAAAAATGTCCATTTAACAAACACTGTTAATTAACCTATTTGCAAACATAGAAATATACAGTGTTCAATTATTCAGTGAATATGGAAAAACAGTTGGTGTTTTTTTTTTTTAGACAATACTTACTTATTATTGTGGCAACAAAAAAAAACGGAAGAATTTTATTTCAATTGTCTTTAAATGGCTGTACATAAAGGATCATTAAAAACGAAACAACACAAAGAAAAATGGAAAAATATCACAAAGGGACATAATTCAATACAAATATCACAAAGGGACGTAATTTCAGCAAAATATCAAAACGTTTGTTGAGATGAATGAAATAAATAGATAAATAAATCCAAAAGACAATGGGGGCCGGGCGGGGATTTTCAAATAGAATTTAAATAGCAGCATTAAGTATCAGTTTTGGAAAACTAAAAAAAAAAGGTTGATATTCTCTTACAAAGAACAATCGGTTTTAATCAAATTTGCAGGAGAAAATCTACAGTGAAGTTGTTATACATTTATAAAAAAAATTAAACAAAATTAATTTGTGGTTGTCGTGTGCCACAAAAAATTCAAAGCTTCTGCAATTTGAAAAAAAAAAGACATTTGCTTTAATCAAATGAATTGGTCTAGTAATTTTGTAAATAAGAAAAGAAAAAGGGTTAAATCTAATTAACTATCCTATTCCACCATCGTTTCCACTGCCGAAAGAAAAAATACAAAATAGGGATATTAACGACTTTAATGAAATTTTCAGTGTTTGTATTAATGAATAAAAGATATATGCACCAGTTATTTTATTTTAAAAACTTTTACATTTTTTCAGGTCAGTTAACTTTGAACCACGTATTTGGAATCTTGTTACGCCTCAAGATATGTGTTTCAAAGTTGATATTACAACTGAAATTTCATTAAATTCGGTTAATTCCCTGTTTTTTTTTGTTTTTTTTTGTGGGGTGACATACAATGGCATTTATGTCCGTTAAGTTTGATTTAACCAGAAAAAGAGTTTTATTATTTGATTTGATTCTTATGATTAATGTGTGTGTGTGTTAGGCCAATTAAGTAGGAGGTCATTGGATGTTCAATCAAATATATCAGCAGTAGGAGAGGTAGAATTAATGGAGATATCAAGATGACATTTGACATTGTGGAAATAACTACTTTTTATTGTTGCTTCAACCAAGATTAAGTATTTTGGCTATAAAAAAATAGTTGAAAATACTTTTTTTTCTTTTTTTTTTTTTTTAAAATTTAATATTTGAATAAACACTCAAAGTTTTGGTGCTAATAAATGCAGGACTAGTAAAAAAAAAAAAATTAAATTAATAATAAAAAAAGATATTCAGACGGAGAAAATTTTAATAAAAAATAAAAACAAATATTGTAATAGTAAATGTTGAAACGTGAAAGCTAACCGCTAAGCCAAATGTTTTTGACATTTTTTATGATGCAGGTATCATAGGGGAATGATTAAAGTTATGGTAAATGGGAGAGACTTTGTGGCCAGTTTATCAAAATTTTTCTTGTTCCCCAATGATACTTGCATTGTAAAAAGTTTGGATTCAGGTTATCCTTATGCGCTTTTAATCTCGATTATATAAATCAAACGCGACGTTCCAGAAAGAATAGGTTTTTTTTTTGCTCAAAATGAAAAGAAAAAAACAAAGTCGAATCAAATGAAGGAAAATTCTTAAATAAAAATCATTAAAAAAAAAAATTGATTTTCTTTGAATATGTAAATTAATATGCGGATGTAATTAGTTTTAATTTTGTCAAGAAATTTAACAAAACTACAAATTACCTTTTTACATGTCATTGATTTAAATAATGCAGATATAATGGACAAAATCTAAGAGAGATTCGTATTTAGAATAAAAACGTGGCCTTGCCTTAGAGTAAAATTCATTTGTTGGAATATTTAGACATTTGTGTTGTCAAATCTAAAAGAGACACAAAACTAATGCAATAAATGAGAAAATGAAATTGTCATGACAAATCCAGTGTTGGAAAAATGATGAGTTTTTTAAATACAACAAGCCATGAAAGACATAGAAAACAAAAGAAATTATAATAATTACTCATTCATTAGAATGATATGCACTGCAGCACACACTACGGTCATACACACAGTCATACATGCGATACAATGTAGCCATTAAGTGCTCAACGTACCTTGATGTTATCTTGTGTGCTGATGTGGTAAATGATAGTTTAAATCAAGCATAAGAAGAAAATAAAAAAAGAAAAAAAAAAGAGGAAATATATTTCATTATACAATCTATGCACTTAGGGTAGGTCGATTTTTTAACTTTTTAAATAAAATTTGTGCGTTAGTATATGAATACATTATACAAAAATTTAGATTTTTACTTGCGCATTGAGGAATAGTATCAAAATGTCTACTAAATGAATTAAATCTCGTTTTTGCAAAATTCAGCCTTTAGAAAACACAGATTTTAGTGCATTTAGTATATAATATTTCCTCATGATGTAAGTAAAAGATTAATTTTTTGGTATGGTATTCAGTTATAACACACAACTTTGCATAGTGGATAATTTGATTTTTAAAAATGAAAATCGACCTACTCTAAGTGGCATATGCATGTTTAACACACACAACCACGGTCACACATGCATAGAGACATAGGCATTAAGTGGCACGTACCCTGATGTTATCTTCGATGGTGCTAGCTTGCAAGAATATGCATAGACCCAATAGTTCTGAAAAAGGTCAAAGAGGCAAAACGTTCCAAGCGCTGTAGATAAGAAACAAAGCAACAAAAAACAACGTACATTTTTGCAAATTCATGAAGATCTTTCAAATCGTTTTGAAATAGAAATTATTCATGGTCATCATTCCAAGTTAAGGCACTGAAGGGTTTGAAATGAAAACGGTGGAGAGGCGAAGAGAATTAGGAGGAGGGGGAGGAGGAGGGTTCAATGTGAAAAACAAAAATGGAGAGGGTTTTAAAAAACAAGTGGCTCGAAAAGAAACGAAATTGAAGGAAAAAGGTGGAAAATTTTTTCTTTTCAAACATTTTAGTTGAATCTTTTTGTTTTGTTTTTGTTTTTCTGGAAATTTGTTGTTTTTTTTTAATTAAGAAAAGAAATAACTAAACAGTTTTTGTGTTTTATTTTGAACATAGAAATAGAAATGATTTGAATGGGGGGTGGGGGGAAAAGGCCCGTATAGGCGGCTCAGGAGATGATGATTATTATTAGTTGTTAGTCGTTACCATTTGACACCCCATTCTGACGGTTGTTTGTTGTGGTAAGATTGGTGATAAACGGTTCTTTAGATAAAGCATTGAATTGGTATGTGGAAACGCTAATAATACGTTCCGACTGGAAGATGAATGTTGTGTGAAGGGTCGTTTAAAATGGAGATCCGTTGTTACGGGCGTTGATTTATTTCTAGGACACTTAGATGTTTGGATTGTATTCGCAAGTTGTTCATCTCGACATAAATTCGAGTTAGCTTAGCAGATTGAAGGCGAGTGTAAAAATGCCATTGGGAGAGAAAAAAATTGAAATTATTGAAATTATAGAATAAAAAAAGGAGATAAAAAATCAGTTTAAAGGAAATAGATGGGGGGAAAAAAGAAACAAATAAAGAGCAACAGAAAACAGGAAATCAGAGTTAAAAAGACATTTTAAGATTTGGTTTGTTTTGTTTTAGCGGGCATAATGCTTTCAGTGGGTCATTTATGCGATAATGTTTTTGAAAATATCAATTCTAATGGATAATACATTTTTTTTATGAACATTTTTTCTATTTAACCCATAGATGGACGCCTAAAGGTACTAACTCAGGTCAGAGTGGACGCAGAGCAATGGTGATGGAAGGGGTGCTCCACATTCCCAACGCTCAAACTGAACTCACCATCAGATAGGTTTTAAACGTCATTCCAGGACATGTAGACCACCCCCCCCCCCCCAAGTCACTGCTTTCTAGTACCATATGAAAAAAGGGGTTGGGGCTTGCCATAAACATTTTAAGATAAAAATAATTGCTAAGGATTCTTTTTTCCATTGTTTCTCATTTCTAATCTTATACTATTTGTGGTGTTCTCTTCTGTCTGTCTGTTGTCAGGTGTTACTAATTATTAGATTCCTAACACTATGTACCTTAGTGTAGAAAGCCCCCCCAACTGGTGTATAATTTGCAGCCAGTGGCCTTGAGGATTGAGTGACTCGCTGACTCAGTCTGGATCCTCCTTCTGGGGATACCGTAAGAATCGGTTAGAGAAGATCTCGGTTTAGATTAGAAAGAGAGTTTTGATCATATTGGCCAAACCACGAAGTGGTAAGTCGTGTTAAGCGCACTGCGACTCATCTGCGCAGGTAGTCTGGTGGGGATTTCGGAATAAAAATATGATTAGCAAATCGAAGTCTTGGTTATTATCTAAAACTACATGACACAGGGTTCTGATAAAGAGAATCCAATGGAAACCAGACACAAGTCCCCAAAGACAAGCCCAGGATGCTAGAAGAAGAACGTAGATACCAAAGATGAGGCAGACGAAGAATAGAAAAATAAAGAGAGTATAACACACAGGATCAACTGAAAACAAAGTTTTGTACCAAAATTAACTTTTCCAAATTGGACCACATAGTGTGTGATAAGGATTGGTTTAAGACAGTTCTAAGTGACAGTTATCGTTAGGCTACGGTTAATCTGGTCAAGGGCAACAGTAACATAGAAGAAGAATTACACAGCTTACACCTGTACCCAGCTTGGTTAGCAGAATGAGAATAGGATACCACGTAGACTGAATAAAGGTTTGGGTTAAAGTTCCGTGATGGCTCCGTACGAAAAAAGGTCCCGAGTTCAAAGAAGGATTCTGAATTTGACACGAAGAAGATAGAGGACTATCGGCCAAAACATTGTAGCAGATAACAATAAGATGAGAATAATAGTCAAATAATCCATGATACAAACTTTTCTCGGGTAGAATTTTACGTGGTGGTATTTTATTTCTTAATTTATTTGGGGTCTCAATAGGGACAAATTGCTGTGAATGTGAGAAAATAGGAAAAAAATAATTGTTGGTTATTCCAGATATTCTAAAAGATAAACATACTAATAATTATCTCTGGTTCTGTGGTGTATGGTGTGTTTGTGTAATGAATGGAAGGGGAAACACTCATTAGCAGGGGTCAAGCAAGTAATTATAGAAAATGACATGGTCCTGACTGGATAGAAAAATGTGGACCCACTAAATGAAAAAGCAGTTGCTAAATAAGAGTGAAAAGATATTATCAATCATTCAAGTTTACAGAAAAGTAAAACTTTTGAATAGAATGCTTAACTCAAAAGTTTGGTTTTGGTATGTAAAGTAAAGGATTGGAATTCAAATGCAGCTCTTACTTAATATCCTTGAGTTTTGAAAATAGAAAAACATTTTGATTTAGAAGAATTTATGAGTAACCATTTTCACATTGAGTGATAGGTACTGCTATCCAATGGTGATAGATAATAAGTAAAGTTTTATATGGAACAGCCCCAGGGAGTCATTTCCTTTTCACAAGCACAGAGTCTAATAAGTTTTAAGTGGTGGATTCAGCACAGCTTATATCAAAATTGCAAAAATTGTGAGTTTGATTTTCAACTTGGGTGCCCCCAAATTTCTTTCTGCTCAAGTAAAGCTGACTTTTGAAGATACACACACATACCACAACACACCTGGCCCACTTGAGCTAAAGATTAGACGTCTTTACACCTTGAATTAACAATTGAAACCTCTCAAACATAACAAGATGTTGTAAATGATAGGTAGTCAATATTGTACACATTTTGATTATAGTGATGTCTACTGTATGCAGCACTTAGGGCACTCTCCTCTCGGTCTAATAATTTTGCCCAGTGATAAGCATAGAGATAACGTGGTGACTATGCAACGACAGGCTCATATTTCAGAGTAACTTTCTACAAGCCACATAGGTTTTTATTTAGGTTTTATTCTAGGATTTTTTTTTTGTATGTCTTTGCTGGACCATCTGGCGTGCCTGCAATTTGATCGGCTTCCACAGAAGAATGTATTATAGTCCATCCTTGCTTCTTCCAGCAGTGCCAGCTGTCTGGTTTGCCTTCATGGATAGCTTGTGTGTATGGGCAGGTAGCTGTACAGCTGTTTCGTGGGGTGTTGTTTTCTACATCTTGTTTAGATTGTGTGCAGCTTCCATTAAGCTTATTTCCAGGTGATTTGCACGGATCCAAGTAGTGGCAGCGTACAGTACCACATGATACAACTGGCTTTGAAGATTACATTATGTTCGAGACTGAGGTTTCACATGTATATGAAAACACACACAATTATCAGGTGTGTCAAAAAGTATTTTGAGATTTTTTGGATATTTTTGACACACTTGTATTCTGAAAAAAGTTATATGAAAGGATGATTTTTTTTACGATACCAAGGTGTGTCCAAATAAGTACAAAATGTCTCAATACTTTTTTTTGGATACCCTTGTATACATTTTATATATAATATATATAATTATTTAAACACTCTTGCACGGCAGGATGTAACACAAGGTAATTTTCTTACGAGTCAACAGGTTGTGAATTCAAGTTTTCCTTCTCCTGACTGGTTGCCTAACAAGGTTAAGTTAGCCTGTCTGCCCTACTATTTATCCATAGCTGGAGAGAGAGAGAGTAGAATTCATACTTTCCCCAGGGTAGTTAGCACTAAGTCAATGCGTTAACAGCATCCAGGAATCGGTCCATTTCTATGACTTAACCATTACACCACGCGCTTACTAATACTTTTATATATGTGTGTGTGTGTGTTGATGTTGTGTTGTGTGTGTGTGTGTGAATGCATGCAATGTGAAAAAAAGCCCTTTTGTTCTACTGATGGAATGTATATTAATGTTATAGTATTTCATTGAACATGAGTTGAAATAAATATCAAATATTTATTGCTTTTTACTAATTTGGATTTTAAAAACTAAAAGAAATCTTTATTATAAAATCAATAAAAATGCTTTAGAGTCAACAATGATTTTGATAAAAGGAAAAAAGATAGAAAATCTCATCTTTTTTTAATAACTAATAGTTTAATCTTTTAGGTTTGGTTTGGGTTTACGGCATATCATTTCCAGTGGGTCATTTATGCAACATAAGTTTGAATTCTTCATTCTTATGGATTAACAAATTTTGTTTATAAACTTATGTTTTTCTATTTAAACCAATAGATGGGACCTAATCAGGTAACTACATTCAGGTCAGAGTGGCGCCGAGACAATGGTGATGAAGATTGTTTATTATTTGTTTGGTGGGTTTATGGTTTGGTTTGTTATGTTTTCGGCACTATCAACTCAGTGGGTCATTTTATGCCAAAAGTTTTGAATAAAAGTCCATTCCTTAATGAATCAATTTTGTTATTACACTTTTTCTACTTACTCCTAGATGGCACCTAACAGGTACTAACATCCAGTCAGAGTGGATATGGGACATGGTGATGAAGGGGTGCTCCACATTCTCGACTCCAAGAACTGGAAACTCACTAATAATAGAGTTTAACATCATTCCAGGACATGAAGACTCTCATCCACCGCCTTCCTAGGGCCATATATAAAAAGGGTTTATGCTTGACATAAGGGCAATAGGGTTGGGGCATCATATAGGTCCTAGGTCTTGACATGACTAATTTTTAGGAAAAAAGTCTTCTTACACAGAAATTTTTAATCAATAAAACTTAATAGTACCCTCAAAAAAATGTAATGAATTGAGGATTTAAAGATTTTGTAAGTTATTAACAGGTGCTTGTCAAAATTGTAAAGGAAATTTGGAACATTTCTGATTGTATAAATAACATCAAAATAAGGAAAATAATCAAATGTCATTTTTATTATATTCAAATTCTTGAGGATTTGGAAAATGAAGTTAGAATGGAATTTGTGTTATTCCTCAACTGAAGTTAACAACTGAACTTTTTGAGTTTAAATATTGGAATTTTTTTGGGATTTTAATATTGTGAAATCCATATTATAAATCAATCAATAGAATTCTTTAAAAAATACACCCCCCCAAAAAAGAATTTTTCAGATGTCGTAACAATATTCTGTTCTTCAAGACAATCTGATTAAATGTTAATTTGAAATCTTTACTACGATCGGCCTTCGCCAACTCAGTGTATGAGTAGTAAGGGGATGGTAGGTTGTGGACCCCACTCAGACGCCATCTCTTGGTCTAGCACTAGTGGAAAGGGATAGTACTCCCTGCTGTCTGGTTATATGGAATTAGGTCATCCTAGATGACTTTACTTACTTATAAAGCTACTTATACAACAACGAACAAAACTGCTTCTAATTGGTTAAAAATGTCATTCAATTAAATGTGAAAAGTCATTTTTCAGTCTTACTTTCTAGAACTCAACATAAAAAAGGGGAACATCTTGAGTGAATATAATTATTTCCCTTTCCCATTAAACTAACTCTAACCCCTAACCTAAACTACTTCTTTTTTCCTAGTAGATCAATAAATAAATGATTTATAGTCAAGAGTTTGTTCCATTTAGGATGTTGTGGGGTTTAGAGGATCAAAATAAGACAACGACTGGTAAAATGTTTGAACAAAGGAGTAGAAATTTCGCAGAAAGTGGAGATTTGCGTCCGATAAGTTAGAGCTGAATCGCAATTGTTTTGTGTTCAACCACATTGTTGCTATTACTTATGATAGCGTCGGCGCTTTCATTTTGTCATAGTTATATTTCTATAATATAGGAATAACCCAATTTTCTTTAAAGAAAAAATGCAATTGCAATATAAGGTGGAAAAACATGTAGTAAGAAGAGACATGTTTCGCGCAGTAGGTGGGTGGGTGAGGGTGGATTAGTTTGACCCTTGAAAACGTCAAATGAAATTTATTTTATTCAGTGAAGCAAACTTCTGTTTTTTTCTTTCCTTTGTAGAAAGAAGAGATTTATTTTTAGCAAGTAATTTTAATCTTAGATTGTTGTAAAGACAAAGAAATATTTAATGGATGATTAAATGACACACAAATGGGTTGTACATTCTGCTTGGTTGAGGGCACGATTTTTTTAACTTAAAGAATATTATAGGTATAATATATAATGGGAAATAAATCTGACAGTAAAATGATGAATAGAAATAGAAAAACATATTAATATTATGCTCTAGTATCTGTTTCAACTGTGTCAAACTGTTAAATGTTTTCTCTTTTCATTCAACAAATAATGTGCTCTGATAAGACAATGTTTATAAAGTGTCTTTTTACAATTGTCTTCATTTTAATTTTAAAATATTTTCAATTGAATTACGCTTTATAAAAGAACATTGAAAACAGATAAATGTTAGATATTAGGATAGAAAAACAATATTTAATATTATGCCAAAGATATTGTTTAACCTGTGGGTTTTTATAAAGTATATTCATTGAAATATTTTAAATTAAAATGAAGACAAATATAAAAGACACTTTAAATAACACTGGTCTTCATTCAGATGCACATATTGGTTTGAAACAGGTATTTGTAGAATTAATCAATACAATATACATGATCCCA
>CM042169.1:50635904-50669163 GCA_023376005.1 Doryteuthis pealeii
AGAGAGAGATGACGGCCCCAGTGTCTTTTGGATTTATTAATCTATTGTATTCTCAATCGTCAACAACGTTTGATATTCTGTGCTGAATTACGTCCCTTTTGTGATATTTGTTAATGAATATGTCCCTTTGTGATATTTTCCATTTGTTCTTTTGTGTTTTTTCGTTTTTTTAATGAAAATCCTTACTGTAACAGCCATTTAAAGACAATTGAATAAAATTTTCCGTTTTTTTTGTTGCACAATAATAAGTTAAGTTGTCTAAAAAAAGAACCAACTGTTCCATATTCACTGAATAATTGAACATGTATATTTTCTATGTTGCAAATAGGTAATTAATCGTGTTTTTTAAATGGACATTTTCTCTGGTTAAAAGTGATTGTCTCTGATCTTTTTTGGCTGAAGTAATATGTTGAACAGCATATTAGACACTATTTCCGGGGGGGGGTGTTTTCTGGGGGTCATAGTCCTTTTCTTTTAGAGTCCATTGCAGAGACAACAATGACATCACCCATGTCTTCAACAGTTATGGACTCTCCGGTGGCTAGTTAGTCCAATTTCTGAACTTGCGGTCAAAGGGAAATTCCATCTTCATTGGTGTTCATGACAACAAAGATGTCGCACTCAGTGGCCTGTTTATTCTCATTCTTGAGATCTAGCTCCTGCGGCAGGCGTCTCGCCAACCCAGTCTATTGAAGCCAGATCTTCCACGCTTGAAGGTGTGATGTTACATTTCTTCAGTGTTGTCTAATATGGTGTTTGAACCGCTTTAGGGGGGTCTCCTGTCCTCCACGTGCCATCAGTGAGTTCACTGTAAAGTATTTTACAGGGAAGTCTGTCTGCAGATATGCGGATGGTGTGACCCAACCATTGCAGTGGTCAGAGTTAGAGGAAGCAAATCAAATGATACAACAACCATTTCTTAAAACACAGGATCCTTATTGTTATTTTCTAAGTTTTTTCATAGTCTGTCACACGGGCCTCCTCCTCCTCCTCAGGTTGCTTGTAGCAACCTAAATGGTCACCCATTTAAGTACTGAGCAGGCTCATTGTTGTCTTAACTGACCTTATGCAAACATAAGGATCCTCATGTATCCATTTCAATGGTTGTTGGAAAAGTGAAAATCTCTTTCTGACACACACATGCACATTGAACGTGTACATTGTGTAACGATTATTGTTGTGGGAAATGGAACCAGCATCCTGAGTTCAAATCCTGGACAAGGCTGTTTGTGTTTCACTTTGGGCTTCTTTTTCTTCTTTTTTTTTTTCTTTTTTTTTTTTCTTTTCTTAGATCAACTAATTAGGACTAAGCCTATTCTAGTAGTGACCAAGCCAAGCAGCACCAATATTAATATCTTTTGTTGTTTTTATAAATGTTTCACTCCAATTAACACTGACCAAAAATATAGTGACCAAAACAAGAAAGATGGGGATACTAGTACAAATAAAGTGAAATAGTGACCAAAACAAAACAAAAATGAGGATACTAATACAAATAAAGTGAATAGTGACCAAAACAAGAAAAATGAAGATACTAGTAGAAATAAAGTGACCAAAAAACAAAGATGAGGATACTAGTAGAAATAAATTGAAATAGTGACAATGCTTCATCTCAGAACTTCAGGCAACACTAACCAGTGAATTTTTGTTTTTAAAAGATTTTTTTTTAAACTGCTCAACACAATTAATAAGATTTAATAATTATATTTTAATGATTTTTTTTTCTATGTGAGACAAGATGCAAAGATTATTAACTTTAAAATAATTCTTCAAAGTAAAATTCTTGCAAATTTTCTCTTCACACCGATTGACAATAAAAGATTCTAACCAAGTCTCCAATAGGCACCCCAAATCATCAACTTAATGAAAGGTTCGCATTTAACTCGTCACGGTAACTTTCGCTTCCAAATTTTGTAAAAAAATGATTTTAATCAGAAGTTTATGGAGATGTTGAACTTATGATAAATTAAATAGATAGATGGTTGGTACATGTAATCAAATTAAAATTCAATAGCAAAATCTTTTTTTCAAATAAATACTTTTTAATCAGAAGTTTATAAAATATTGTTCAACACTTATGAATGAATTAAAAAAAGATGAAAGACGTTTTTATACTAAATAGTTTTTTACTTAATCAGAAGAGAAATGCAATTATGTTTATTTAAATAAATACAGTTTTTATTTGCAAAATTTCTTGTTTATTTAAATAAAGGGATGCTGTTCAGAAATAGTATACAAAATTTTGTAAAATTTGTTTTTTGTCAGATACAAATTCAAAAAAATCATCTTGTTCATTTATTTTCAAATATTTGAAAGTCGAAGTTACCGGTGAGAGTTAAAATATGAACCTTTCATTAAGTTAATGATTTGGGTGCCTATTGGATACTTGGTCCAAAGATTCAATTATTTATCTTTCTGTCTCTGCACCATTGAGTTATTTGTATTGTTTAAGGCCAACTACACATTTAATTTTTAAAAACATTATATATATGCACTTTTTTTACGTCTCTGTCTGTCTGTCTGTCTGTGTAACTGTTCAATATCAGTTGCTAATCTCTCTCTCTCTCTCTCTCTCTCTCTCTCTCTCTCTCTCTCTCTCATTTTAGACCAAAATTGGCTCAAAGGATAAATATACATTTATCATTTTCTATCTATTCCGGCAATTCACGTTTGAAGTTCTCAAATATTGTCCAAACCTTTTCTTTTTTTTTTTAGTTTGCTAAGTAGATTAAAGTTAAGAAGTTGTTATAGTTGTATTCAATGTTATAAAAGTAGTATGTATAAATTACTACCTCGGTTAAATTCAACTTAACAGACCTAAATTCCACCATCGTATGTCACCCCGCCGAAGAAAAAAAATGAATAATGAATAAAAGACATAATGCACCAGTTATTTTGTTTAAAAAACTTTTTCATTTTTTCAGGTTAGGTTGAACCACGTATCTTTGAGGTGTAACACAGATTCTCAAGATATGTGGTTCAAAGTTAACTGACCTGAAAAAAATGTAAAAAATTTTAAATAAATAACTAGTGCATTATATTTTTATTCATTAATTATCAACACGGAAAATTTCATTAAATTCAGTTAATTCCCCGATTTTTTGGTATTTTTTCTTTTCAGTCAGGTGACATACGATGGTGGAATTTAGGTCCGTTAAGTTTGATTTAACCAGAAGTTTGTTATAGATGTATTCAATGTTCTAAAGTAGTAAGTATAAATTCCTACCTCTGTCTCATAATATTTATTACATTTCAGGTATAAATGTATATGTAAACTAGAGAAAACTTGAACTGTTGGGTCACCCATTGAGCTCTGGGTAGATAATTGGGATTAGGAAGAAGTAAGTTTGCAAAGCGAATTAAATTCTTTTTTAAAATGAAACAGTCAGAGAATTTAAAAAAAAAAAACATTAAAATCCTTTTGTAAGATTTCTAAGAAAGGGAACGTTGACCTAATTAAATTTATTAAGAACAAGATGTTGAAGCTACTGGCTAACTGCTTATGAAACTTAACATACAAATACGTTCATCCTCTCGAATCTCTCTACTCTCACTGAGAAACTAATATATATAATGAGGAGATGATCAATATATACATAGAGACGGGGAAAGTGATAGGCAGAATGTGAAGTGAGAGACAGGTCAGTTTTTGACTTAATTGTAAATTATGACTAATTAGAACTAATTAAAATGGAATTTTTTCAAACATAACTCAATCCTAGAACTAAGGAATATTTTAGTATGAATTTTGTGTCATTAAACTAAACAGTAAAAAAGCCTTTAAGAGACAAACATTGATTCACTCAGCTTTAGTATAATAGCTGTAACAACAATTATGGGACAGAGAAGGTAACATTTTTTCCTTTGAATTTGTAAGGTTAATTTAAAAAGAAACTCAATTTATGAGTTTAGTTTAAATCTAGAATCGAGACAATGATATCCTCGTCTTTCAATCAAGAGGAACAAAAAGAAAAAAAGAAAAATCCTGTGATATTGACATCTCCGGCTGGAATTCAAACATTTTCTACACTTATACATCACATCTTTTTTTTTTTTTAATTTAAAAAAAATTTTTTTTTATAGGAATGATCTGAATCATTATTATTAATTTTGATGGGTATTTTTTAAAATTTTTAGTTGCTTTTTTTTTTTTTTTTTTTTTTACTGAAAAATCATTCATGTTATTATTCTACAACAGTGAGGAATCTTGCAGATTACAAATAAGAGTCTAGACTCAAATTCATGTCCTTTTTTTTGGATTATTTGGATTATTATCTTCATCTTTATTGTTATCTGTACAATGTGTCAGCCAATTTGCCTCCATCCTTCTTCAGGTATTCCTTGCCCAACTCAGTAACCTTCTTGAATTCGGTTAACCCCCTGCTTGAACTTGTGAAACTTCTCTTCGAACTCGAGAACCTTCTAGTTGTAATTGAGAGCCTTCCCAAGTCCAACAAGAAATACCTGAAGAAGGCCGGGTGCACAACGACCGAAATGTTGTGTATATAACAATAAAGATGAGGACAATAGTTTGAATAATCCAAATTATCAAGCTTCATCTCAAAAATTTCAGAGAATTCGGTAACCCCTTCCTCGAACTTCTGAACCTTCTCTTCGAACTCTGGAACCTTCTTGTCGTAATCAGGGGCCTTCCTGAAGCCAACAAGAAGTACCCGAAGAAGGCCGGAGAGCACAACAGCCAAAACGTGTATATAACAATAAAGATGAGGACAATAGTTCAAATAATCCAAATTATCGAGCCTCATCTAAAAAATTCAGAGAAATATGTCCTTTTTTGTTCTGAAAAAAGTCTATCTAAACACACCAGCTGCTTGACCAACTAAGCTACACAGAGCCATTGGTTTTACAGAAGCTCAAATTAAACCTATAAACCCATCCATTATTCTGTTTTTCAATCTCTATTGGCATTGCATTATTATTGTTCCCACACTGGTGCATTTAGCTAGGCTTCCTTCAGACAAAATAGATCTGAGTTCAATCTCACTGACAGCTTACCTTTTATTATTATCTTCAATCTGTTCCTCATTGTTGGAGAAAATGAATTTCAATGAAAAAAAAAAAAATTTTTTTTTGTAAGTACTAAAATTAAGATGAAGAAAAAAATCCCCAGACCATATGACCTTTAGGCCCCTTTTGCGATCTCGTTTCATAAGGACAATTTTTTTTTTTTTTTTTTCATTTACGTTTTCATTTAATCCAGTTGTTGTTAGGGGTTAGTTTTATAATTTTAAAAAACCTCTAAAATCATCTGTTAACAAACAACCGGATTTTGGTGGTGTAAATGAAAAAAGTGTTCTTATGAAACGAGATCGCAAAAGGGGTGCCTAAAGGTCATATGGTCCAAATCCCCAATGAGAAATTAAGAATAATGATAAAAAAAAGAATGCTTTATCTAAAAATAAAAAATGACTAATTTTAATTTCTCAGTATTTTGTCCACTTGTGTAGAAAAAGTCTTTCAAAACACAAAATTTTTATTCAATTCTCAGGTTGCATGTTTGGCACATTTTTACCAAGAGCAGTGATCACTAATAATAATAATAATAATAATGGTGGCGGCAGTGGTGGTGGTGGTGGTGAGAATGATTCTTTTTTTTTTTTCTTTTTTTTTCCTTTGTCATTTGTAGCTTTGCATGATGTTTTTAATAATTGGTAATTTTACAACATGGCCGACAAAAAACAAAAAACCGGTCAGTCTTGATAAATTGCCAAGATATTTAGGCTAAATATGCAAAGACCATTTCCAATGTGATTTTGGTGTTTAAAAAAAAGGTCCTCTCTGCTCTTTTCATTTTTACTGCCTTGTAACATTTATTATAAAGTCATTTTAAAAATAAAAAGTTTGAAAAGTTAAAAACATTTTTTGTTCGTTTATTTAATTATTGGCTCTTGTAATCCAATCATGAAACAATTTAGGAATAAATTACAGAATATGGATTTTTTTTTTTTTTTTTTCTGAATTTTTTTTTTTTTCTGTTTTTTCTTTTTGGTGGTGGTGGGGTGGAGTTGGTCTGGATTATTTATTTCCTGAATTTTTGTTTTCTGTTTTTTTTTTCCCTGAATTCTTTATTTCTTGTTGTTTTTTTTTTTTTGTTTTTTTCCCTGAAGTTTTGGTTTTCTGGGGTTTTTTTTTTTTACTCCAATTTCTTTTTTCCATAAATGTTTAAACTCTGCATTGTTTGAAATTCACTTACAAATTCAATAAGAACAAAAATTCACCTTCTTTGATGTCCAAGTTGACAATGATAAAAAAAACTAAAAAGAAAATGGATCGCTTCACTATATAAAAAGTCTATTTTTTCCACAGTATGAATACTACAAATATGAATTCTTGTCTCTTAAACTATAATATTGAATGCCCAGAACAATTTGTTTATTAACAGAACACAATCTCTTGTTCGTGTACAATATTCTTAAAAGGACTTTCTAATATGAAACAACGGTTAATATTTATATACGAGAGTCATTCAATAAATAAGGAAAACATTTTTAAATACCTTTTGCAAATGGTATAAATGCTCTCATTCCTCCAACTATGAGTTAAATAGTACCACTACTGTTCTTCTACAAGGATGGATTTGGCATTAAATAACCTGAAAAAGTTACAACCTATCACTCCAGTGGGTCTAAAACTGACTAAAGTGATTGTTTTTATTAATTTGCACAAGGGTGTATATCTATCTATCTATCTATACATATATAAAGGGCAGTTGTGTAAATCTGTATGTCCGGAGGAAACTTAGAAAATAAAACAATTAACGACAAAGTAAATATATATATATATATATATATATATATACATTGAATATCACCAGGGCTTGGTTTTTGAGCAAAAAATAACGATGGTTTGATTTATATTCAATGAAGATAATTTTAAAAAAGTATATATATATATATTATATATGTATGTATGTTTATAACAGACTAGATTCTCTTTGAATTTAATATTTTAGATAGTAGACATTGCTTTTCTTTTCAGAGTGGCTGGATCAACACAAGGTCTTTTTTTTTTTTACATAGGGATTTTAATGGGCATCCTGCGAGGATCCAACACGTGATTCAATAATAATGGATCTGTGGGACTAATCTTTTTTGCATCCCCTCTACCTAGGTGACGCTGGGTAACTGCTTCTAGTATATATATATATATATATATATATATTATATATAAGTAAATTTTTGCAAATGTTGTCAAAAAAATTTGACTAAAGATAATTCAAAAGTAATTTGAGTTTGTTTCGAACATTTTTAAATCAAATAAAAAATGACATTTTAAAAAAATCTTTTAAATCTTATTATAATGGAGATTGTGTGTTTGTCTGTTTGTAACCAAAACTATATCACTACTCAAGTCACAGTTCCCATAATTATTTACATCACATTCTCCATGTTTTTATTTTTATTTAAACTTCAATAAATGATAAAATTGTTTTACATTATTAAAACTGTTGGCCTTATCTAAATACTAGATATTTACCACATACCCCACAAGGCCTTATTAATGTGGGATCACCCACGAACCGAAGCTCATGGGTGACTGGTGCAAAAAATGCATTGATCCTATTGATATTTCCCCTCAAGGGGGTGCATCAAGCACTGGGCAATAAACTCAGCTCTGCCCCTTTAGGTTTTGCCTGGGGGGTAGCCTCCTGTGATCAAAGCTGTTAATTAGAGCAAACCTCGCCTGAATGCAAGATCTACATACTAATCCTATGCAATTGTATTTATATATACAACAAAATAGTGGTTTACAGTGTGAACGGGAAGGCTAATTTACATATTGATCTTAAAAATTTGATTTTAATAAATATGTGCTTAGTATTATTGATTTCTAATTGTTTGGTTTTATCTTAATTAACTCTTAATGTCCTATACCACCTTATTCCACCTGGACAGAAGTCACATTTCCTAATCTACCCCAAACGATAGCCTTTGTTTAAATGTAATATTAAACATATTTAGAATTTTTTGATTCAAGGGAAATATCTCGGGTAACTTTAAATGAAAAGGCCATTTTTAGCCATTTATTATTAAATCTTTATAGGAATGGGGCTCTGGACTTAGAAAATTCTCAACAGGATGTTAAGAATTAATATGAACAAAAATTTCGGAAATAAATCTTAAAATAAATCCATTAACAAGAAGAAATAACTGTAATTTTATTCTTTATTTTCTATTTGAACTAAATAGTTAGATTAGGAAAATTTAGCAATGAAAGACAGGAGTGATGGAAGAGTTAGTTTCAGTTGTTCTATTTTTCGATTATAACCCCCCTCTGTTTCAAATCTTTATATCTGTGTTCTTATTTAGTTTCATTAGCCTTTCTAATTTAATATAATATTTTATTACATTAAAACTTGAATACTTGCACCTGGAGGGTGCATATATTTATTAGTGTAAGTAATTATAAAACTGTATCTTCTCTTCCCAAATTTGAATAAAATTAAATTCAATAAAATCTTTTAAAGAGTTCATTTTAGACTTTTAGAAAGCTGTAAAATGTCCATTATTTGTTTTTATTATCTCTTCACAAAAGGGCCGTTTTAGCTCAATCGGTAGAACGTCCACCTTGGAACCATAAGGTTCCTGGTTCAATACCAGCCCTCACCAACTCAGCATATGAGTAGCACAGGGATCTGTGTGATAAAGTAAGGAGCTGATGGTAAGTGTGGCACTCCATCTCAGATGCAAAACAATCTCCTTGGTCTAGTGCTAGTGAAAAGGGGATAGACTCCCTTGCTGACTGGCGGATACCAATTTTAGGCCACCCGACAACTTTACTTACTTTTTTATCTCTTTACAGAAGCAGGATTTATTTTGTTGTTTTTTATTGTTTTTGTATTTTAGATCATTTGGGGCTCTTTGCATAAATATGTCCTGGTCTCCTGCCCTAAAAAACGCTAACTAGTGTCAGCTCAAAAAAACAAGTCCCTAGCTAAAGCAGTGCCTGCTGAAGAACCAACCCTCGCTTGAGGCATTTATTTCCCCAGTCTTTTATTGACAAGTAAATGTTAATATTCTAACCCACTCTCTGTTTAAAATTTATTTTTTTAGTGGTTTGAAGGCGTTTTTATCAATTAATTACTTTTGTTAGCAGTTTGAAGGCATTCAAAATAAGCCACCACCCAGATTTTTATGGACAAGTAAATGTAAATATCTTTTTTTTTTTCGGTATTTTCATTTTATTTTAATTCAGAACAACTATCACAAATTTTGAAATGAATACAACCGGGTTTCAAAAATTAAAAACCCTAAATCCTAAAAACTGCTAAAAAAAATATTATAAATAAAAACGCCTTCAAACTGCTAGGGACTTAAATAATCGTGCAGGTGGTTTTTCAGCAGGCACCGCCTCAGCTGGGGACTTCAATCATAGCGTGGGTTGTTTTTTCGGCAGACACCGCTTCAGCTGGGGACTTCAATCATAGCGTGAGTTGGTTTTTCAGCAGGCACCACCTAGCGGATTTTAGGGTAGGAGGGAGACCAGGACGCATTTATGCAAAAATATCCAATCATTTTTTTTTTTTTTTCAGAAATGTTCAATATTTTATTTTCCATTTTTCCTACTTGAATCTTTTGAGATGAAAAAATAAAATCCTAAATAAAAACTTTTTTCTTCTTTTTGTTAATGACCTTGACCTTCAGTGAGAAAGAAAAATGCAATTTGTAGATTCAGTGAATGAAATGAAATCAAAATGAATGATTATAATTCAATTAAATTGATTATTGATCTTTTTATTTAAAGTTATTGATTTGATGAGGAGAAGGGGGAGGGGTCATATCTCATTTAGAGAAGGGGGGGTCATATCTATTTGTAGAAGAGGGGGTTACATTCCGAGAAAAGGGGGAGGTCATATCTCATTTATTGAAGGAGTCCTATTCATAGAAGGGGGTATCTCATTTATAGAAGAGGGGTTCATATTAATAGAAGAAGGGGAGGTCATATCTATTTGTAGTAGAGTGGGTCATATTCATAGAATAGTTGGGGTCATATCTCATTCATAGAAATGGTGGAGGTCATGTTTCATTTATAGAAGAGGGGTTCATATTCATAGAAGAGGGGGAGTCATATCTCATTCATAGAAGAGGGGAGGATATAGACCCTTAAATAGGGTAGATTAAAGCCTGAAACTGAGCAATATATATATATTTTTACAATAAATATATTTTTCTAACAATTAAATCCAATCAAAATTACACAACTGTCAACAAGTTTCACTCAAAATAACCGCCATTAGCGTCTATCACAGCCTCAATCCTGCCCCAGAATCTGGAGCAAGCTGATGCTACAGTTACCCTGGGAAGGGTCTCAAAAACTACCTTAATTCTATCGATTAACTGGTCTTTTGTAGTACTGGCACGGCAATTGGTTTCTTTCTCAACAGCGCCCCATACATAATAATTCATGGGGTTAAGATCTGAGGAGTTCAGAGGCCAAATATTGGGACTGGTGTAGTTGTAAAAATTCACCAACAACCATTTTTGATTTTTCCCAGAGGTGTGACAGGGGGACGATTCCTGCTGCCATATATTTGGCTAACCATTGGCTACTCTTGTTATCCAGGGCTTGACTACAGTGTTTAGCAACTCCACGTAGGCATCTGAAGGTCCTCCAACACTTTCTTTTTTCTTTTTTTAAAAAACTTTTTGTTTTGTTGGTCTTTTTTACCTTGGAGGAATAAAACCGTTGAGCTATTGATGGGTTTGAAAAATGCTTTATTGTGAGTCAACTATTTCTTATTATAATGGAGATTGTGTGTCTGTTGCCAAAACTATTCCAGGGGAGTAAACCCCTAAGGTGGAGTAACACTGAATTTCAGTGTGACACTGCTGTTGCCAAACTGCGTAGGTTTCATACCTTTCCTTTGGACCACAGCGGCAGTGTGGGGAGGGGGGATCTGTTACTTGGGCAACAGCATATCCTCCAGAACAACCCGCCCAGGCTATGTAGTTTAAAAAAAAAAAATTTGGACACTACTCCATTGTCTCTCACAGACGGAAGGATGCCAACCACAACAACAACTAAAACCAGTAAACCATCCCTGCGGACAGGGCTTAGAATATACCAACTGCATTCTCTGCAAAGGGGTAAGACTCTCTCAAAAGGGGTTGTGCTTAAGGACGGAATCCTGATGGATGAGCAGTCCATAACATTCAACACACCACTTAGACACTTACACAGACGGAAGAATGCCAACTATATAGATATGAGATTATTTTGTTCCTTAAAATAATTTCATTGTTTTTATTCTTTTTCTTTGTATTGAGTTGTTTAAGTGTTTTTCTAAATTTGATGATCAATGCAGAAAAAAACCAAAAACCTGTTTCAACTTTGAGAAGTAATGAATGAAATAAAACAAAAAAGAAAATCTTGCTAAACTTGTCTCAGCCTGATTGACCGTCTTCTCATACAAAACTTTCTCGCACTATTTTTTTTTTTGTTTAATAGTTTTAATTTTGCAAACTTCTATTTTGAGAAACATTAATCAGAAATTGTGATTAGGAATTTTAAGATGAAAGGACAAAAAAAACATTTTGGTCAACCAACGATGATGGCCATTTTTCAAATAAACTAAATTTAGCAAGATCTTGTTAAAAATGATACTTTATTTATATACTAGAGTGGCTACCTGTCATCGGTTGGGTAGAAGGGGGGTAATAAAAAGTTAGTCTTGCAGATCCATTAATTGTTTTGTTTTACGGCATATCAACCTTAATGGGTCATTTAATGCTGACAAAGTTTTGAAATAAATTCATTCTTAATGGATATTCAATTTCTTTTAAAAACTCTGTTTTTCTATATAACCTATGGATAGGACCCTAACAGGTACTACCACTCTGGGCCAGAGTGGATTCATTGATTCCTTCATTAATGGCCATTTTTCAAATAAACTAAATTTAGCAAAGGCTTGTTAAAAATGACAGTTTATTTATATACTAGAGTGGCTACCTGTCATTGACTGGGTAGAGGGGGTTAAGGCAACTGGTGTAGGAGAAGGAAAACTCTGAATTCAAACCTGTTAAACGCTGCTTAAGAAATTGACCTTGTGTTGCATCCTGCTCATGCAGAGGGATTGGTAAATATATATATATATATAAACATATATATATATATATATATATATATATATATATAGGTCATTTCCTATAAGTCTAACATAAACAAACGGGAACCACTCTTGACTGATAAATTATTTATCTATTTATTGACCTACTAGGAAAAAAGAAGACGAGGTTAGGGTTTAGGGTTTGTTAAATGGGAAAATAAATAGATAATTTATCAGTCAAGAGTGGTTCCCCTTTGTTTATGTTAGACTCATAGGAAATAACCTATATATATATATATATATATATATATATATATATATATATATTAGAAGCAGCTACCTGGCGTTGCCTGAGTAGAGGAGGATAATAAAAAGTTAGTCTTGCAGATCCATTGATCATTTTGGTTTTACGAGGTACGTCAGAAAAGTTCCAGGACTGGTGTCACAAAAAATGTTATTTCAAATCCAAACTACAAGTTACCCCCTTCAAAGTAACCACCCCCTCCCAGAGTCTAATGCACTTTCCCATCCTTTTCCGACACATTTGCATGCACTACGAGTAACATCTAAGTTGTATTTTGGGAATATTATAAATTTTATCAATTCTCTTTTAGAATTCTCTCTTTCTCTCTTAATTGTTATTTAATATATTTTTCTTATATACAATATCACTCATAAATAAATGACCATGTGCCAGACTAAGCTTGGTAAATACAATATCACCCATAAATAAGTGGCCTTGTGTTAAATTAGGTAACATATACAGTATCACCCATAAACAAATGACCCTGTGCCAGACTAAGCATTGTAAATACAATATCACTCATAAATAAGTGGCCTTGTACTATATTATACAGGAGCTAAGTTAATAAAGTGAAGATTTTAATTCTATAAAAAAAAAAAGTGAATTCAATTCCAATTTTTACCATTTTAGGAATGTTGATTAATTTCCCAAAACAAATGAAAAGTCTGGGAGAAAAAAATCTACAAGATTCCTTTTTTGCTAAAGAAATTTTTCTCATCAACATCAAAGATCTAAAATTGAAAGAAAAGAGAACGATTAGTGTCAGCCAATTTTTGGCATCTTCATCCTGAACAGCATCTTGATAAAGAAAAGAAAAGAAAAAAAAAAAGCAACTAATTCTGATCTGACTGCAAAAAATCAATAGTGTGTTTCCTCCTCAATTGGCTTGTTGCATTTTAACTGGCTATGATGTCATAGTGATGTCATAGTGATGTCATAATGATGTCATCATGACAGTTTGGGTTAAATATAGCTCAATGGAATCATTGGGAGGAGTTCATTGAGAAATCATGAATTTTTGGCCGTTCGATAATGGGACAAAATTAAGTAGAATAAAATCACAGAGCGAGAGAGGAATTTTGGTGTAAGTAGGCTGAGAAAGGAGAAGAATGCAAGAGTTTATTTTGGTATGGATCGGTCAGCGAGTGAACCTAGCTAAATAGACTCATGTAGTGGTATGACCAGTTTTGTCACCCTCAGCCCTCCCCCCAACAAAACCTGTGGCTATATGCTGAATTGTGTATACGCTCAATGTATCTCTCTTTTAAAATGAAGAAAATTTTTGGAGTGAGTGCACGAGTGTGTTCACTTCAAATATTATGAATTTTTGGCGATGGAGGGGTAGGGTAAAATCAAAAAATTCATTCAAAGCACGTACTGCGTTCAAATCATCAAAATCATTCGAAATTGGGATATCTTAAGTAGAATAAAGTCATAGAGAATGCGGTATTTTGGTGAAAGTAGGCTGCACAGGAAAGAATGCAAGCGTTTATTTTTGGATGAATCGGTCAACGAGTGTACCTAGCTAGTTATCAACTCTCTCTTTTAAAGTTTTTTAATTACCATGATTATTAGTGTATATATATATGTACCAACCCTTCCGCACGAGCAGGATGTGACACAAGGTCAATTTTTTTAAGCGGAGTTTAATAGGTTTGAATTCAGAGTTTTCCTTCTCCTAGACTGGTTGCCTAACCAAGGTTAAAGAGCCCAGTCTGCCCTACTATTTATCCATAGCTGGGAGGAGAGTAGTTGGATGCATACCTTTCCCAATGGTATTAGCGATATGTGAAATGAAAAAACAGCCTTGTCCAGGATTCGAACTTGGGTCGATGAGTCCATTTCCCACGACTCTAACCATTACACCACTGTGTCCATTATTCGTCATGATTATATGTGTATGAGGCATATTTTTTTCCAAATTTTAAAGCCTAAAAGCTAGGGGGGGTGTATATTATACAAGAGAAATAAATATTCCCTTTTTTGTGGGGAGGAGGGGGGCCTGTGTTTCACCATATTTGTTTTGGTATCACTGAAAATAAATTATATCTATAAATAAAAAAAGAAAGTTGGCAGAGTGGCCTATTGTCGATATCATCCAAACAGTGAAGGAGTCTATCCCCTTTTCACTAGTGCTGGGCCAGAGAAATTGTTTTTTGCTGAGGTGGAGCACCACACCTACCATTAGCTTCTCACTTCAGTAATGCTGATAGCTTTTTGATTTAGTGCATCATGGGACAAACATATTTCCTTTGAATGAGTCCCTGGGAAAATTTATGGGTCCCAACTAAAATTTCTTAATAGATTGTAGGGTTTTTATTTACAATTTGGGGAAACAACTAAAGCCATCCAACTCCTACCTTGTAACCTATCCTGTGTAATTCATTTCTAAGAAACTATTGAAATGTATTTACAGTTAGCTTGAAATGGTGAGGGAAGAAAAAAGAAAAACACTGGGATGCATAGATATGATTTTACTGTGTCCTTTTAGATTTTTGTGTCCCAGGGATGTAGGGTTTTTATTTATGATCTGGGAAAACAACTAAAGCTGTCTAACTCCTACCTTGTAACCTATCCTGTGTAATATCGTTTCTAAAAAACTATTGAAATGCATTTACAGTTAGCTTGAAATGGTGATGGAAGAAAAAAGAAAAACACTGGGATGCATGTATATGATTTTACTTCATTCTTTTAGATTTTTGTGCGTCAGGGATGCAAGAAGCGTACTTATCAGCATCTCTGCACTTTACTGCACAGATCAGATAACCCAATCTGTGATATTCATGTGCTGAGTTGGAAAGGACTGATATTGAACTCAGAACCTTGCGATTCCAAGGCCAATGCTCTACTGAACTAATGTGTAACAAACATTTCTGTTTTACACCACAACAGAAAAAATATCCACTGGAATGTGTGTTTGTTTATAATTTGTTTTTAAAAATGTGACTTCATTTTCGTGACCTTATTTTCGTGACCTTATTTTCATTAAAAAGTTTGTTATATTTCCGTGTGAACAATATCTTTGACTTTGCCCTAAATACTGTGTAAATTTTGTGTTTCAAAACATTATTTCAACTATTTCTCTGAATTTTTGAGATGAGGCTTCATAATTTGGATTATTTGGATTATTCGGAATATTGTCCTCATCTTTATTTTGAGATGAGGCTTGATAATTTGTATTATTTGGATTTTTCAGACTATTGTCCTCATCTTTATTGTTATCTACACTATTTCTCTGAATTTTTTAGATGAGGCTTGATCATTTGTATTATTTGGATTATGAATACCTGAAGAAGGCCGGAGGGCATATCGGTCAAAACATTGTGCAGATAACAATAAGGATGAGGACAATAGTTTGAATGATCCTAAAAAATCACCAAAAAAAATGAATAAAAAGCTAAACACCAAACCCTAACGTCATCTTTGCCTACAATATCTCTATTAATAATGGAGATTCGCTTCCGTTTTTTTTCTGTGTAACAAAAATTACGTCACTGCTTACATCACATTACCCAAAATCATCATAACATAGAATAAATACACTCAAAATTTGAACATGCAACATTAGACAGTCCTCATTGTTTTTTAAACCAAGTTTTAATAAATACATGACTGGTATTATATATCTATATATAGTTTGTTTTATTTTAATACATATTTAAAGTTTACATTTCAAATTGTTTTATTTTTTAATCCTTTAATTAATTTGATGATTTTACTTACTTAGGGTACAAACTCGCTGACATTGAATTTTTTACTCCCACCCCTCAGGCAATATGTTTCAAAAATCTATTTTTACATTGCCCGGAGGGTGTTTTTTTATTTTGTACTAATATATATAAAATGAAGACAATGGTAAAAGACACTTTATAAAAGCAATCTTCATTAGAGCACATTTATTGCTGAATGAAAGAAGGAACACAATTCAACAATATATCTGCTCTGATGAAGAACGGTGTTTATAAAGAATCCTTTACAATTGTCTTCTTTTCAATTTTAAAATGATTTAAATTAAATTACACTTTATAAACCCCACAGGTTGAAACAAATATCTGTTAGCATATTATTTAATATTTCTTTTTCTTTTTCATCATACTGTCAGATTTATTTCATTTATTATTGTTCACTCCTTTTGAGTTTTTCACATCAGTGTTAGCTAATGGTCTTTCACTGGAGTCTGAGTGACAGCAAGTCTTCTCGAGTCTCCAGGACTCTTCTAAGTATTCTAGCAGATTGCAGCAGTGCAGTATTCTGGATGGTCTCAATCTTTCCTCTGATGTCCAGATTTTCCAATCCTTTTGGGACCGTTGCAAGTGCACCAACTACAATTGGTATCACTTTGACTTTCATATTCCATAATTTTTTCAGTTCTCTGGCAAGGTATTTGTCCATTTTTTCATTTTCCTTTAGCTTCACCCTGTGATCTGCTGGAACTGCAAAATCCACCAGTTGACAAGTTCTTTCTTTTTTTGTTTATCAACACTAGGTCTGGTCTTCTTGCTGGGATAAGGTAATCCGTTTTTATTTCAAAGTCCCAGAGAATTTTATGCGTTTCATTCTCAAGAACAAATTCTGGTTTATGCATATACCATTTTGTTGAATGGTCAAAATTTAATTTTTTGCATAATTCCCAGTGGATCACCTTCCCAACCCAGTCGTGTCTATTATTATTATTATTATTATTATATATGTATATATATATATATATATATATGGTTGAGAGTGGAGGAAAATGTGAATATAACAACACAAACGACACAAACGACTAAATTCAATTGATATTTTGCCTCATTATTGGCAAAAGCTTTCTCAAAATTTATAAAAGCAGAATGTACAAGCATTTATGTCAATAAAGTTTTGAGAAAGTTTCAACCAATAATGAGGCAAAATATCAATTGAATTTAGCTGTTTGTGTTGTTATATCCATATTTTCCTCTATTCTCAACCACATTTTGTTGGATTTATTCAATCCTTCACTCCTCATATATATATATATATATGGTTGGCAACCTTCCGTCTATTTTAGACGATGGCGTAGTTTGTTTTTTTTCTCTCTCTCTCTCACTTACAGCTACGTGAGTGGCTGAAACAGACCGATCCTCGAATGGCAGTCTCTGGTGCAATGGCTGCAAACAAAAGGTGATGCTTTCTGTAGGTGTTGGGGGTGCTTCTGTTTCTCCTTTCTTTTAGTTCTCTTTTCTGTGGCAGCTTTTTTCCTCTCTTTTTCACTTCTTTTTGTTCCTTGTTTGACGAGGAGGCGCCAGGTTGCACGGTCTTCTGCACAAACCTCCCACGTGTCTATGTCGATGCGGCATGTCTTCAGGTCTCTCTTGCAGACATCTTTGAAGTGTAGGCATGGTCTCCCTGCTGGTCGGGTGCCCTCCACTAGTTCATATATATATATATATATATATATATATAATGAAATGTATTGTGTACAGTGCTCAGGTGCACCACAACTCATCAAAGTCTCATGTCAAGTACACAGAATAATGTATTAGTATAATATGCATGTATGTGTGTGCGTGTGTGCATATGTATGTGGAGAGTGGCATCAGGTATAGTGTCGGCGGTCTACAGGAAGCATGGAGGCCTTGAAAGACTCAGTGCTTCGGCAGCCTACAACAGACGCGGGCAGTTTATTCCATGTCTCCGCAACTCTGAGCATGAAAAAATGTTTCCGAAAGTAATGTGAGCAGTGCTGTTTTCTGACTTTGTAGGCATGCCCACGTGTGTTAGAAAGATGGAGATCAAAAAGGTGCTCAAGAGTTGCTGTTGTTAAGATGATTAATGACCTTATGAGCGTTTATATATATATATATATATATATATATATATATAACGAACCGTTTATCGCGAAAGACACACATGCGTAATTGACTGCAATTAATCAATATCTTGATTAATTCAGTGGATTTGACCCTGAAGATCCTTATGGTGAAACTCGAGTAGGTTATCTCTTGTACCTATATTATAATATATATATATATATATGTATATATATATTGTAGGCATGTTTTCTCAAAGATGACACAAGGAATTTGTGTTTAGCTTTTTATTCTTTTTTTTTTGTGAATAAGATATTGTGAATGTAGTTGTAGGCAGTTTCAAAATAGTCCCAATGTTTGAGTAGTATGACTATGAGCTAGGGGTAGGGGTAGGGGTAGGGGTAGGGGTGCTGAATAAAAAAAGCTTAACACCAAATTCTTATCTGTCATATTTAATAAAACATGCCTAAAAGAGAATCTGCTGCCTAAATACACATCATACATAGATACAAATATAGATAGATTTGTATATATATATATATATATATATATATATATATGTATATACACAAGGTGTGTCAAAAAAGTATCAAGATTTTTTGTACTTTTTGACACACTGTATTCTGAAAAAAAAATGTTCCACTCATTGTTCATTTCTATCTTGATAAATACAGCTTTAGCTTGGTACTTTTTTGATACACCTTATATTCTGAAAAAAATTAATGAATAGAATGTTATTTTTTTTTCTTCAGAATACAAGGTGTGTCAAAAAGTACAAAAAATCGCAATACTTTTTTGACACACCTTGTATTTAAAAAAAAAAACAAAACAAAAAAAACCAAACATAATCCATTTTCCCATCTATGGGTTAAATAGAAAAACATGAGTTGATAAACAAAATTGTATTATCCATTAAGAATTGATTTATTTCAAAACTTTATCGGCATTAAATGACCCACTGAGGTTGATATGCCGTAAAACAAAACCAAACCAAACCAAAATAATCCATTTTGTGGACCTTTTTTTTTATAAAATATCTAATTTTCTCCCGTTGGACCCATAAAAACACTTTTTATATATGAATATATATAGTTATTTACTAAGCTTACCTTAGATGAGGCACAAGGCCAGAAGTATGGGGCGCCCAATAAGAATCGAACTCACTAACAATGGTCTGCGAATCTAGCTTGCTAACCATTACACCATGTGAGGTGCCCCACGTTAGTAACATATAGATAAAATTGGTATTAACCAAGTGATGTTAGTAAAATGTTTGGGATATACATCTATATTTATATAAGCAATATATCATGTGAGTGAAAGAAAAAAAAGAAAAAGATTCTTGTTGATTTCTTGACACTCCCACAACTAAGAACTAATCAATATTTCCCTTAGTTGGCGATGACGTCATGATGACTGGTTTAGCTAATTTTAGTTAAATGGATCCGGTATTCTTGACAATTTAGAAGATCTGACTCACTTTAGTCAAATTGGTTTTGTTTTATTAGAATTTATGGGGTATCACAAGGTTTGGTGTTTTAAGGTTAAAAAGGGAATTGTGGTTGTGATGTTGCGTGAAGGGCGGCTTTCAGCATGACTTGAGCATAATTTGTTGAATGAATCTAATGTGGTCAAGAAATGGGGGATTAGTTTACAACTTGGTTATAATACCAAAATGATCCCTCACTTTACATCCAGAAACACAAATGGCTAAAAAAAGTTTAGGTCATCTTACACCGTTTGGTTAAAAATAAACAACAACAATTGATTAAAAAGGGTTGATATACGATAAAAACAACCAACAAAATAAAATGTTTGTTATCTATATATTAATACTCTTGTTCCTTAATTGTATGACTCCCTCCGATCAATCGCTTGGTCACGTCAAGCCCTAGCACCTATATGATTGCCCCAACCCTATTGCCCTTATGGCAAGCCCCAACCCCTTTTTATCATATGGGTGCTAGAAGGCGGTGACTGAGGGTCTACATGTCCTGGGAATGACGTTAAACTCTATCTGATGGTGAGGTTCCAATTTTGGAGGTTTGGGGAATGTGGAGCACCCCTTCATCACCATTGCTCCCTGGTCCACTCTGACCCGGAGTGGTAGTACCTGTTAGGGTCCCATCTATGGGTTAAATAGAAAAATGTATTTATAAAAAAATTGTATTATGCATTAAGAATTGATTTATTTCAAAACTTTATCGGCATTAAATGACCCACTGAGGTTGATATGCCGTAAAACAAAACCAAATCTAACAAATTAATTGTATGACTGATATCATTTTAAAACACTGTTTGGTTAAAAATAAACTAGGATTGATTGATAAATAAAGTCTCCAATTCCATAAAACAATTTTCAGACAGAATAATGAAACTGCTATAAAAAAATTTAAAAAATGAAGTCAGTTTATTTCTTTTCAAAACTTTTGGTTTATTTTCGAACCAATCACAATTCAGTGATGAGTATTTTTCCAAACATTATTTCAAACTTTTCCATTTCGTACATGAAGTAAATTTCTGGTGTACTGTTGCCCATAACAATGTCAATTTGAACATTAGCTGAACAAGACTGACCTTTTATAGACTCAATTTCAGAAGCAATCAAGCATCTTTGGTGACAAATTGGGGATTTACAGAGGGTAGACAAAATGTTGGACCATATGACCTTTAGGCACCCCTTTTGCAATCGATTCATAAGGACATTTTTTTTCATTTACACCGTCAAAATCCGGTTGTTTGTTAACAGACGATTTTTAGATTTTTTTAAAAAATTATAAAACTAACCCCTAATCCTAACCCCTAACACTAACACCTAACCCTAACCCCTAATAAACGACCGGATTTTGGTGGTGTAAATGAAAAACATGTCCTTATGAAAGGAGATAGCAAAATGGGTGCCTAAAGGTCATATGGTCCAACATTTTTTTATTGCTTTATATTTAACCTGAATTTAGTATTTATTTTAAAACCCTAAGAACAAGGAACAAGAGTATCCAGCTACCTTAAACCTTAAAATACCAAAACATCTTGCTACCTCATAGGTTACTCTAGAAGGAAAAAAAATAGAGGGGGGGTAAAAATAAATATTCGACTCAACAGGTCCTTGTTGAGGGGGGGGGTGCAAAAAGAAGCGAGTCAAACACCTTCTCAACAATTTTGTCTACAACAATGTCGTCTACCAGCAGCTGAAGTCACAACACTCTTACTGCCGTCACCCCACTTCTACTTCTACTGTCGTTTCCCCTTATCATTTGGGCACATCAGCTGAATATCGCGCCCGTGCACAATTCTCGTGCATTCGGATGGACATGTGTAGACCCCAAAATCCAGGCACCTGAATTGCACCTTGCGTCTATCCAGCGCCTAAATCGCATTTCTTTGCATTCCAGAGGGCACGGGTTCGACTCCGGAAGGCAAGACACTCTCACTCTTTTTCGAAATGAGTACGGTGGTACTCGTTCTCCATCACAGTTACATTGAAATATTCACTTCTATTTAGGATGCAGTGTATTTGACAAATATCAAAATTTTCGAAGTAGACATTTTACTTTGGCAATGAAAGGTAAATCTCCATTTTTTTTTTTTCAAACTAAAACAAGGAATAAAAATAAAGATCAAACATTTTTGAAATTACCAAATAAAAGAAATCAGCAAGAACAGCAAATAGTGAATAAGTAATACTGAAAACAAGAGGCTAACAAACATGTGAGTCAAATACAAGGACTTTATTCTGTATTAATGGTTTTGGGGTAACAGTAGCAGCAGGGACAGAGCAGGGTGAGTATAGTATCTACAGCAACTGAGGTAGGTTTCGTTTGGGCCCACCAGCAGTGTCCTTGTTGTGATATATATATAACATTCATGACAAATGAATACCATTATCTGGGCCGGATTTAGGCGTTAAGATGACCGTGGAGTAGAGGCCCTTATGGTGTAATGGTTAAAAAAACAACGTTCCATTCATTGTTCATTTCTATCTTGGTAAATACAGTTTTAAACTTGGTACTTTTTTGACACACTTTGCATTCTGAAAAAAAAAAATGAATGAATGGAATAATATAATCTGCATTATTCGGACTCTTGTCCCCATCTTCATTGTTATTTGTACAATGTTTCGGTCGATATGCCCTCCGGCCTTCTTCACGTATTTCTTCTCGGACTTGGGAACCTTTTTTTCAAATTCGGGAACTTTCTTGTCATAATCAGGGGCCATCATGGAACTTCGAACTCAACCCTTTATTTAGTCCACAGGGGTATCCTGTTCTCATTCCGCTAACCATAACTGGGGTAGGAGTTGTGTTAATTATTTTTCTATGTTACTGCCTCTACTCAGGATTGAACCCGGAATCCAGATAATAACTGTCACTTAGAACTGTCTTAACCTAACTACCTTATCCACTAGGCCATGTGTCCAATTATACAAATAACAATGAAAATGGGGACCATAGTCCGAATAATGCAGATAATACTAATCATCAAGCCTCGTCTCAAACATTCAGAGAAATAATGAATGGAATGTTGTTTTTTCCCAGAATGCAAGGTGTGTCAAAAAATGCAAAAAAGCTTAATACTTTTTTGACACACCTTATATATATATATATATATATATATATATAATCTTCATACAATGACTGCTATTTACACAGTAGCATTGAAACCAACAAAGCCTTCATCAGATGATGACTCTGGGTTCAGGCATGGTTTCGGGGCCGAAGCATCATTACCACTAACCCAGAGCATCCCAACAGTATCTCATGATACTACCAGACTTTAGTATTATTAGTGTTATTCGGACTATTGTCCCCATCTTCATTGTTATTTGTACGTTTCGGTCGATATACCCTCCAGCCTTCTTCAGGTATTTCTTGTCGGACTTGGGAACCTTCTCGGACTCGGGAACCTTCTTTTCGAACTTGGGAACTTTCTTGTCGTATTCGGGAGCCAAATATCGGCCGAAACATTGTACAAATAACAATAAAGATGGGGACAATAGTCCGAATAACGCAGATAATACTAATCTTCAAGCCTCATCTCAAACATTCAGAGAAATAATGAATGGAATGTTGTTTTTCCCCAGAATACAAGGTGTGTCAAAAAGTGCAAAAAAGCTTGATACTTTTTTGACACACCTTATATATAATCTTCATACAATGACTGCTATTTAGTCACAGTAGCATTGCAACCAACAAAGCCTTCATCAGATGATGATTCTGGGTTCACGCATGGTTTCAGGGGCCGAAGCATCATTACCACTAACCCAGAGCGTCCCAGCAGTATCTCACGATACCACCAGACTTTGTCAGTTTGATATCACATTGTAGGATTTCCATATCCATGCTGATGTGGTTAGAGCTTTATCCTGGATCTTTTTTATGTATTTCCTCTTGTCTGGTAGAGAAAGTCCAAGTTTAGACAAAAATGCCGAGGTTGAGTTGGTAATAAATTCCCGGTATCCAACTTCGATAAGAAATCCATCCATTATCCATGCATTTCTAACACATTGTTCTCGTAGATCTTCATATTTTTCCAACTTCCGCTAATGTGTCCAGTCAAGATTTTCCTCAAATGGAACTGTTAATTCAATGATAAAAACTTTCTTTTGATTAACAGACCAAATGACAATATCAGGATGCTGGGCCATTAACGTTATTTCAGTTGGAAAAACGAATTGATGTTCCAAGTCACATGCAATGTGTCAGACCATGCAGCTATCAAACAGTGATGAAATGTGCCTATTTTTACGTGAAAATTTCAAAATGTTTCCTTCTTTAACGAAATGTACTGCTTTGTTTGCAGTCTCACAACACACCTTCGACGCCTCCGCAACAATCTCGAGGACTTCATTCTGCCTCCACGTGTAGCTTCTTAGAGCATATTCGCATCCCGTGAGAATATGTTTCCGGCTAGCAGTTTTCCCACATGTTTTGCATAGGTCTGACGTAGCTAACCCCCAGACGTGAAGGTTGACTGGTGTTGGTAATATGTCATAGACTGCCTTTATCAGGAAACTTAATTTTTTAGGCTCCATATGTCTGATATATTGGTCCTCTCACTTGGTGCAATGGTTAACAAGCTAGGGAATCAGACCATTAGAGTGAGTCTATTTGCTGTACCAAAGAAATCCCATGGTAATTTTGTTGGTTCATTGTATTTTATAATATTAAAAATTCTGAAGTATGGATTATTGTCCTTGTCTACGAGACTCTCTATCGAACCAACCAATCACGAGCCAGCATACTTTGGCGGCAAAGCCAAAGAGACAATTTCTTTCCTGCTCTTTTCTGATTGACCAGCAACAGAGTCAGACGTCAAAATAGAACGTCTATCATATCCAGCAACTATCAGATGGCCGTAGCTAAGGGGCTTCGATAACTAACCCTACCTCAGGATTTCAGTTAAGTGGACAAATTGTAAACATTTGTGCAGATAAACCAAAAAGTCTGCAACCCTATTGTTTTATGTCTGTAATACAGGTCTTTTATTCCAATTCTAGTTGTTTGGTTATTCTTTAACTCTTAACCTGTCTGACACACTCTTCGTTTATTTTATAATAATTGTGTAGGATTTTGGAAATGAAGTGGAAAAACATTTCTTGAATTTTGGGATTTGGGAATCAATAAAAGTAATGGTTGATTGACATTGGGGGTTGATATAAGTAAAAGTAAGTAAAGTCGTCGGGGAGGCCTAATGTTGGTATCAGCCAGATAGCAAAGGAGTCTATCCCTTTTCACTTGCTCTAGACCAAGGAAATTGTTTTTTCAGCATCGTAATCAGAGCGCCACACCTACCATCTGCTACTCACTTTACCGCACAGATCCCTGTGTTACTCATATGCTGAGTTGGTGAGGTCCAGTATCAAACTAGGAACCTTGAGGTTCCCAGTCGAACTCTCTTTCGACTGAGCTAAATCGGCCCTAACCTTACTCATAATGAGAATTTAATGAAATAAACAGTTTTAAACTAGTACACTCATAAATTCCATTACCCCATACATGGGACCACCTGCCAAAATATCTCTCTAATATAAACAACTGACAAAGCCTAGGATGATGATAAAAAATGAAGCCAGAATGTTCTGGAACCTCCAGTGAAAAAAATATAAAAAATCCACCGCATTTCCAATTCCATTTCAATAAAGTTGCAGTCTGAAGAAGTTTGTTTGATATGGGTGGAAATAGATCTATAACTGCTAATATGACTGATATTTAAACCTTTTTCTTTACCATATATATATATATATATATATTATATATATTAATATTATATTTTTGCTTGAAGGCAATTACAATGCGCATATTGCAATTATAGAAGATAATAATGACAAGTGAATTTCGCAAAGAATTACTCGGTGTGTAGAATAACGTACAGACTGTTTCAACTTTATTAAGTCTCATCAGCGATGTATACTAACGATTTCCCTCCAACAGAAATCGAAACCGGGACTTCAGCAGGATAGTCAGAAACTATACTGTTTCGGCCACGATACAGCACTGAGAAATTCCTCCGAAATTAACCTGTCAATTATACTGAGACGTCTCTACCATATGAGGTAAGAGGGCGCTGAGTAAACAATAACAAACTCGGGCTTTTAAGCTCTTCGGCGAAGGAAATAAGATTTTTGGATGTTTGTTTATTTTAGAAGCATTGTTGATTAAAGTATATATATTAATATTTATATTTTTGCTTGAAGGCAATTACAATGTGCATATCGCATAAAATTCGATAATTATAGAAGATATATATATATATATATAAGCTTAGTTGTGACACAAGGCCAGAAGTATAGGTCGCCCAGTGAGAATCGAACTCACTAACAATGGCCTTCAAATCTAGTTTGCTAACCACTGTATCACATGAAGTGCCCAATATAAACAATTTCAAAATAATACCTAATAATGAAGTATAAGGGAAAAACAAAAGCTAGTTTTTAATTAAATTCAGTTGATACTTTTCGAAATTTAAGGTCAATTTTGAAATGTGCAATTACGTCACAGAAATATGAGTATCACATCACATTCAGCAGTTAATAATACTGATACAATTTTTTTTTTTTTTTCTAAGAAAGCTAGAAAAAAGTGGAAAATAAATAATAATAATTTTTGCCGTTGAATTAATTTTGAATTTAAACATATTTTAATTTTTTTCCTCGCGTTAATTGAAAATACTTGAAGATACATTTTTTTTTACTTTTAAGATCAGTTTTAGTTGAAAAAAAAAAACAAAACAAAAAAAAACAGTAAAAATGCTATCGTATGTTCCCTTTTAAGAGAGCATTTTTTTTTTCTTCTATCTTCTATCCACACCTTCGGTCTTTTGCCTTTTTATTTATACTGTAATTAGTTTCGAAATTTTGGAAGCGCAAAATCTCAGTGGTGTTATTAAACACCACTGATATTTTGCGCTCCCCAAAATAACAGGTAGCAGTCAAAGTTAAGTGACTTGAAAAAAAATTAGAAAGTTTTAAAATAAAATAACTGATGCATTATAAAATTCATTCATTGATAAATCAACACTGAAAATTTCCTTAAAATCGGATAGTTCCCTGATATTTGGAATTTTTTTTTCAAACAGGGGAGGGTTAAATTTGTTTTGTAAAACGTGGATTTTTCGACAAATTGGATATACCTATAATATGCATATTATTACGCCACATTAACTTTTCAAATAACCACTGCAACAATTTTAATTAATTTAAATGAAAAAAAAAAATGAATTTAAATTAAGACCTTGCAAAAAAAAAATTAATTAAAAATCTTTTGAAAAATTGTATTTTGAAAAGTTTATAATTTGTCGTGAATGTTTGACTTTGTACGCATGTTTCTATGACGTAATATTCCATCTCCCAAATCCTAAATGAACCGCTTTTCTTAGAATTTAAATCACTGGTGAAAATTTTAAGTAGATATTTCTTTTAATGGTCTAGAAGAAAAAAATGAATTCTTGATATTTATCAACATTAACAACAAAACGAAGAGAAAAAAAAAGGTTTTTCATTTAAAAGAAAAAGAATTAAAGAAAAAAAAGTTTAACAAAACGATAGAGAAAGAAAGGAAGAGAGAGGGGGAGAGAGAAAACGAAAGAGAAAGAGAGTAAGAGAGAGGAGTGCAGAGAGAGAATTGAAAAAAAAGTTTAACAAAACGAGAGAGAGAGAGAGAGAGAGAGAGAGAGAGAGAGAGATGAAAAAAAAAAGCCCAGACAACAAAATCCGAGTTTTGTTGCGGCAACAAAGTGTAAGTGTGAGTGATTATGACTCTCCACAACTTCCTTTCTTTTGTATTTGACGCTATTTTGCTATCAAACCAATCTTCTATATTGTTTTGTTTTTTCTTCTTCTCTTCTTTCTAAAATCAATAATCAATAATGCCCAGCTGAAATTTTTTGGGGGAAAGCAAAATCTAACCCGAATTGGTGGAGTGCGCCTTTTCCCCTAAAAATTGATTCCCAAGCCGAATAATAATCCCGCTCCGATTTTAGTCCGACTCAATAAAGTTTAGTCATATTAGATAACTTAGCTTAATTTGGCACAATGCCCAAAATACAGGACACCCAGTGAGAATCGGACTCATTAGTAAAGGTCTGTCTCGTCTAACTCATTAGGAATTTACGCAAGGTGCCCCTTAAGCATATCGGGTTGAAAGAGAGAGAGAGAGGAAGCAACTAGGATGTACTTTCATATTGCAATTTGATATTTATTTTTTTGATAGTTTATTCTTCGGTATGGAGTGCGATATATCAAAATAGTATCTTGTATATCAGCAATAGTGGCTCTTTCTTTTGATGACCCCTTTTTTCTTAGTCTACTTTCTCAACGTTCCTTTATTTATTTTGCTTTAACTTGATTACGTCAGAGTTCTCCTTTTTCTTTCACTTCTTTGGACTATTTTTTTAGACAACCAGTTTTCCCATTAAAATTCTTCGGACATCAGCCACAAAATATAACATAAATTTAAATTTTATATTCAGATTAAAATTTATACACACTGCATAAAGTTCCTTCGTGTACCTTTTGGAAAATAAATGGTATTTTTTGGTTTTAATTTTTAAAAACCTTGGACAATTCAAACCTTTTTTTTTTTAATTTTTTTACTGCTCCTGCCCATTGCAAAAAATGGTGGTTTATTAAAGTTTGTATGAAAGGAAAGAAAAAAAACAAAACACAACAAAATTACGGTAAATTTGAAGGGTGAGTAAAAATAAATGTTTTTTTTTTTTTCATAAATTTTACCCCTTGAAAATTAAAAAAAAATCAAACTGATTTATTGAATGCTTTGGTGTTAAAGCCTAATGTTGTGTTGGTCAATGTACCCACCAGTTGTGCGGTCAGTGTTACTATCATTCATTTCGTTTTGTCTTTATTTTCTTTTTTTAAAGTAATTATATCCACTCCATTGTTTTTAAAGTTATCAATTATACGCTAACTACTCTCATCGCCAGGTGCGAACATTTGGGTGCGTTTTTACAAAGTTTTTAATTTTCGTTAATTATTTTGAAGAATATTTTTGCTTATTTTCAAAGTTGATATTTTTAATGTTCTTTCTTTCCTTATTTATTTTTTGTCAAATTTGGTATCGTTTATTTATTTATTGTTGTTTTAAACCAAAAAACATGCAAGACAGGTGCTCGACTCCAACCCAAAGAAATTCGCGTTTTCTTTGAGCTAGTGGGACAATTAAAAAAAGAAAAGAAATGCTTTGTTATTTTTTAAATTCTTTTTATAGAATTACATTTTAAGTTTTTCTCTCTTTAAAATCCTAAAGATATCTGAATCTATTTTCGAACTTGGGATAATAAATAAAATTGAATTAAAGTTTAAAGCTTACTTAAAATCAAAAATCGTATTTAAATTCTACTTAATTTTTTTTTTTTTTTCGCTATTCTAATTTCTAAGTATAACTTTGTTTTATAATTTCATTTTGAATAAATCTTTCTTTTCACGCTCCACACGCCCTTGTTATTTATTTATTTATTTATTTAGCTTTTATTTTATAAATTTAAAATAAATTAAAACTTGAGATTTAATGGTTTCGCCAATCTGACACCGGAAGTAGATTTAGAGTGGACGTTTTCTAAGCTTACACCGTAAACAAATATCATGAGATTTGTCGCTTTTTTTGCATTCATTTCTTTATTAAACCTACAATCATTTTGCTCGATTAAGTCATTCAAATTTTGTTATGTTCTTTTGTTTTATTTAATTATTTATTATATTGAAAATTTGTCTGTGGAAAGCTATGCGGATTTTTTTTAATTACTTGTCACGTGGATGAAAAATTTATTGAAACTAATTTTTTTTTTTAGTTACGTAAGGAAAATAATCAACATTATTTGAGAAAGTCCACGTGTTCATTTTGAAAAACCAAAATAATTTCTTTATTTTAACTTTTTTTAAATTTTATAAAAACAAAATTATTTACTAATTACCCCCCCCCCCCATTTAAGATAAACAAAATGTCCAAAACAAAAATATCAGAAGAAAGAAAAAATGCCGGTCGTTTGTAATAATTAGTTTTCCTTCTCCCAAATGAGTTGGATTAATGAATATTGTAAAAAAAAATTTATTCTCCTGACCCGAAACGAAGGGTTGGGGAGGGAAATTCAGGAAAAATACTTTTTTAGCTTTTAATGTTTTTGGTAAGGAGCATCACCAACCCATTAATATTGGAAAAAGATTGAACTTTACGGTATTATTCGCTCACCCCCAGGTTATTTGCCTTACCACTTAACCGATTTTAACGGATACACAACAACAAGACTAAAATGCAAGTAGAGATTTTTTTGTTTTTTTTTTTTTTTTTGTCGTTATTAAAGACGACCAAGGGTCAAAATCTGGGACTGTTGCTATTTTGTGTAAATCTCTACCTTGAATTTAAGATTTTTTATTTTATTTGCACAGCTTTTCCTTTCCTTTCTTTCTTTATCTCTTGAAAGTCAACAGGCACGAAAGTAGTTAGAAAAAAAGAAAAAAAAAGTTAATTTTTGCACTTTAACTTTAAACAGAATTTTAACTATTTTGTATTTTGACAACTTTCAAGGTAAATTCTATACATATTTTTTGCATATTTATATCTCAAGATAGGTAAAAAAAAAAAAAAAATTTTTAAATGAACCGAAAATTTAAAAAAAAAAAATAAAAATCAAGCCAGCCTGCATGTCATTTTGATCTGCAAAAAAATAGTTGATTTGCCAATTCTACTTATTTTTTTTTTTTTTTTTACCACAAAAAAAACCCGAAAAAACGTGGGTCGACTAGGAACCTAAAAAAGTGTGTGTGTGTGTGGGGGGTTGATTGTTTAAAATTAAATTTTCAACGAACGTCGTACAAATTCAAGTTTACACATGTTTTTGTTTATTTTTTCCTCCCGCTTCAAGTTTTCGTCTTTTTTGAACAATTGTAAATTTGTATTTTTTCTAATTTAATTTTCATTTTAACTCTTTCACTTTTAAGCAAGCAGTCTTGTAAAATCTGAGATCATGTAAGCGATTTATTCTGTGTTCAATTTCTCATTTAAAAAAAAAAAAGAAAGGCTGATAGCACACTTTAAAGGCGCAACTGGGATCTGCTGAGGAATCTAAGCGTGACAATAACAACCTGTTGTTATTATTATTATTATGTCCCGCTTAGATTCAAAACAAAAATCAATCCTAAGTTATACAATTTATTGAAATAACTCAAAATAATAGCAATAACCACGCATATGTTGAAAGGAAGAAACTAGCACACACATTATTGATTGATTGATTAAAAACTAATTCCCAAATAATAGCATTAAACAAAAGTTTAATCAATTTTCCTAAAATGTTTTATCTGTGGGGATTAAAATAAAATTAAAATAAAGAAATAAAAATTTAAAAATAACAAATTCCCATGAACCTTTACCGGAAGAACCCTCCAAGCATATGCAAGAAAAAAAGGACCACTTCCAAACCCCAAGATAATCTTTCGGCCACTCGAGTTAAGGCCTTAACTGTGTCTCGTCACTACCAGTGGCCAGGGAGATATTCCCTTGCCACAGGTGGTTATGACCAGTGAATAAAGCCTGAGTCATAAAACCACCTTCTGCCTTTGTCTCTTTCTTTTCCGTTCCCTGAATTCCTTCCTTTTCAGCGCAACCACCAAATGAGATGGGGTTAAAAGCAAAAACTCTAAAAACATGCAATAAGAATATCCAGCTACCTTTTAAAACCTTAAAACACCAAAACCTCTTGTAATCTCATATATCATTCATTTGCGTGGACTAATGGTTAGAGTTGCAGGAAATGGACTTGTCAACCTGGGTTCAATTCCTTGACAAGCTATTGGCATTTCACATGGCGCTAATACCCTTGGGTAAATAGCAGGGCAGACTGGACTCTTTAACCATGGCTAGGTAACCAGTCTAGGAGAAGGAAAACTCTGAATTCAAACCTGTTAAACTCTGTTTAAGAAATTGACCTTGTGTTGCATCCTGCTTGTGCGGAGGGGTTGGTAAATATATATATATATATATATATATATTATATATATATCATTCATTTGAGCACCTCATGTAGTGTAATGGTTAGCAAGCTAGATTAGCAGGCCATTGTTAGTGAGTTTGATTCTCACTGGGTGCTTGATACTTCTGGCCTTGTGCCAGATCTAAGCTTAGTAAATAACTATATTATTCATTTTAAGAAGAAAAATAATTTTCCTCTATTCGATAGAAAATGGACTATTTGCTTTTCAGTCTCTTCTTTTGACTATTGGCAAAAAAAAAAATAAATAAATAAAATGTTGGAATATCAATTAGAAAACTTTTTGGAAAAATAATCCCCACTCCTCTCTTAGAACACTCACCTAGGAATCACAAGGTTCTTAGTTTGTTACCGGCGTCGATCCCAGGGGGCCATCCCCCCAGGCAACACCTGCCCCCTCGATTTAAAGGGGCAGGGCTGGGTTTATTGCCCAGTGCCTTGAGGGGGAATGCCGAGGGGATAGACGCAATTTTTAAACCCGCCACCAATAAGTCTCGGCTTGTAGGTGGTCCCACATTAATAGGGCATTGTGCCTGACTTTGTACAAGTGGGGTACGAGGATAATATCAGTTAATGGTTTGTTACCAGCCCTTGGCAACTCAGCGAATGTGTAGCATAGGGCTCTGTGTGGTAAAGAGCTGATGGTAGGTGTGACACTCCACAAATGGTCCAAAACCAATCTCCATTGTCTAGTGCTAGTGAAAAGGGGATAGACTCTCTCGCTGTCTGGCTGATACCGATATTAGGCCACCCTGTCAATTTTACTTTACTTAATACGAGGGTGAGTCAAAAAGTAATACCATTTTCTTTATTTCACGTGAAGTTTTTTTATAAAATTAAGGCCTACATTGAAACCCCTGATGAGGCTCAGAGCAAGAATCCAACAAGTAAGACCCAACTTGCCAATTGACAATGTCCCCCTTCTGTATGACAATGCTCGACACATACAATCATCAGGACAAATGTTTTGGGTAGGGGCGGTCAGGTTGTAATAGTAGTCATTAGTAGTAGTAGTAGCCGTAGCCGTTGTTAGTTGTAATGGGGGTTGTTTATTTATTTCTAGGCTCGTGGCTTCTTTTTCAGAGAGAGTGAGGGTAAGGTCAAGCTATTCTATTGTAAATCACGTTCAGGCAAACTGTTCGTTGCTACCCTAGATATTTCACGACGGACCCCCAACAAACGCATCTGACCCACCTCGGGTCTGGTGAAAAAGAGACTGAAATTTTCTTGACTTCCATTTGTGTCCCAGGAGAGGGAGGGTCACATCCACTTCTGCACCTCCGCAGAAACTGGGACTTCCGTTTTTATTTTTAACTCTAGTTCTGGGGTCATTGGTAAGGTCAATGGCTGACCCCCCCCCCGTTGAGTGTTTACAGTTTCAAACTTTAACCTCTCTTTGTTTTTATTTCTTTTTCTTCTCTTTCTCCAGAAATCCAATTACTGTTTTCTTTTCAATCCCCAAATTCCCTGTAGACCATAATAATTATGATACACAAGGGAGAGAATTGTACAGAAAAGCGTACAGTGATCAGGTGCACCACAACTCATCAAAGTCTCTTTAGCAAACTGCTTCCTTCAGGTTATCAGTGGTGCCGAAACCCGGGAATGAACCAGGGACCTTCA